>NW_004624813.1:5407788-5478545 GCF_000247695.1 Heterocephalus glaber | reverse complement strand
AGAACCAAGATACCCATGTAAAGGTACAAGATCCCAATGATGAATGTAACTGTATTTTATACCTAAAATGTACCAATAAACTTAATGGAAAAATATAAAAAAGAAAGTAACCACCATGCACTAGGTGCTGTTCAATTGTTAAGCATGTAACACACACAGAGGTATATTTTTGTATATTCAGTACATACGCATAGTTTCCATGATATAAAGGTGGATATTCTATCCTACTATTTTAGTGTATTTGTGTAAATGTGCCACAGTATAGTAATTCCCCTGAGAAGTTCTCTTAAGTCTTCCCTCTTCCTGGCATCCCTATTTCTTTTCTTTTTTTTTTTAAAGATTGTGAACTTTTTCTTTTTTTAAATTAATTTTATTAATATACTTTTGAGGTATACACACACACACATACACACACACACACATATCACATTAACCACTGGGAATTTCTACCTGTACATAATATATCTTGATTCTTCTTTTTTTTCCCCATTCCCCATTCAATTAAAGCTGCTTACCTCTTTCTTTATGCTCAATTCTTTCCCTCATTGCTGTGGATGGAACCCAGGCCCTCACGCACACTAGGCAGGCACTCTACCACTGAGCTACACATCCCCAACCCCTCCCAGTTATTTTGACTCAGCCCCATCTTGTCTTTCATTTCCATGTCTGGACAGATGCCAATATTAAGAAATACTAACTCCACAGTATGCCTCATGTGTGCAATATGTCTTTTTCACTCCCAGGCCAAAGATGACTCTGGTCTTAATTTTGGCAACATTTCTGAATGCATTTCCTTTCCTGCAGTCTGCCCCTCTGCTGTTCATCTGACATGCTGGGGCCTGCTTAATATCACAGCATGGTTCTGGTCATATTACTGTCTATCAAAACCATAAGGTACCTTCACATTAACAGCTGAATTAAGTGTACATTTTTCTAACTTTTGGGCCCCTCTGCAATGTGGCCCCAAACTGCCTTTACAAGCTCATCCCTATCACTTCCTTTTCAAGGTAACTACAAATAGCTAAATCAATCATTCTTCTTGAAACTATCTTTGTTTTAGTAGCTCTGTGCTTTTGCTCACACAAAAATGTTCCCTCATTTCTATCAAACTTTGTCTCCTGTCTGTCAAAAGTTGGCCAATCCTTTAGGCCCTTGTTCAACGTGATCACTACCTGCAATGAACCCCTCTAGCATTTTCTGTAATACTTACTACAGCAGTCTACAGACAGATGCACTTTCTTATCATTCACACTTTATTCTAGGTCCTAGGATGTAACAACTGTACTTCGCTCATCTCTGAATCCCTCTTAGTGGGAGCATGGTACCATACACAAAGCAAAGCTCAATGATTATCTGCAAAGGAAACAGTTAAAGACACAAGTTTTGTGCTCGATTTAGCAGCACATATACTAAAGACACAAGTCGTAAAAAAGACTGCCACTAATTACCAATCAAAGCCATAACTTTCCCCTTTCATTCAGGATATCAGTGGAAGCAAAATGTTATAACAATATCTCCCTGTCTCTTCCTTTTTTCTTTCTATTCTTCCACACAAATAGAAGTTACATTATAGTGATTAAAAGTCCCCTGCAGAAATGGTCCAGGCAATCTCTGTGAAGAAGAGATATATACTGTTTGTTACTCACTCTTTAGTGAACAAAGGGAATATGAGATGACATATTTGAATTAGAGATAGAAAGGAAATGGAGTTTTTCAAAGGAGGAAAAAATTGCAAAAGAAAAACTTGTTTCACAAAATGTAGTCTGAGGAAAATCTTTCAGCTGAATACCAAGATTAAGATAAATCAATAAAACCTTTGAAACTAGAACCATGTGAAAAGCCTTTTAAGGCTTGATGGCAAAATACAAAGCTAAGGCTCCAAGAATGTAAAATTTTTCCTGAGTAACCAGAAAAACAATTCTTCAATATTCAGTAGCCTCTATGGCTCCAAAATATGCTTAGCCCAAATTGCTTATTACACAGATAGGGAAAGTCAGAATTCAAAAGGCCAGCATTTTCAAAAGGACTTTTACCAAGGCTGTAATTAGTTGTTCAGGCAGAAACTGCATACACGTCTAATTGCGTGCACAATTGGCTAATTGTATCTTCAAAATAAAGGGTAAAGGGTTAATTGTATCCACATCTGGTCATAAAGAAAGAGGTTGTCCTTTGAAAATATGACACTACACTTAGGAGAAAATTTGCACTAAACAACCATCCCTATTACTACTAATAATTATAATAATACCACATGTTTACAAATGAACACCTTTCACTGGGATCCTGAAAACACTTTACAAACATTAATAAATCTTACAATACTCCTATGAAGTATGAAAGGTGATTATCCCAGTGGTGTCAAGGAGGAAATACACAAAAGTTAGATAATTGTCAAAAAGCCACAAAGGAAATCAGAGCTCCCAACTCCTGCCTCTCAACTCTGGCTCAGTTCACCAGGGAGGCTCAATGGGGAGCCGGGTTCACATAATCAGCAGAAACGAGCCTAAAAAAACACAAAACTATGTAATCCTATTTCAGAAGAGTCAAATCTGGTTTGTGATTGAGAAACTACTTTGACTTCTTTTATTAGGAGGCAGAGAGAGACAGATTCAAGAATGGCGCTAACAAATTAAACTTTGCTTCTTAGTTTGATATTATGATCAAATATTTCAGAAAAACTTTTAAAAGTACTGAAAAATATATATCACCAATTTCTATAAGAGATGATACTTAGAATGTTCTGGCTACAGTAGCTGTGAGGTGAGGACATGTTGGACATAAAGACATAAGGTGAGGGTCTGAAAATAAAACCAATGTTACCTTAATTCTAAATGTTGTACATTTACATTGAATTACCAAAGCATCCAATTTATACTATCAAGAATATATAACAATACAAATAGCTATCCTTGTAAGTACAAAAATATATCATTAGTAATTGGTATAAACTTATTGTCTTCTTTAAGAATCAAAGATAGGATCTATTTAAAAATAAAATACAAAATTTTAAGGTCTTATTTTTATAATTAAAAAGTATTCTTGTAGACCTATCAGGAAATGTTTAAGTGATCTGCTAATAATAAATTGCTCTATATAGATATTTATAAAACACAAAGATAAAAATATGCTTCAGTTCAATTCAATTCATTTACCCAGTGATGATACACTACTGGAAAATACAAAGACAACCATACAAAGTTCCTGCTTTTGTGGAACTTACCATCTATGTATTCATTTATATTCACTCAAGCCCTAGCATAGCTCTTCCTACAAAGGTTTTGAGGCAACATCTGATGGAATAAAGAAAATATTAAGTTAGAAAGTTGGGGACAAAGAAAACAGAAACAAATATACTGAAGATAAAAATCAGTAAGATTAGTTCTGATACTTTCATGTTGGCTCAAAGTTATTGAGCACCAAGAGGAAAAAGGGAAAAGAAAACAAAAGAAAAAGAAAATAAAGCAATAAATAAAGGTACGAGAACATGCAATAGAATGTTTTTAATGCCTAGGAGGTAAAAAAAAAAACAACCCAATATAGTATGAGAGTGCTTCAAACAGAAAACTTGTCAAGGGAGAACTGGGTAGGCTGCAGGATAAACAGTCACATTCCAGGCTGGGTTGGAAGGGTGGGGCTGACCTGTACAGAGGTGCTACGGAAAGGGTATTCCACACTCACAACACTGCAAGCAAAGGCAGAGAACTGTGCAAGGGAAAGCCAGGTGTAGAGAGTGGAAAGGAGATTCTAGCAGTGAGTACCAGGTAGACCCAGTTCTAGAGGGACCTGGCAAGAGCTGCAGGCTCATTCACAGTCTGTGAAGCAATGGATTAACATTATAGATTTCTCAGGAAGGGGAGAAGATAATACAATTTTTTCTTTTCTTTCTTTTTTTGGTTGAAGCAAAACGTGTAAAGGACAGAACAGACAGGCAAAAAAGACAGAAGGAAGAAGCATCATTTGGAGGCTAAGTTAGGTAAGATAGGAAGCTGCTCTCTGGTTCTGGTAGAGAAGGGGTAAAGGAGAAGACCAGAGACTTGCTGACAGGACTTACTGAGTAACTAAATGTGAGGGAAAGGATGAGTCACACACAACTGGAGGATGCCTCACCTCTAAATCTTACATGATCAAGGAGGTTCAGAGGCTGGTATTGCATGTTTTTTCTAACATTTTATTGGGTCTAACATCAATAAAATTAAAACTTGCTGTACATTTGTATCAAAAATGCCTGCCATCAATAAAAAGGACATAAAAATATTTTTTAAAACACTACTGCATTATATGTAAAATTCTATTGGCATAGGAAATGTATCATCTTCAAAATAAAAAGGAAATGTTCTATTTCAGTCAGATCCAAAATCTGAGACCTAAAACAATGTGGTTATGTTATAGCTTAAATTTCAGCACTTTCCTTTTTCTATTTACTTATAAATGAAAAGAAAATGGGCTTTAGGGTTTTTTCCCCAAAGATGCAAATGACTTGCATCCCCTATGTAGCCTATATCCCTCCCTCCCACATTGCAGGGACAACACAAAACTATGATCAAATAAGATGCTTAAAAATCCCTTGCTGAATAAGTGAACTAAAACATTAAAGTGAAATAGAATTTATCTACTCCTTAAATCTATAGATTTAGGAGTAGATATAATTGCTGTTAGCACTGGATACTGTGAAATTTGAGTATGCAAGTGATTGTTTTTCTTCATTCAACAATTTAAAATGTTCAGGAAAGATCTATTTTCTAAAATTTACTCCATCACCAAACTTCTTTTTATAAAAAATTGCTAGATGTCCTACTCAAGGCCAAGTCATTATAAATGTTAACCCTAAAAACTGACAGAGAAAGAACAGTTTACAGGAAAATGTTTAGAAGATATTGCTATGCATTTATACCATTTCCTTAGACTACATGGTCAACCTATACAATTAAAATTTTATCCTTATAATAGTGTTCCATTTTGTGTTTTGAAGGAAAACCACTGATTTTTATCCACCTTAATTTAACAAAAATATTATTGTCAATCAACTAATCACATATGAAAGAGTGTTTCAAGTTTTAAATTTAACATTCAAAGCCCTAACTGACCTGAGCCAAATGATTTCTTTTCTTTGGTACTGGGTATTGAACTCAGGACCTTGCACTGGTGAGGCAGGCATGGTGCCACTGAGCTAAATACCCGGCCTGCCAACTGATTTCTTAGTCATAATTCCCTCCAATATCCTGGCTGGTGATTCCCAGGAATGAGAAGTAACCCGGATTGTACAAATACTGAGGAGCAGGGAGAACAACGGGAAGTCAGATTCAGAAGGGCTGCACAAGCAGAAAGAAAGGGAAGGGAAAAAGGAAGGCAGGCGAGGTGGGAGGTAAATCACATGAGGAACTATGTTCCTGCTTCTTCTGGATCAAGGCCTTTAGAGGCAGCACTACAGTCCCTGCACATGTGAAGATAGATATAGATATACAGAATCCACCAAAGAAATGTACACACACTTCAGGATAAGAAAAATAGTATTATGTTTTTCCAACAGATGGTGTTACCCTCCTATGGGGGGGCCCTAGAGAACACTGAATATTGCAGGAAACCCACTATACTGCCAGCCCTTAGAGAAGAAATTGAAAATGCATGTGAACCAATCTCATGACCAAGGTTACCGAAGCAGTAGTTTGCTTTACTAATAAATGTCTGGACACTAACGGCCACCACTTTGAGTACCTTTTGTAATTGTAGAGGACAAAGATAACATATTAATCTCGAGATGTCTCAATAAATTTAATATTAAAATATTTATACAAGTTTTCCTTCTCCTGAAGAGTGTATATACTTTTTTGACAGACTCTGTAGATACAGATATATAAATGAATTAGAGTTTTTGTTGCTGATTAACACTAGCAATAGAAGCTAAAATTGTCCCCCTGGACATAGGACTTCATCTTTGTCTTAAAAATACCATGGAGCCAAATATTGATTTATAATGACTGATCGTAAAATGTTTCACTTTCTCCACTAAAGAACTTAAATTTAAGTTTAGTATTACTTCTAGTTCATCATACATTTTAAAATTTTAACATCACAGCATTTTCTTAAAAGTTACCTATCAATGGCAGGAAAAATCAGTTTTACATGATGAGATAAAATTTTCTCTTCAAATATATGTAATAAGTTAAAGCACTAATCAATTCTAAAAAATAAATATATTGTATAGTAATAAAATATTCTAAAATAACAAGTGATACAAGTTGAATGTGAAGTAAACACACTCTGTTATTCTTGTTTGCTTGCTGATCTACTGATTACCTTCTGTCTTAGCAGATCTTCTTAGCCATTTCAGCTACAATAATCACTCTCTGCATTCTAAATTTCTCTTAGAGAATTTAGTCTATACTAGATATTAAACTTTCATGTATGTATGTCCTGGACCATTAGACTGATAAAACAGAAAGAATTCATCCATTTTCTTTGGCACTGATCATAGCATTATGCAAACAGTAGCACAATATAAATTTTTTTCTGGATAGTCTTATAATTCCTTATAATTCATTAAAATAATTGACTTCAGGAACACTCCATTAATATATTAATAATTAGTAAAATAAAATTTAATTCTAAATATTTTTAGTTGTACAAACCCACAAAGACAAAAGGTAAATTATTTACCCAAATTTACATTGATATAAGATTACTAGTCAGGCACTAGTGGTCTTTCTCTTCCTTAATTACAGATAAGTACTGTGGCAGGGTTGTAATGTGCCTAGCTCACAACATTTCCCAGCTTTCCTTGCTGATAGCAGTAGCCAGTGAGATGTAAGTGAAAGCTGTTGGATAGGACTTTTTTTTTTTTTTTTTAAATACCGGGGATCGAACTCAGGACCTTGCATTTTCGAGGCAGGTGCAGTGCCAATGAGCTAAATCCCCAGCCCTGGATAGGACTTTTGTAAAATTACTTAAAGGGCAATGGCTTTTGCCTCAATAGTTTCCTGCTATGGTTATAGATTGCAGCAGTTATCATGTAATCAAGGGACAAACTGGTATATGGAAGACATACAAAGGTGACTAAGCAGGATGACAGAAAAAGTCTGAGACAATGATGTCATCAATATCAGCCATCATATTAGAAGCCACCATATCAGCTCTCAACTGCTTTCTGAGGGACATTTTTAGACAAAGAAAAAGAAATCTCTGATTTAAGTCACTAGTTCAGGGCTGTCCATTATTCTGAGGTCAAATGCAACTTCTACTTCATCCATGTACATGCATACTGGAGTAGCATCTAGGTAATACTATTTGAGAGATGATTAGAAGTTCCCCAGCTTTTAAAAAAATACTCCATTTCCTTTGGTACTATATAAAGTATGTATTTTCTGTAAAGTATGATATCATGCCAATATTATTCATTCTTTGGAGATAGGGATTGAAAACTTCTGACAGAATGCAAATGTTGTCTGAGAAGAATCACACATAAAGCTATCAATATAATTGAATGTCTCATTGTGAATTAATTTATTAACTAAATTCAGTGATTGTATAGGCTCTGAGAGGATGGAACATGAGACAGGTTAAGTCTTTCTGTAGGAAGATTGTAACTTCCCCCACTGCATCCCCATTCCAAAGAATCAGATGCGGAGCCTTAATGGGCAAGGGTATAAAACACAAGAAGAGTGATTCAGGACCTGAACAGAAAGGGTATCAAAAGTAAAGTGACCTCACTTTATTACATAAAACTACCCATGACCACCCCTCTATATGGGTGTACTTTATTTACTCTACAAAAATATTTCCAGTTAATTAATAGTTATGAGATTAGCTATTCAGTTGAAAAAATCAAGTAATTTTTTCATTCTACAATTGATGTGAAAGAAATGCTAAACTGTGGTAGTGAGCAGCTAAGTCACAGGACCAGTTTAACAGGACTGGATATATCTAAAATTTTACCATGTGGACAGTCGATCTATCGAGGCACTCAAACATTTCTTAAGTGCTTAGGATTTGTGAGAGTCTGGGCTAGAAACTAAAGGTTCAAAATCATGATTATAATAATATCCTATTTGAAAAATCTCCCACAGGAAGACAGATATGAAACAAGCTATAACAGCAATGTATGTAATACCACAATTGTACACAAAGCTGAAGGATAGCAGACTTAACTTTAATGGCCAGGGAAAGCCTTACAGAGATACCTAAAAAGGATTTTCAAGGATGACCAAGATTTTGCTAAAGAGATAAGGAGGTATATGCATTCCATTCAGAGGGAACAACACTGAAGATATGAATGTCTGAGGCACTATAAATATTCATTATTGTTGTAGAATTGTAAGCACTGAGAAAGTAAAAGGGTAAAGTGGATAGAACCTGGACCAGGAAGGTCACTGAATACTATGCTAGTCAGCTTTTGATAGTTACTGAAGGTGAGCCAGTGACAGAGTAAGATTTATACTCTCAAAAAAATCACCACTGGCTATAGAATTGGAAAGAAATGAGGCAAGGGCAAGAAATGTCACCTGGGAAACCTTGGTAATAATCCTGATGACAGGGATGAGGACATGCAGTTAGAAATGGTTCTCTGGTTCTGTGGAGTGGAGGGTGAGGTGAGGAGCAGTGAAAGGAAAGGAGGAACACAAAGGAAAATTAAAACATTTTACCTAGATGGCATAGTTTGTTTTGTTGTTTTGTTTTGTTTTTGTTTGTTTCGGTTTTTTGATGAGTTATTTTTACCCATTTTCCCTCAACATTGCTTATAAAGCATACAAGAAATGCATGTTTTCTCTGAGTTCACTTTATCAAAGTCTGTAATCTGTGATTATACTGTTAGGGATTAGATGAACTAAAAACAAGGGCAGGTGAAAAGAGAAACAGAAGCTTTGTGCTGTGTATTAGTTTTCTGCTGTGTACTATCACTTTATAAGGAAGCATTTTCTTATTTTAAAAAGGAAAAGTAGGTAAGATGAGAATAGAGTCTGCTCTTTCCTACCTCCACCCAAATATGTGTATAAATAATAAGGCAGACCTTTGGGGCTCAAGAATTGCACCTGTATTAATGCAGTATTATCTCTAAGTGCTGGGTAGATAGGACAAGCAGAGTGCAAGAGGGCCATGCAGGACATTTACCAGCATCAGGAGTTCTTTGAGTTAAAGGGTTGAGTTATGGCTTGGGATGCCAGATCAAATACAGATGATCATCTTGGTCAAATATGACCCAAATATTGCATGAGACAAACTTATATTAAAAAATTATTGGTTTATTGAACTTCAAATTTAACTGGGCATCCAGTGTTTTTATTTGCTAAATGTGACAATCCTAGTATGGTGGTAGCTTAAGGTGAAAATGTTAGCTTAATTAATGAACTTGTTTATCTCATTTGTGGCATTCTAGTTTCCTTTACACAACAGAGAATGTTATTAGCTACATGAGGGAATTAAAAAGTACAATACAGGGGCTGGGGATGTAGCTCAGTGGTTCCAGTGCCTGCCTCGAAAGCGCAAGGTCCTGAGTTTGATCCCCGGTACCAAAAAAAAAGTACAATACAGCAGTTGTGGTGGCACATGCTTGTAATCCCACACTTGGGAGGCTGAGGCAGGAGGATCACCATGAGTTTGAGGCCAGCCTAGGCTACATAGTGAGTTTAAGGCCAATCTGAATTACATAGTGAGACCTTGTCTTGGGTAAAAAAAAGTATAATATAAAAATGTGAACTTAAATGTCAAGTACATTCTAAAAGCTTTCCCAACAATATTGGGACTGCACCTTTTAAACATTGTGTCCTGTCTGAAACATCTAAGAGAAGGGGTCACTCCTAATTAATAAAAATATTAACACTTTAAGGAAAAAAGTAATGTTCACTGACACATTACAAGTACTACAAACTGAAAGACAACTGCAGACTGGATAAAGGAAATGTGTGCTTTTTATAAAATGGAGTACTACTCAGCCATAAAGAATGAGAAATTAGAGGCATTTATAGCTAAATGGATGCACACTGAGGTGATACTCTTAAGTGAAATAAACAGGGCACACATGTGTAAATACTGAATAGTTTCTCTGGTGTGAGAATCTAAAAGTGTAAATAAGGACTAACAGGTATAATAGATAATGTGAAATAGGAAGAAAAAAGGGGCAAAGGGGAAGTGGGAGGGGGAGGGGTAGGGGAAAGGAAAGAAGGAAATGGAATTAAGATGAGAAAATGAAAACATGGAAACAAAGTCTTTGTAAATAAAGAGGGGTGGAGGGGTTGAAGGGAGGGCAGGGGAATGGGGAAAAAATAAGAATCAAGATATATTATGTAAAGGTACAAATCTCTAATGATGAATGTCATTATATTGTATACCTAAAATTTACCAATAAAATTAGTTTTAAAAAAAAGAACACAGAGGCATAAAAACTTTTCTAAAGACATGCCACTTTAAAAAATTTTTTCTTTTAATAAACACTTTCATGATAAATGACAGAAAGAACAACCAGAAAAAAGTTTCTCATATTCACAAGGGTCTTATCTGGTCTCAATTGACAGCTAGAAAGACAGTAACTGAGGCATATCTGGAATCCGGGGCAAAATGGTAAGATCAATTGTTCAAATCTGAGAATTTTGCTATATTTAACCTGAAGCATTGTGGCTATTTTTTTTTTTTTTTTTTTGGTACCAGGGATTGAACTCAGGTCCTTGCGCTTGAGCAGCAGGCAGCGAAACCACTGAGCTAAATCCCCGGCCCTAATGTGGCTATTTTTAAAAATACATTTTAAGTTTACTCTTATTTCCTTCCAGAACCCTTTCCTCATTAAGGAACAGATACAAAGTGGAGCTGCTTAAAGGATAGACACCAAACAGGCTGTCTGCTGGTGGGATACAGATCTCCACCTTGCATGAGTATCAGCCAAAGGAAAAAAAGCGCTCTTATTCATCAAATTTAAAAAGCATTCTCTCATTTCATGCTAATTGTATGGTCCTTTGCATGATATAGTACAAAAGATAGCATAAGATGAAAGGCTAGGAAACTACCGGTCTTGCTTTGGACGGGGGGCACAGATTAACGTATTACTCTTTAGAGAAAGTAGATGATGAATTCAATACATTTATCTCCACAGAATGACCTTTACAAATTTCATTATTATCAAGGTTTATCCAACTGCTTTTCCTTGCCTAATATATCATGACTTCATTCTACTAATCCCAATGCTCCAAAACTATTAAGTTGAGATCAGCAATTTGTAAGTTAAAAAATTTAAAATAAAGGGCACACAAATTTTATCTTTTCTCCTCCCCACAAAGGAAATAGTTAAATACCAATAGACAGGCTGATTAGTAATAAATGCTTGCTCCTAGGTCCCTACAACATGTAGGTTCTGCTTTGGCTGCTATGTTAAAAAACTTACTTTTAGTTACTGATATTATTACTGGTAATGGTAGGTAATAATATACTAAAAGATAGAATATTATTCAAGGGTCATAAATAAATGTTAAACCATGGTAATTTATGATATACCATAATTTATGGTGTAAATTAACATGGGTCTCTGAAAACCTATGTTGATTTGTATTAACATTATCATAAATATCAACTGAATATTAAAAACCACATAATACCATAAGGGGAAGAGGTGAAAGTGAAGAAATACTAGGTACAGTTCACTCATTTGGCTCCACAACAAAATGGCATTAATGCCTTCCATAACTATCTATTGATTGTTATCAGTCAACTACAGCAGGGCCGACAATGCCAAAGAACAGCTGCTTCAACCTGGAGCTAACCTGAGCTTTCAACAGGGCAAAAGAATAGCTGGTCTTCTCCAACTTCCAAAAGAATTGATTGTTCAACAGGTTAAAAACTGAATCAGATAGCTGATGATACCTAACTTTTGCTAAAACATGTTAAGGATTTTTAAAAAATGTGTTGGACAAGCATTGTCCAATAAAACTGTAGGGGGTGGTCATATAAAATGTTAAATTTTCTAGTGAGTCACATTAAGAAAGTTAAAAAATAAGTGAAATTAATTTTAATCCTGTTTTTAACATTATAAAACAGAAATATTATCATGGCAACAAGTAATATAAAATATTGAGTTTTTATATCAAGTCTTTGAAACCCAAGATGTATTTTACCTCTGAATTCAGACTAGACACATTTCAAGGACTCAACACATTTCAAGTACTCAACATGTGGCAAGCAGTCACTACATTAAGCAGTATAGTTAAAATTTTGCAAACTTAAAAAAAAACAGCCTTGTTTTAACTTGCCTTAATTACTACCTAATGTTTTCCTGTAAGTCAGATTTTTAAGCCACTAGGTGAGATTACTTTGTGTTAATGAACACAGTAGGCCACAAAGTACAGAAAAGATATAAGACTCAAAACAGGGATTGAATCTGAAAAAGGTCATACCTAATTTCATTTCATTACTTATATATTAAAACTACTGTACTTGTTTGCCCTGACCATTTTTCTGATTCTGCCAAATTTCAAGAGTCGTTTTTCTTGGAGGATCTAATTATCAGCCACATTACCCAAGAATCGGTGAAATATTCATATCTTTACCATTTTAAATAAAATAGTCTTTCAAAGTAGGAAACTATGTAATTCCTAAATTCAAACTGGTTTATGACTAATTGGTAAAAATCGTGGATTCTCCTCATGAAAATGGTTTAAAAAAAATCAAGAAAAGAGTAAAAACAAATGAATACCAAAATATACTAAATTCCAGGCTAACAAGCTTTTCTGGTCTTATGAAACTACAAAAGGAAGCTTAAGTGCTTGCATTCTACACTGAGACCCGACAGGCCATTTTGAAGAGCTGGAGCAGAGATGATCATTAGTAGGAAAATAAGTGAGAGCAGTGCCAGGATTTAATCCTCAAATTTCAATGTTCAAAATTTAAAATCTATAATATTTTTAAATGACTGCTAGTTCATTTTCCTCTCACTAGTAAATTTTAATTTTAAGTTTCAGCTTTGAATTGTGATTTTCAAGCAATATATTAGAAACCAGGAAGTTGAATTAGAGATTCTACAATAAACATGCAGAAAGATCTTGAGACACAAACAGAACATTCATCTCAATCACTTATATTGAGAGCAAGTAGTACAGATCAGTAACATAGGTCAGGAAAACTAAATATTTCCATTGCTGAATGTACAATTTATGTATAATTTAATCTATAATTCTCATCATATATCATCCTCAGATCTCATGCTCTCTTGTGCCACTATCTTTCTGCATTCGAAACACCTTAACACTTCAGGAAAGCAGTGGTACAGTTAACTGATTCATTTGGTTAATTGATGGTTAGCCCTGTGATGCCCTAAAATTTGCTTGGGTGACAATTACCCCCCCAAAACACAGTTACACTCTTCAATCCTGGAGTTCAATTATGGTCAACTGTCTTGCTTGATCTTGGTATGATAAGCTTTTAGAAGTATAAGGCAATTTTTTAAACCACAAATCCTAGACACAGTAATAACCCAGAAATTTTCAGACATGGAGAACAACGTTTAACCAAGTCTTTCCCAAAACAGGGGTTTGAGAAATATGTTGAAATAAATGAAATGGTCTGATATTTTTAAAATGCACTTGGATGAGAAGTTAGAAAATTACAGTTTATTAGCCAAGCTAAACAAGATGTTAGTTAGGCCACGATGAAATGCAAATACGGTTATTCCTCATATCTTTTTGTGACAAAACAACCTAAAAACGTCACTCTTCTTTGCAATCTGATTCAGTGATCTTTTTGTATAAGTACAATTTCTGTAGCACCCTAGCACTCACCACCATACTCATGAAGCCCTGCTGAGATCATACTTACACAGCTCTTAAGAGTCTTACTTTCTCCCAGTAATTTCCTATTACTTGTCGGATGTAGCACCTTGTGACTGTTGAAGGCAAACACACACACACACATATACATAATTTTCACCATATGCTCAGTAGTGCCGCACCTGCCTCACAAGTACAAGGTCCTGAGTTCGATCCCTGGTACCAGAAAAAAAAAGTTATAAATACACATAATATATATAATATATAATATATAATATATATACACACATATATATGGTGAAAATTATGTGTATATATATGTGTGTGTGTGCATATATATTATATATATACATTGTGTGTATGTAGCGCTGGGCACTAATGCCAGGGCCTCACATATGTTAGCCAAGCACTCTGTCACTGAGCTACAGCTCCAACACGCCACCACAACTTTTTTTTCTTTTGAGACAAGGTCTCAGTAAGTTGCCCAAGCTGACCTCAAACTTGTGATCCTCTTGTCTCAACCTCCCAAGTAGCTAGGATTACAAAAGTGTACCACTGCACCTGGCTATTATTTGATATATTAAAATCTGGGGATTAAACATATGAAAACCAGCAATTACTCTTGGTTTGAAGAAAATCTTCAGATGCTTTTCATTTACCTATTTTGCTGAGTTCTTAATTTTTATGAAAGTCCTATACTATGGGAGCAAGATACACACAAAAAGACCCTTTGAAATCAAGGGTTAAAAAATTGAACAATATTTAAAATGTTGCTTCAGTCAGGATGAATGTCAAAACAACTGAGATTAAAAATCAACTCACAACTGAGTTTTGAGAAAAGGTATAATACATAATCAATACAAAACAATTAGGTAGCTTAGGCAGATAGCACTCACATTCTTAATCCTAGGGCCCTGGCATTGCACCATGAATCAATGAGGTGGGGTGGGGGTGGGGGTGTGATAGCTAAACACAATTCATAACAATGTTAAAAAAGGAAAGAGTTTATCCAAAGTTGCAATTTTTGAGAGTTAGCAGCAATGACTATTCTCTCTTTGGTCTAATCTAAGTGTCTCTGTACAGATCAAACATTCAGTATTTACTGACGGTTGATACACACTGTCACAGAGTTCTGGGAGTAAGAAACACAAGGATGAGTTGTTAAATTGGATCTCCACCTCATAACACTCTTGATCACAATACACAGAGCTACAGCACAGACATATACAAGGTGTAAAGGGGACAAGAAGGGTTTTTTACACTGCCTAAGGAACACCAAGATGGTATAACAAGATGGTATAAAGATATTGAAGTCAACTTTTAAAAAGATGAACAAATGAACATGAGGGGTGTGGGACAAAAAAGCTTTCCAGGAAAGGAAGAAATACTGCACATAAAAACTCCAGGAGACAGGAATATGCTCAATATATAATAAAACACTGCATGGTAACATACAGCACATTTGGATGTTTATCCAGAGGGCAGGACTAGATCATATAAAAGGTGCATCGTATAAAAGCTAGTGAGTTTTATTCTGTGGGCAGCTGAACAGCCTCTGATCCCATCAATTAAGATAGCCACATGGTCAGATTTGTTGGAGAATGGACTGAACAAAGGTAAGACTGGGGACCTGGGACCATTAGAGAAACTCTGCAGTAGTCCATTGGAAAGATAAGGCTCGAAGGACTGCAGCTGCATAGGGAGAGGAAAGGATAGACAGTGAAGTAGGCGAGCAGGTGGTGAGAGAAGCACAGCCTGTGCCTCTCAGCCTCTTCTTGATGACCTTCAGCAACCACCACAGCCATCCGTTACATAATGCTCACTTCAATTCTGCACACAAATTGTTAAGTCAACATAGCTGTTGTGAACCTCAATAGTACAAGGTAGTATAGAACACAAGAGTAAAGTGCAGCATGAGGTTTCTGCAGGGTTACTTAGGTAGTGGAGGCAGAAAAGCAGCATGGTGTGAGGCTGAATTCTGGCTATGTTAATGTTACTGGTTTTGTGGCCTTGGGAAATGGATATTATTGAAACTTGCTTTTGTTCTCTATAGAATATAGTACAGAGATTATTGCCTATCTCATCTGTGAAAATTAATGGATAATACATGTAAAGGTGCTATGAGTACCATGTTTAGCTGTAAGTCCCTTTATTTCCTATCCCCTTTTGAATATTCAAAGACTTCTTATGCCCAAGTACAATTTAGTCATCACCAATGGTGGTCTCTCTCTCTTGTCCTCCCACTCCCAACTGATGACTATTATTGGAAAAATGAAGCTTCTAAAAGCAAACAGAATAATATCTATATGAGAAACTGCTTGCTGTCTACCCAGTGTTCATCTGCCCTTTTGTCTTTAACTAGTAGGACCCCGATCTTGCTAGGGGTAGCAGAGTACTGAGCTGGAAAATATTTCCACGCTCCCCTGCCACTGGTGTTTCTGTGTGTGGGGTCCATGAGACACAATATGGTCATTAAAATTCAGAGGTTTGGGGTACTCTTAGACATGGGCACTTTTGTTCTCTTTGTTGTCTTCTTCCTACTAGTTTCCTGGAATGTGGCTGTGAGAGCAATAGTTGTAATAGCTGTCTTGCAACCACGAGAAAAAGATTCAGGTCTTTGGCCTTAGGACTCCTGAGCTTCTGACTCAATTCCTGAATAACCTTCCACCAGACTTCTCATTGCATTGGAATACCAAAGCCTGAAATGAAGCCACTGTCTTTCAGGCCTCTGTAACTCTCAGCTGAGCACAAGCCCGAAAAGATTTAATCCCTTCCATCCTACTTTGATATGATTTTCAAAGCATAAAGCATAATTTCCTTCCAATTAAAAAAACCCCAGCATTTATGTCTAGGATATATTAAACACTGTGTATATGGACATATAAATAACTATTATACACATACTGAGTCATTAATACTTATAGCAACCTGTAAGTAAGGCCATTGCTTTATATCAAATGGACACAAAGATCTGAAAAGCTAAGTATTTTGTCAAAAGTTACTGAACTGGTACACAGTGAGATCAAGTTGAAAGGTCCAGGTGTGTCTGATGCCCAAGACCACAATCTCGAAGCTGTCCACTGTACAGCACTGTAGAGGTCGAGTTTGCTACTATGAATAACCATCACTTGCAAAGTAATCTCGCTGTAAATTATTTACTCACTCTTCTTACATCCCCTATACTGATGTCTAAACACCAACTACTTAACATCTAGAAAGTATATCTATATTATTAGACAATAATGAAAAAAGTGTTGGTTGAAGGAAATCATGAAATGGACAAAGGAGCAAAGAGATGTCTAGTGAATACCTCAAGCCTGAAAGGATCAAGTTGGATCAAGGTGGTGACCTAGAAACAGGCTCCTTTCAGCTACATCCTATAAAAACAAGGGCTCTGTGGAAATCACATCAGACTGCAGATCAGTGTGTGTGTGAATCAACTAGACTCCATGGAGGCACGGGATCAAAAGGGTAAGTAAAGGTTACACATTCTCACAGTAAAAACCTGTATATGACTTTCCCTCATTTGATTTTTTAAAAAGGTGAGCAAAAAATTATTAAAATAAAAGGCAAACTAGACATAAACTTATTTTATGTATTTCATAAATAAATATGTGCATATTTTAAACTTTTCCTCTACATAGTTAATCTAATTTTGTAGCTAACAAGATTTATAATAAATTTTATTTTTTATTATATATATATTTATATATATATTTTTGGTACTGGACATCAAACTCAGAAACTTTTGCTTACAAGGCAGGTGCGGTGCCACTGAGCTAAATCCCCAGCCCCTTACAATAAATTTTAAAATCCAAGAAGTACAAGATAAGTAAAGAAGAGGCATACCAGATAAGAATAAATGAAGTATGTAGATACATATCCCATCAGGTCTTAAATAACCACAAAAACTCTAATAATTTAGGTCTGAGTTTCCTCCTAGCCAAGGAAAATGGAAAAATTGATTGGGTACAAAACTCTCAATGACTGTGACAAAAAGAGACGATTATCATCTCAAGAAAAAACCAAAACTTTTTCAGTTAGTACAAAAGCAATAAAAACCAGAAGAACAAAGAGTGACTGCACATGGGGAAAGTATTTAATGTGGTAGACCAAGTAAGTAATAGCTCCATGATAAATGTCAGAATTCCACTCAACAGTTTCTCACAGTTATTCAGTCAAGCTGAAAACAGTTCAGAGAAGGCAATCTGTGCAGGACCAAGGAACTGCAGTATAATTACATGTACAGCTCTCCAACAGGCTGTCTTGAGTAATAAACCCAAGACTATCTTAAAGAACCAATAAGTTGCATGTGCGTCCAACTATTCTCTGAAAAAAACCAACCAAGGTAGTAGAGTAATGCGACCATGTGCTGACTCTTTGCAGTTCAAAGAAGGCTGGAGATGTAGCTCAGTGGCGTTGGGCTTGACTAGCAAGCCTGAAGCCCTGGGTTTGATCCCCAGCACCACAGGGAGCAGGGGAAGTTCTGAGAAAGAGTTCATGGCTTTTAAAAATTAGGTAAGTACTACTTTAGTCTGCTGTTATTGTGTGTTTATGGATGTTATGTGACACTCCTTGCTCTCTCTCCAAGTGGCTTTAAAAGGTAGAGAAAATGTGAGTTGCTATTACTTTAAAATTTTTTTGGATTTTAGTTTTTATATTAGGGAGTTCTAGCATACTCATACATCTATTATACAACTGGTTTTAGAAAAAATTTATGAATTCATATCCATAACGATGATGTGTGAAGGGCATGTTCCTAAAATAGGACACCTCAAAAGCAGACATTAAATGGTCCTTGTATGGTCAAAATCAATCTTCACTGTTGAACAGGGAAGAGTGAACACAGAAGTTCATTAAAAACAAAGAAAAAAACCAATCACATAGGAATGGGGCCTGGTAAGACTCAAAAGAAATGTAAAACTTAAGTAAATATAGCTGAGCTTAGTTAACATACAATTTTTCGATGTATTCATGTTGGCACTTTTTTATCAGCAAAACAACCCTTGCTAAGGTACAAAGCAGAGGACCCAGGTAATGTCAGTCAGACTGAGTACCTACCTGCCTGCTCCTCTTCCAAAGCCTGAAGATTCAGATGGATCTAGCCCTCAAGAGTCTTTATTTGTATGAAGACATCACAGATATAGTTGCTGTATAATTTAATCTATCCATAGGCTCAAGAAGTTAGAATGTAATACAAACAAAAGCAGGACAAAATAAAGACCACTTGCTACTAATTAAAAAACAGGATTAAGAAAAAGATGGCTGTGGGAAATAGGGAACAGTTGTTCTCCCAATATGGGCTTCTCACCCTGCTGATTTTGTGAGGATTTTTAAACGTACAAAAGTGAAAACCAGAAACAATGACAAAAAGGTGACTACCAAAATATAAACAGAATAATCTCTAAGAGTTTTAAAAAATTTTCTAAATTGCAAATAGAAAACTACATTTGATAAGCAAAACATATTTACACATTTTGGGTCCTCCTTCTAAACATATATATTTAACACATACATTGGATCTAATGTAGCTCCATGCCATGCAGTAACAAGGTTTCAGTTCTTTGATTGTAACTGCAATTAATTACATCCAATCAACAGATGATTGGCAGACAATAAAATTTATACAGCTTTAACAAAAAAAGATTGCTAAAGTTAAAATAAATATCACTGTGGTCATTTTAAGCTATGTAACTTCAAGCAGAGCTACAAAAGCAGCAGGTTGCTGGGTTTCTGGCAGGGAGTATCTAGTGCTGAGCAACAGACTGTGCACATGCGCAGAAACACTGCGTAAAACTCACATTACTCCCTTCCCCACACCATATGTGCATTTTGGATGGAAACAAGAGGCAGCTCTCACACACCTCACATGGTTTGGACTACTGGCTAGGATGAATGAACATTATGTTTCAATGTGCTGGTTAACCTCAATGGAAGCCAGAAGAAACCACCAGAATTATGACCTCCCATTTATAATTTTATCTCAGCAAAACTAAAATTAGGAAACAGATGTAGTGGTAACAAAAAAGTACAAATTTGAAGTTATGTTAAAAAAAAATCTATACGAACTTTGATAAGTAGGTCATAGGTTAATTCATCTTGGCAATTTTTTGGGCAAATAATCTATGCCAATCTGATGTTCAAATATGAAAGGCAGGACTCTACAGACAAATAAAAATGAATGTTTTTTAATTGTTCTTTACCAGTGGCTGCATTTATCATTTCCCAATTCAAACTTTTAGTGACAACAAAGGTGGTTGAAGTGATTTTTGCAATGTGACAATTTACCTACAAGGACTGTTGCAATAGTCCTTAACAAGCATAAAGTCTAAAATCTCTTCATGATGCAGCAGATTCCTGGCTCTTCCATTTCCAACAAACCTCTACCAAAGCAGTAGTAGAAAGACTGGCATTTAGGGCCTGAAGATGCAGCTCAGTGGTAGAGCACTTTTCTAATAAGTGTTAAGTCTTGGGTTCAATTCCTAGCAGCCTCCTACACAAAAAATAATTGACATTTGCTGGCAAAACCTCAATTCACTTTCCAAAGAGGTAAACAGCCATGACTTCTGGAGAGGAAGAGATCTCAGACATGGTATCTACCCACTTCACAGACTAAGAACTGAAGTTGAAGAGAAGGTTAGCAACTTGACCTAAATTATATATTTAGTGAGCAGAAAATACAGAAAAGGTGTACTTTTTACTTTATTATATGGAGCAGCAATTCAGATAAAAATGTTTAGAGAAATGTACTCTACAAAATCTTCCCAAAAGGTATCTTGATTTGCATAAGAGGATTAAAAACATCACAAAATAAAATTTACTCTTTATATGACAAACAATAATCTATGTTCCATTTTGAAAAGAAATCAGAAATTTTGAAGAGGTTTTACTTTAGGAAAAACAAAGAAGGGACAAAAACCTGGTATTTCTCTAATAAAGTTATATTCTTAAAATGTAACTATTATAAAGGTAGAAATTAATACCTTCAAATTGAGTCCCAGCATCATATATATATATATATATATATATATGATGTGAGGGAAAAAGTGAGGCTTTTAGACAAACACATGTTCAAATCAGTAGCCCATAATCTTTTTAGGGAAAAATATGCATTCAAATAATCCAATGATAATGACATTAGAGTTGATTAACTAGAAAAGTTTGGGCTGTGCTAATTCCAAAGAGACTGAAAAATAACCTCTGAGTCACCTCGTTCTTCTCCCTGTTGGAAAGTCCCTGGGTGATGGGGACAGATATTTGATAAAATGTGACCAGATGTGGTCTGTGATCAATTAAGGGATCTTAAACTGACAGGAGCCAGGCAAGAAAGTGCCAACATATCTATCTCCAAAGATCAGCCTCAATAGTTTTTTCTTCAATTTTTGTTTTTTTATTATCACAAAACTCTTTGAGTAGTTTTCTAACCACCAACATTACTATCATTTAAAAAACAAGATGTACTGATTATAGACATGTTAGAAGATTAAAACACAAGAATGATTTAACCTATGTATGGTCATCTTAATTTTAAGTATTCCCAGTGTTTTTATATATTATATATCACCTCTTTCTTCATACTTTTTACAAAGCAGCAATCATACTGCATTTACAATTTTGTGTACATTACTATAACTGAAACTATGAAACCAAATGTGTCTTATTGAAAGTTCATTATCAATGCCATTTGTGAAATATTACACTGAATGAATATTCCATCTTTTTTGCATATAAAAATTGTGAATTTTAAAGAAAAATTTTTTAGTAAGATAGGATACTAATAGTGGAAATACTGTCAAAGTATATTAATGTCTTCATAGCTCTTAATACCTATTGCCAAAATGCTTTCCAAAAATGGCCGTACCAATTTAAATTGCCTTCAATATTAATATCTATTCTATTTGTATTTGGACTATGATTATTTTTTCAGAATAAATGTTTCATAACCATCTTTGTACCCCTAACACTTTACATTTATATGCTTGTATAACACGTAATACTAAACAATTCTTCAAATTGAATCCTGGGCATTCAGCGGATGAATGTTACTACATCTGAAAATTTTCTTGAGACTCACTCTCTACAATCTCTTTTCTCCTATACCAGGCAATCTCAATTATCTTCCACATAACAGAACCCAGTTGTAATGCGATAACTGTAGGCTTCTCTTTAAGGAGTGACAACCAAAATCTACACCTATGGATTGACAAAGCTCAGGAATATTTTCATTATTTTAATAACCATCTGAAATAAAAACAATAAGGAAATTAGTCTCTGGAGAGTCTGAAGACTCTTGTAGCTCAAGTATGAAAATACATCAGAAGAAAAATCAGCATATTTCATAATATGTGTATCCCATATTTTCATAAAAATTAAAGCTGTGTAAAAGAGGTGAATAGGGAAAGGGAAGAAGTTGGATAGGGGGTACTTCATTTCAGGTACACAAAACAGATCAGCTATTTTATTGTACAAAATTGTGACTACAATAAATAAATAGTATTTGTAACATTCTAATAGTTAGTATTCTATTGCATAGAATTATGACTATAATAAGTAATAATGCTTTGCATATTACAAAATTGCTAAGAGTGGATTTTGAATGTTTTCACAACATAAAAATAAGTGAGTCGAGAGATTTGTTAAATAACTTGATTTAATCATTCAATCTTGTAAACATGTATCAAAACACATTGTTGTGCTTCATATATACAATTATTATTTGTTAAGTAAAAACTATAATTTTAAGGAATTCAATTTAAAAAATCAACTTTTGCTCACAGAATTACTGAATTGTTAATTCTGTACGTAACTAAACTATTTACAAATACATAATGCAGCTTCCTTCTCTACCTAGTTTAAAAGAACTCAAACATTTGTTTTAAAGTGTATTAGAAAGTGACCATTGTGTAGTAGATTGAGAAGTATACCTGAAATGACCCAGATAAACAGAGAAAGGTATTCCAAATGTTCACTTCACTTCCAGGGATTCTAATAGCATGCATCTACCACCTTTAGCAAAATAATTTTTGTTACTGCTACTACCTTAATTATGTTTTTTGCAACTGCTGTCTATTAAATTTCCCAGTACACACTGGTCATAAGACTCTTGTAGGTTTTTATTACAAAACTTATATTAAATATGCAATAAGCTACTTTGGTTGACAGAAGTTAGGGGAATATTAATGCCAAAGTTTATTGCTATAAATAACTTTTGTGTCTTCTGTCAGCATAACCACAGGAGTACCTCAATACCACCAGCTGACAATAATCTTTATAAATAGTACTTTGTGACTATACCATCTGTTAGTTATTATTTTATGTGTCTCCATATGCATATGTGAATTAGTTATCACTCAAGATAAATACACAAATGGAATTATGGTTTTGTGGGGAGTTTTTAATTGGCTTGTTTTTATATTTTATTATTTTTAGGCCAGGAAGAAAATGGAAATATTCCTCAGTTTTAAAGAGTATAAGTAAGTGCAAGTTCTAAAAATAGTTTCTGTAGTTACAAACATAAGAAATTTAAATAAAGTAATCTAAAAATAACTATAAAACTAGGTTAAAATACATAGCCACCAAAATTGGATATATTTATATTAAAAAACTGAAACAATTCCCAAAATACACCTACAAAACCAAAAAGACCATGTCTTCTAATTGGTAATACTAATAAATATGCTGTTTTCCAAGAACATTCTTTTGTGTAAATGTACTAAAATAACTCATAATGCTCTCTGAAAATTACCTGGTGCCCAAACCAGATCTCCTTTTCCAAATTTGATTCCACCTAGATGTTAGAATTTCCATTATGTCCAGAGATGTTCTTGGATATGGAATACAGTTTTTAAATATACTTGGGCTAGAAAGTGTAAGAAAAACTGTAACAGACTATTTAAAGTATTTTAAGTGTCATTAAAACTACATAGTATACCTAAAATGTACCAATAAAAGAATTTAAGCAAAAAAAAAAAACACCAAAAAAACCCCCTACATAGTAGACTAGGCCAAGTTATTACCTCTCATTGAGATACATAAGTATAAAGCAGTTTTACAGCATGATTTTCTTGTATTTTTAAAATGTTTTTAACAAAGGATTTCATTTCCCAGGAACTTATTTCAATTAAATAAAAATTAATTATATAAGAAAAAATTACTCACGGCTCAAAGCTTATCTAAGGCAGAAAGTCTGTCTTGATGTCTTGACTCCTCCAATGCTATTTCTTCCTTTGAAATCTCATAGCTATCTTTGCAGTTAAGGAGGAGTTTAAATAGCTTATTTTATTCTACTTTACATTCTAGTTCAATTTTCTAACTTTACATTCTAGTAATGTTATTTTTCCAGGAATAGATTGAGAATTCCTGCATCTGTCAGAATCACTGAATCTTACACATCTGTATATCCTCCCCACTCCCCTGTCTAACACAGTTCATGGAAAATATCAGGCAATCTATACTTTTATTACTTGGGTACTCTAAAAGGCAACTTCTCCAAAGGGTCCTGAGAAAATTAGTTATATAATGGCAACTGGGAACGTTAATTTTAAATTTATGGAATGTTAAGTTAAACTTCCTACTAATTTATCAACTATGTTCTCATTATAAATAATATTTAAGGTTTCTTGTATTGTCTTAAAAATAAAATAATGAGCTGAGTGTGGTGGCACTTGCCTTCAATCTCAGCTACTTGGGAGGCAGAGGCAGGAGGATCCAAAGTTCAAGGCCAGCTTGGGCCACTTATCAAAACTGTCTCAAAATAAAAAGGGATGGAGATGTAACTCAGTGCAAAGGCACACGGTGCGTGTGGGGGGAGGCAGGTGCACTTCCACTAATAATTTCTTAATCAGATGTATGTATATTTTAAAACTAACTGAAATCATGAAACTTGTCCTTGCCAATGCAGTAAGAGTGTCAAAAATAAGATTTTTCTTTTGAATGGTTAACTCCTAGAAAGTGTAAGAAAACCTTTTTCACAGTGAGAAAAGTTATAACTGTGTGTTTATAATGTAAAGGGGGAAACAGAATTTAATGAAAAGATTTAAAACAATCACTCACTTAGTCATTTATCCAGAAGTCACTGACAGGCCATTTATGCCACATAACTTCTTGTGTCTAACAGTGTGAGAGTAGCTGAAGGCATCAGGTTAATTAAGGTGTAGCGCTCACCTTTCAGGAACTCAAGTTAAAGTGAAGACATAAAAGACAACATAAGTAGTAAGAGGACATTGGGTTGCCCCTGGCTGGAGGAACAGGAAAAAAGGGTCACAGAAGACATGACATTTGAACAGAGTTTAGGTTTTAGTGCATTTTGCAAATGTATAGAAATAATAAAACCTGTGGTTCTTTTTCAGAAAGAAACTCATCAAACAATAGTCTAGTGAACAGATGAGGACCTAGTCAGAGTAGGAAAAAAACAGATTCAGAAGGTATTTGGTAGGTAGAATCGAGAGGACTTAATAGATTTGATGGGGAGGGGTTACATTTGGCGGGTATATGACATCAAATGAAAGCTAAGTCATCAGTTAGCAGTGATGTGATGGTGGAAGGTCACTCTAGCAGAGGCAGCCGGGAGAAGTGACACTTGAATGATAATATAAAGGTGAAGTGAAGCTCTGGTTGCAAAGGGGGAGATGGCTAACAAAACAAAGGCTGAGAAGAGAAAGCTGAACACCATCAAGGGATGGGTGGGCAGCTGGTGTATGAGGATCAGGGCTGGGGAGAGAAATGAAATTGGGCAGAGGATGGAACACTCTGTAGCCCCTATGAGGAGCACAGTGTTTATTCTCCTTGCAGTGAGTAGTCAGCAGATTTTAAGCCAAGAAGTGATGTGATCTGACTGATGTTTTTCCCTGCTATGTGGAGAATGGACTTATAGGGTGTCTTGTCACCAGTTCAGACTGGGAAAGGTCACCTGAGATTTGAGCAGTCCGAGAAAGAGACACACAGTCATGGAAATGTCTGAATATGGCTTTATTCTCAAGAGCCGCTCCGCCACACACCTTCGTGTGGCTGTCCTCAAGCTGCTGGTCCACCCATTCTCACAGCAGTGCTCAGCTGCTTGTCTCCTGCCAGCCTTTGTGGCAGTCTACATTTATACCAAAATACACAATAGTAGCCATGTGCCAATAACAACTTTGGTTATGTAAGTTATTTACACCAGCCAACATAGACCTTGGTTATATCAGTTATTTAAACCAAGACCAACAAGGTGTGCCGGCTGAAATCTTGCTGACTTGGACTTAATTCCAATGGAAATCACACCCTGACAGCCTGAACCCAAGTGCAGACATCTTAGGCTTCCTCTTCCTACAGAGTGGGAGAATGGAAGCAGAGTATCCTGGTAAAAGTCCCGGCTTAAGACTGTTCTAAAAGTAATAATGTTGCAAAGCCGTCAGAATCCAGACTCGGGTTAAAATGGCAAGACTTGCCAATGGTCTAGATGTGGATTGTAAGGGGAAGAGAGGAGCCAACGAACGGTACCCCAGGGGTTTCAATTCTAAACCACTATATAGAGGGTAGTGATATTTGTTTGGTTTTGGTACTGGGGATTGAACTTGGGTCCTTGCGCTTGCACAGCAAGCAGCGAACCACTGAGCTAAATCCCCGGCCCTAGAGAGTAATGATATTAAACAGATGATAAAAACTAGCAGAAAGAGGTTTCAGGGTGGTGGGGTCAGCAATCAAAAGTTCTTCTGTGCCTAAGTAAAGAATGAAATGTTTAAACCATGTAAGCAATGCAAGCAATTTGATATACAGTCTAGAACTTTAGGGTGAGGTCCGTGTCGAGAAATACTAGAGGCCGCGTGAGCCTTGTTTTTGTTTACATCTGGATGTCCCCCCAAAGCCTAGTGTACTCAAGGGTGGGCCTGGTGAAGGTGATTAGACTATGGGGCACTACAGCTGGCTTGGTTTTAAAGGTGGGGTCTGGTGGAAGGGCCAGGTTACTGTGGATGTGACTTGGGGCTGGGCATCTTTCTCCTTGGCTCTGCAACTTTGCTCCCTGCTTCCTGGCTGCCAAGAGGAGAGCAGCCTTCCTCCACTCGCTTTCCTGCCACCATGCTGCTTCTGCCTGCAGCCAGCTATCTATGCAAGGACTGAAACTTCTAAAACCCGAGCCAAAATAATCCTCTCCTCCTTTATGTTGCGGGTATCAGGTATTTTGTCCTGGCTATGGGGAAGGTAACTAAGACAAACCTCCACACAAAACTTAAAGCCATGAAACCCGGTAAGACTCACCTTGACTGCACCAAAGAATGTGGGTACAGACAATATTTTGGCAACATTTTGGTTTTCATATTTTTGAGAGAGAAGAATAATAAATCCCACTTCAGATGCTTATGGTAAAAATACATGATTTGGATTTTCTGTGGCAGAATATATACAGCCTCTAGAAGTATTTTATTATCTTCTTGCCTTGTGATTCAAACTTGTGGTTCCCTTTACAGTGTTCTGTTTCTTCTCTGCTATGTCAAGAAGCTCTGTGATAGCAAACACACGCAGAAGCTCCCCAGAAAGCACTTTAGAATTTCGAATTCTTTTTATCAATGAATCAATTTTGAAAAAATAATTGAGGTCTGTAGACACGTCCAATGAGTCACATAAATGCTATGATGTTTGCACTCCTCCCCTCAACTGCATATGTTGAAATCAAATCCTCAAGATGGCAGGATTAAGAGGTGTAGCCTTTGGGATGTGACTAGTCAGAAGTGTGGAAATCTCATGAGTGGGCTTAGTTTCCTCAAAAGGGCTGAAGAGACCAGAGTTCCACATGGGGACTCAAGGGGAAGGTGCAAACCAGAAAGCAAGCCCTTACCAGATACCAAATTGGCCAGCACCTTCATCCTGGGCTTTCCCCACTCCAGAACGGTGAGAAATAAATTGTTTATATGTCACCAGGTATTTGGCATTTTGTAATAGTGGCCTGATAACACTGAGCAATTAAACTCAAGTAATCATGGATGATTTCTGAGCCTAGTGTTCATTTCCAAAATACATCAACTTTTATTTCCTATCAAAAGATGCTACTTATGGTTGGCACTCCCTAAATGTTTGAATAAATGAAAGAGATCAAGTTGTGTCAATGTAAAAGCCAGGCATTTTTCTTTGTCCTTGGATCTGTTTCTTTCATCACTACTTACTCAGTCCTTGCACACTGCCTTATGTATAGCCAATGCTTAATAAATATTTGTTGTGTACATGAATAAAAGAATGAATGCAGTTTTATGAGAAAAATGATTCTTATTTTTATGAATTTACTTCATATATCATGTCTTTTAAGTCTCTTCCTTAAGACATTTGCTCTCTGTGAAAAATATGAATATAAAAATAAAAATCTTCTTAAATATTACTGTCTACCTATATAACTCATGGTTGTAGTTATCCACTTAACAAATCTTTTAGACAGCCTACTTTGTGCTAGGCATTTGGGGATATCAAAGTGAATCAAATAGACAAGGCACCTAATTTTACTCTAGTTGTATATGACAATATCCTCCCATACTACAAGTATACAGGTAGAATATAAACAGAAGTGTGTCACCACATACAAAGTTTCAAAATTCACGGATATCCTTTCTAACATAATATTTAATATTTCCTTACATCTTAAAAATGATTATTTCAGTGATTAAATAATGTTAATATATTTCTATATAATATGTAAAAGTATCCTAACTATACTTTCTTTCCTTTCTTTCTTTTTTTTGAGGCAAGGTCTTACTATGTATTGTAGTTCAGGTTGGCCTTGAACTCACTATGTAAATCAGGTTGGCCTGCAATTCCAGTGATCCTCCTGCCTCAGCCTCCCTAGTGCTGGGATTACAGGCCTGCACTACCATTCCCAGCTCACCTAATTATATTTTCAAGTATCCTCAAGGAGAAAATACTTTTCTTATGTAAAAAGAACAAACACCCTAGCTTTTCTACAGAGCACTATCCAAGAGTATACTTTGACACTAGAAATAGTAAAGTGATATAGTTCTGAATAGGTTATTTTCAAGCCTTTTCCATGGTTTCATGCATTGTCTATCTAAAATGTACTAGAAAGGGCTGGGGATTTAGCTCAGTGGTTCCAGAGCCTGCCTTGCAAGCGCAAGGTCCCAAATTCGATCCCTGGTACCAAAAAAAAACACAAAACCCCCTAAAATGTACTAGAAAATAATCACTCAATTAAAAATAACTCAGATGCTTTAACCTGAGGGCTTTATTTTTTTTCAAACAGAAGTTTCCATTTCCAGCACTAGGAAAAGCTTAGCAGTTAGGAAGTCATCCCCTCCTATGCTGGTATCCACTGTCTTTCAGCAGATCACTTGTTTCTCTGTATAGGCATCTCTTTACAACAAGAGCTGTAGGTACTATTTATCCTCAGAGGAATACGTAACCCTCATGCCTCATTCGGTTTCACCCTAAAGGTCTATAACCAGGTTTAACTTACCTCCAAAGGTGGGCTGCCTTCTACTTCTGAAGTTTTATCTTCTGGGTCATTTGCTTTATCTCCTATGAAGCAAAAAAGACAGAAACTTAACCATACTATGAAGACTGAATTGTTTCTTATTGGTTTGAAGTATTTTTGTTACTATATGTTCTACATTGTGAAAGCAACCATTATTTCTTTTGTTACAAAGCAAACAAGTTTTTTTTTTGGTACCGGGGATTGAACTCGGGTCCTTGTGCTTGCATAGCAGGTGATGAAAGCACTGAGCTAAACCCCCGGCCCACAAACAAGTTTTTAAGAATAGCAATTTTTTTTTTTGTACCGGGGATCGAACTCTGGTCCTGGCGCTTGCACAGGAGGTGGCGAAACCACTGAGCTAAATCCTGGGCCCTAAGAATAGTAATTTTATACAGGTCTTATAAATCATCCATAAACCCCCAACCTAAACCATAAATATATCCTACTTTATATAGGTTTACTCAAGGAAAATGAAATGAATTCATATTTTTAGATCCAGTCAATTTCAAATAAACTAAGACAGCTTATGACTTAGAGTAAAAAAAAATTTTTAAATACAAATTCTTTATGATATGAATAACTGTCATCTAAATTAGTTTTTCACATGGTTTACTCTTTGTAAATGTTTGTATCTCAGTGGATTTACCTTGGAGTAGATATGTACTGTATATTCTGTGTAATAATTAACCAAATGCCATATGATCTTTACTGCAGGAAAGAACAACAGACAGATGCATAAATTAACCTTCAGTTAATCCTCTGATTTCTAAGGTTGGTTGCTGGGTGGATTATATTACTAAACCAACTTGTGCCTAAAGCTGACTTGAAGGACATAAGACAGATAGATACAAACACAGGCAAATATAAACATAATTGACCTATTAATGGCCTACTTTATTAATTATCACTAATGGTTGGTGATTAACACATGACACATAACCTATTAGTCCACCTCTCTGAAACATAGGCAGAGGCTAATTCAGCAATATGTAAATTGTTCTTTCCATAAAGTTGAGCCAGCTTAGGAATGTCCATAACAGGCAAGATTACCAAATTAACAGATGACAGTTTGACTGACACTAACAGCTAGGAATTTGTTAATATAAGGAAGGTCACAAGAATACATTCAAGTATGAAAATCTTTGCTGATCTTACTTTTCCATATGAAAGACAAAAAGATCCATAGTTGTCAATGTGTATTTCAGTCCATCCACTTTATTCTCAGTTGTGTGCAATATTATCATTGTTGGGCATGGCCCAGAATATAGTTAAGTGTTCAATAAATATTAGCTGAACTAACAGGTGAATTTCTTTTTGTAGTTTCTCACCTACAAATGTGAGACTAAAGATTTAATGGTATTTAATAAAAACTGTACTTCAGCACACAATAATGCTTTCTTTTACAACTTAATTCTGAAACTTAAAGGGGCAAATTTATCAAATACCACTTTAATGTATGGTTACTAATGATCCATAATTGTGGCATAATTTATTAAATCTAAAAAGCTAATTTGTTTTTCAAAAATCATATTGAGAGAAAACCATTAGCGACTCTAGGATTATGACTAAAAATTTAATTGCTGTTAAGTGAAAAATTAAATTTACCTACTGTGGTGGATTAACTAATGGGTAACTTGTAATGCCCAGCTGAACTGAATCAGCATAGTCTGGGCGTGGAAGATCTACCTGAAGATTGTTACCAGTAGCCATAAAAAGAGAAGTGGAGGGGAAGATCTTCGCCTGTTGATTTTCTAGGAGAAGCTTGCTGTGGATAAGTTTTCCTGATGCAAACTAGGCTGTTCTCGTCAGAAGAGGAGCTCGAGGCCTTGCTGTCTCTGGGAATGGCTGCTGTTTTCATCAGGGAAGCTTTGATTTTCATCATGAGCATCACTTCCTGGTTCCAATTTGGCTCCCTCAGCTTGGGTGGCACAAATCCTTCATCTCACCAGCGTAGGTTTTCTGGCTTCCACCATTGGCCTTTGCGCGTTTCAGGTTCAGATCCTCAATACAGACAAACATGAGAAATTGCTGTGGGCTCTAGGCCACTGGCTGGCCTCGTGGAGGACATTGGCTTGGACTCTAAGCCTTTAGCTGGACTTGTGTAGGACATTGCTGGGATCCAGGCCCTCAGCTGGATTCTTTGGGCCTCTAGTCTGCAGTTAATCTCTTGCACTTCTTTGCATTTGACTTTTTGGGTAATTATCATAAAATAATCCTATAAACTATGTGTCTTATATTTAATGTATTCCCTTGCCAAAACCCTGACTATAACACCTACTCTTGTGATCTAGGAAGTTGAACAACTATTTTGATTGACTGTAAGTGACTGATAGATTGACCACTTACTGACACATCTGGAAGAGTCTTTTTTTTTGTTTTTCAAAGAATTCCCCCTTCTCTTTGAAAGTTAGGGATATAATAATCAACTCCTAGCTTATACATTAAGAAACCAGAGTACAAGGAGTTTAGTTTCATTATTTATAGGCCACATGAGCAGCCAAGGTAAGGTAAATCTCTACAATGAGGTTAACATTGTGTTTAATAATGAACATACCTCCCAAAACCCCACATATATATGATGTGTGTGCATAACCCACTATGAAAAGTCATTTATTCTAGGACAGATAATTCATCTTTTAAAATGACTACTATTCCACCCAGACAGCTACACAAATGCTGTTATTTGGCTAAAATCATCCAGCACAGGGTCTACACTTTGGCATTTTCTGATTTCAAGGTGTGTATCTATACAAAAATTTCCCATTTCTCCCTACTGCTTAAAAGATCAGAAAGGTTATCAGCCAGTGTTCTTGATATCCCACAACACATCTGGCTGGAAGTGATTGCAGAATCACTGTTTACTGAAATGCCATGTCTAGTGATGACTCAGGGCAATAATTGACTACAAGGAAAATTCCTTTTGCAAGATGATTCTCTAGAAACAAAAGCACAAAATGAAAGCTAAACAAACAACATAAGATTACAATGAAATAAAATTTTTGAATTTTTTCTATTGAATTATTTTTCATAAAAATTCAGTTATTTTCTATATTTTTTATTTACTTACTTTTTACTTTTACAAAATGTTTATTCTCTTAAATCTAACACATTCACAGGGTGTTACCATTTTTAATGTTTATTGTTTCCACCAATTGTAGCATTATCTTTTTTTTTGTTTGTTTTTTGTTTTTTGAGACACGGTCTTGCTGTAGTTCAGGCTGGCCTTGAACTCACAATGCAGCCCATGCTGGTCTGAAACTCAACACAATCCTCCTGCCTCAGCCTCCTGAGTACTGAGATTACAGGCATGAGCCACCACGCCTTTTTTAGTGTTAGTAAGTAAACCAAAATCACTTTTATCATAGATGTGGCCAGTGACTACTGATTCATTTTTTAAAGGACTTAAACTCCAAAATTTTAGCACAGGTAGTTTTATTGTATGTTTCTTCTAACTGATGATTTTTTTTTTTTTTTTGCAGTACCGGGGCTCAAACTCAGGATCTTGTGGTTGCAAGGCAGGCGGAGGAACCAATGAGCTAATCCCTGGCCCTCTAATTGATGATTTTTAAAAATAGTGTGTAGAAATGAAAAGTTTCAAACTAAGTAAATATATACCATGTTATCAATCCATTAAATCAAAAGCAATCACCAAGCTGAGTAGTTACAAAGAAATAAATCTGGCTTGAACAGAAATGTACACTGTTTTCAAAGCTGTTAACAGTTACATACTGGCCCAAATCTCCCAAGTTTAAGATGAGTTTCACGGTAAGAATTTTAACTTCCTTTTACACTCATTTTAACATATTACTTAGATGTTTATATTCTATGTCACAATGGTGCTTTCCAGTGTTCACAATTTACAGTTTCAATTTGTGCATATACAAGTTACTAACGTGAGGGATAGTTCTATTACAAACTATCCCTAAAAAGAAAAAAATAAAACCACACCCTACACAGAACTCTGAATATGGTATGACTTAAAATAGATTAATGCAACATGATTTTTAATATTTTAGTCATTTTCTAAATACCAGCCTATAAACTTGCCTATTTAATAAATGACAGCTACAGCTTTATTCACTGAGAAATTATGGATTAATTTCTTTCAATCATCTTTCCCACCTTATCTCAAAACTCTCTGATTTGCTCTTTCTGATTCAGTGAATTTCAAACTTTTTTTGAAAAGTGGACTAAAGGAAGGTGACAAACTGTATATAGAAAAAAGTTCTCAAATTAATCCTTTAAAAATTTTTCTCTCCAATACCATTTAAACATTATCAAGTTATTTACAAATTACTAAAGGGGTAGCTGGACCTACCAATCTGGAACCTAAATTTCTAAGTATAAGAACAAAAGAATAAAATACTTCAACATTCAATTCTGAAATTTAGGACAATTAAATGATTTGACTGGACTGGTTAAAACAGAAACATACAATTCAGTAGGTGGCTGGTTATTTTGCTTTGGGGGATGGGCAAAGAAAAGAATGACAAATGAAGCAACAAAAAATTCTGTTTTCCACTTTAAAGGAGGTGGTCATTGGATAGTTTAAATCTTTGCAACCCATTTGACCTGTTCAGGTCAAAGATGACATTTATAATTTTTTTGAATAACCCCATTCTTTCCTTGAGTATCAAGCTGACTGGTAATCACATCTCCAAGTATAATCAATGCTTTAACAGCTTGTTGAGTGAAATATTAGTAACATCAAAATGACAAATTAAATTTCAAACTATAAAAAAAATCTACAAGTATTACATTCAGTTTTCAAATCATTAACATCACAACAGATTTGGCTGAAATCACTCCTGCCCACACTCACACCCACCACAGACACCCCAGCCACCAATCTGCTTTGCTACACAAGGCCATATAGTCGGAGATGGCATTCTCTAAGCTAAACTTTAAAAAGTAATTTCTAATTTTTACAGAAAAGCTTCTTCAAAAAATATTTTCTTTCATTCCTTCATCTCTTATACTGAAGGTTGTATAATGTTTCCCCCACCAAGCTAAATCTGAACCCTCAAAATTGATTTCAGGCAGGAAATCTCTGCAAATTAAAATAAAAAACAAAAATAGAAAAAAATATATATATATTACTTTAGAGATGAAGTTTGGGATCCTACTGCTCACAACTCCATAATGATTTAAGGACATACTTTCCATATCCTTCCTGGCTACTCCCTCTGTTTTAAAATAGTTTAAATAACCATGGCTCAAGATTAATGGGAAGAGAAAGTTTTTGAGTAGTTTTTTGTTTGTTTTTACTCTGGTGATCTGGGTGGCACATACTGTTCTTTGCCATTATGTCAAGTCACTCCCTAAGGTATAGCCCCTATGGCTCAACTGGACTCTCTGTTCCCTGATGTTTCCAGCTGCTCCCCTGGAAATGGTATTGCTTTGGAAGCCAGAATAATCCTTACTAGTCCTTGCTTCTGGCTTCTCAAGTGGTTTCTCAATGGACTTCACAAAAGCTCCATTCGCTTCATTTTGGTGGGAGACACTGCATTTGAGTGAAGTTCCCGAAGTGGCTGTACAAGAACTAGAGATGGCTCTTTAGGGGACTCCTGGCATACTTTAGCATAACTTAATTTTCAGGGTTCCAACAGGCAGGGCCACTGGTGTGGGTACCTTTATGTCACCATTACATGGTAAAGCTGTATTTGCTCTTGATGGCTTTGCAGTACTTGGGGAAGAAATTGGTGTAGTCATCTGAGAACATCCTTTGGAACAGTGGAATCATCTATTGTATCCCTTTCTTGCTGAGCTGTGCTTAATGCAGGAAGCTGAGTTGCACAGGAGGACTGGTACTTATATAGAGTTGCTGGGCTGAAGTGCCGTCTGTTTGCTCATATTCTGCAGGTAATGGGTAACCCTCAAGTCTTCATTCTCCTTTTCTTTGTGTACACCTTTAACAATTTCTATTCTCCAAAAGTAGTTTACTTGGCATTCTTGATGAACTTCCAGATAAAGGAGGAAATTTGAAGCTAATAAGTCAAACTTTGATGCTGAAGACTTTGCTTCAGCTGCAGGATGTGGTCCTAGGATCCTCTCATCTTCTCATTGTCTTAGACCTCTGAAAAGAATTCTCCTGTCCTTACCATAGTCCCCACTTTGTTCCATCTATAAAGCAGAAGTCTCCTTTGGAAGATAAGTTTGCTCTTCATGCCCTGTTACTGTAGGGTTATGCCATTCAGGTGGAAAGTTCTTTAAACTAGGTCTGTTCAATGGTCCATCCCCCAATGACACAGAGCCCTCTGTTGAGTGTTCTATACTACTGGATGACCTAAAATGAGGCTTCATGCAATTTTTTTGGAAGAGCTGACCCATATTTGTAGCAGAATCATTTGTTTTATAAGATCCTGGTGAGTAAAAGCCATTCGGTAAACTACCATTGGGGAAGAGAGCCAGTGGTGTTTCAAAGTAAGGTGCAGGACTTGGAGACCAAGTGTGAGGCACAGTACTATAAACGGAGTACTGCTGATGAGGATTACACACAGGCTGCATAAAGACTGCTGAGGCATACTGTGCTTGAGTTTGAATGGGCTGACTATATACTAGAATCTGTTAATCAAAAATCAATAGCCAGTCTTAGAAAAAAAATGTACTGATGGTTGTTATCCATGATTGGGTTGCCCTGAAATGTTTTAACTTCCTCCCTTAATTATTTAAATGTCTGTTATGCATAGGTGCCTGCCTGGAAAGTGATATACCAGTTGCTATTGTGGGCAACTTACAGCTTACCACTGTGGGGTAGTTTTCATTTTTGAACAAAACTTTTACCTCCTCTATTGGTTGTTGTTTCAGGAATCTCTCTGAGAATCACAGTACAATGTTTATGACTCGTTCTCTTCTTCTCTCCCTTTCTCATCAAATTGTACCATCAGAGATGATCTCCACACTTCAAGAATTAGATAAGTATCTTTGGTCAACTTTTTATTTCTTCTATTTTGGCAAGTGTCCATTTTGGGATGAACTGATCACCATCTATTTGGGACATCAAGTAAAGATCCTCTGATAAATTTTCTCACAATAAACCAGAATTCTAATTGTTTTTTCAGACAGTCTTCCAGATCTTCTGTAGAAATTGCTGAATTACTTTCTCCAGAAGTGTCACATACTTGGTAACTCATATCTTTGGGTCCTAAAATCATTCCCTCAGTTGGCTCTCCAATGACTATGGTATTTTTTGTGGTTTTTCAAGATGGAGAATACATTACTTCATATTCTTTACACATATCTTTTGAAAGCTCTGTATTACACTCAGTCTGAGACCCTAATGTAACTGCTGTTTCATGCCAAGAGCTTTCAGTTCCATGAATTACAGGACTGGCATCAGGATTTCCAGGAGGAATTTCTTGCTATACTTTGGCATTAGGATTTAAAGCAGTCCCTTTAGATGTTACCTGCTCCATGAAGAGCAACATGTCTTCCTCCTCTCGGCCTAATTGTTCCTGCCCCCACAACTCCAACTGGTTCTCCTATATGTTTTTAGAATTCAAAAGAAAGCCAGATACTTTAACAATAAACAAAAACTGATATGAAGAATGTGAAATAAGGCACTTTAGTTTTCAAATATCAGTTAACTTTCATTTATATGTTGAACAGATTAAAAAATTTTTATTTCCAAATCAGCCATTTAAAAAGAAACAAATCATCGCTTCTCGGCCTTTTGGCTAAGATCAAGTGTAAAAAGAAACAAATCTATGGATATTTCCATAGCACTTTATACTTCTTAAAGCCAGTTTAATGAATTGTGCTGTATATTGCATCTCTCAGAACTTAGCAAAATTTCTATCAGGACTACTTGGCCACAAACTTGACCTTCCTCTTCTTTAGTGGCACAGGGGAGACTGTATCCATGCAGGGCATTGTGGTGGAGAGAAAAGCCCCCCAGCAGAAGGCACTGAAATGCAGCCTGGTCCACAGTTATCTCGAAGGACAGTAAACTCTGTAGAAATATCTGTGTTTACTGATTTTTTTTCAGATTTTTTTTTTTATTAGAACATGTTTGCAGTACATAATGTTACATCCTTGTGGGGAGTTTGTACCTGGTCATAACACATCTTAATTCCCTTTTCATTCTTCTTTCCCTTCTCTCCCCTCCCTCTCTATCCAGTTCTTGGTCCTCCTTTTTTTTTTTCACTTTTAAAACATCACATTTAATTACCACTGAGCAAGCACAGTAATATCCTGCCACCCCCTTGATCAACAGCTGAGTGAACGCTAAGGTGCAGAGGTACTCAATGACCTGGCCAACATTCCCTTGATCTCTTTCCAGAGATCCTAAGACTAGAAACAATTTTACAAGAGGAGAAATTCCTCTTATAACTAAACCATGTACTCTTTGTTTAAAATGTAGCTTCTATTTATATTGAGTAAATGATGGAGACTGCACATATATACTAATAAAGCTCTTTGGGAACTTAAAAGACTGAAGTAAAATCCATCTATAGTTTAGACTAGTGGTTGACTAATTTTTTCTTGTAATAAGACAGATAGTAAACATTTTAGGCTTTGCAGGCCACATCATTTTTGTCACAACTTAACATTTCTATTATAGCCAAAAGTAGCCACAGGCAACATGTAAGCTAATATGTGTGGCAGTATTCCAACACAATTTTATTTACAAAAATAGATTGCAGTTTACCAATCTCTGTTTTAGAGGAATACACGTACTCCACCTTTTCTGGGATTAAAAAATTGAACAGGCCAGGCATGGTGGTGCACACCTGGCTGAGGCAGGAGAATGTCTGAGTTCTAGGCCAGCCTGAGCTACATAGTATGTTCAAGGTCAGGCTGAACTACAAAGCGAGACTGACTCAAAAAAATACAGTGGTACCTTGATTCACAAACTTGATGCTTTCCATGATTCTGGTTGCAAACTGAGTTGGATGAGAACCAAATCACATTCAATGGTTAGGATCAATGTTGACCGCCTCTGATTTGAGACGCTTACAGATTCAGGGGATGGAATGTGGAGAACACTTTGAAATAAGATGGAATTGTATAACCCTAAGTGTGCTGTAACCCTAAAGTGTGCTGTGACTTTAAGAGTGCTGTAACCTAAGTATGACACAATCATAAGAGTGATGTGTAGCCATAAGATATGAAAGTAGAACCTTAAGTGGTATGGAATTGATAAGGGTGTGCCCTGAACTGGACAGGGTGTATGTACCCCGAACTGGACAGGGTGTGCCCCAAAATGGACAGTGTGATAAGTCTGAAGCAATACCACAAACGCCCAGTTAAAATAGTATAAAAGGAGCTGAAGACCACAAACAAGTCGTCAATCCGTCCACCGACCAGTTCACCAGTCACTGATGATCTGACTATCGACTGAGACATCTGCACACCTGATCCTGTTGTGTCCAGATCTCGAGGTCCCCAAAGACCACCAAGGAGCCGATCCCAACGCAAACACATGAGGGTCGTTTATTTAAGCTCGAGCAGGGACTCTCATCCGACACCGACGCAGCGGGTGAGGATTGAGAGCCCTGACTCTAAAACACCAGGAGTTTTTATAGAGGTTAGAGCAAGGTGCGGGGTTTCAAAAAGGCGCGGGGTTTCAAATCACACGCAAATCACATGATTGGCTAGCATTTAGCACGTTTTGAAAGTTTAAACCTAACTGGTTGGGTCTTGTGCGCTGAACTGCAAACGGCTGCTCAAGTCATCGAAAAGAACATCTGGGATACTGGGGTACTGGGGTAACTACTGATTAGCTGTTGCAGGCCATCGAGAAGAGCATCTGGGACATTGAGGCAGCTACTGATTAGCTGTTGCTAGGCTAGTTGTTAGGGGACTGCTGAACATTATCACAGGCAGGTGGCCAAAGTACATCTTGTGGTTTTTCTTAGAACTAGAATTTATGTCCAGGTCACCTTACTCTAAGATGGGGCCAAATTTTAAAATGGAGTTACTCAGGTCTCACAATCCCGCTGGAAGGAGCATCGCCGCCAACCAGATGAGACCAGAGGGTGAGACTCGACGCCCTTTGTCTACGGATCGGACCCTGTGACCCTACGGGAGGAAACATCGCACTCTCCCATAAAGACTTGCACAGTACTGGTACAGGGACGTGGTAATTGATAGACTTAATATTGTGTGATAACTGTATTGAAGTGAATTATGATAATATAAGATAAGTGTGTGAACTGCCATCCGAGTCCGAGTCCTCTTTACCCACGGTACCCGCTCGTGACAACATCTCAGTCAATAATTTTTTTCACAACTCCCTGAGAATTTGTATGGTTGCATTTGGGGTAGATTAGCAATACAGTATGTAGCTGCATTCTACTACATAATCCTGATTCCAGAGCAGTCAATAATCTACAGAGGAGAAAGGACAGGCAGGCACCTTGAAGACACAGGAGAAGGCCCCAGTACTTAAAAATATCTCTCCCACAAATTCTACCAATTAGAGATTCATTAGAGTTAATGAGCTCCTCTTTAAAAATGCAAATACCCTCTTGGGAGTGTTTGCCTGTTAGTCATTACCCAGTGAAGTAGTGGAAAGAACTGTGGAATGACCATGCCATTAACTCCTTTTCAAACTTCAGTCACATTCATTATACAAGGCAGCCTGACACTGTGGCAAGAGAATGGTTTTGAAATCTGTCAGAACTGGACCCAAATACTTTATTAAGTCTGTGACCTTGTACAAGATACTTAATTCATCAGAGCCTCAACTTCCTCATCTGAAAAATGGGAATGATACATAAGATTGTTAATAAAGATGAAATGAAAAGACACGTTAAACATAGTTTTCAAGAAGAGGCAAGATATCTGTTTTGTCATAAGTCTTGGTATCAATAGCCTTTGTCATGTAGCTATTGTCATATCTTCAACAAGAAAGAATACATGGATTGAATGTATCCCCTCAAAGTTCCTATGTTTATAATTAAGCCCCAATGTGATGGTATTACTGTAGATAGGTAAATTAATTAGATATCTTGTAGGCAGTTAGACAGGGCCAGCCCAGGAGGAGCCAACATGGAGGACAGCAAAGACACCTTCACTGAAGGCCAACAACATAAAAGGCGAGGAACTACCACACCCATTTCTGATGAATAGCAGTGATTGATATTCTAAATGGGTATCTCTCACCTGGGTGTGTGTTGGGGGTCTTAACCCAGCCTTTCCAGGAAATATCCCTGACTGAAACATCCTTGTAGTTTGCTACATGACTTGCTCCCCCATTTGACCCCCATTTAATCAATATCACCTGGGTGACTGTACTTGTAATCTTATTGGTTGGTCATGGTTTTGTTCCACCTCATGCCCACCTTGTAAATTTCCATTGGGCCTTATAGTTTTGTTCCACTTTGTACCCACCTCATGGCTTTGCTATATAAAACATCTCTGAAAAGTGGGGTGGGTGGGCAACCCACTTTCTGGTCCCCCTTCTGTCTCTCTTTTTCCTACTCTTAACCTCGGTTGTTCCTAGAATTCATTCTTCCATTTTAGAGAACACTAACTCAGGTTTCAGATATCTATTAGTTTGGGAGTTAAATCTCTTCCCCCATATCAGTATTAGTGGGGGGGGGGGCTTTGGGAGGAGATTGGGCTATGAGGGTGAAGCCCTGATAAGAGATTGAAGAGATTAGAGTTCTCCCCTTCCACTATATGTAGATATAGGTAGAAGGTCTATGAACCAGAATGCAGGCTCCAAATGGGTCCGCATTTTTTATTTTGGACCTCTCAGCCTGCAGAACAGTGATATATAAATTTGTTACTTATAAACTACCTCCAGTTGGGTTTAGTTTTCCCTTCTACTTTTTCTAATTTTGTCTAAACCCTGTTTTCCACCATACTGAACAAAGAGGAAATGTAAAAAGTACTAACTGCTTAAGACAAAGCTTGCCCAGGATCCTGGTCAGAATTCTGTTGACAACTGTTTTAATCTCAAAAAAAAAAAAAAAAGAAAAAAAGAGTCAAGAATAGGAACTAAACCATAAAAAAAGGAATGCAGTTAGCCAACAAATGTAGGAAAAATTCAAACTAAGAGTTAAAGAACAGCAAATGAAAACCACATCAAGCATATGTTAAATTAGCATACCAAAATTATTAACAATACAAATTAGCAAAAGATACAATATAACTGGTGCCCTGGCATAATTCTGATCACCAAGTAGATGTTTGGTAACATTTGCTTTAACTATGGGTGGGGCAGTAAGAAAGAACCCTACATATTCACTGAGGACTTAAGAATTATAAATGGCTGCTCAACTACAAAAAAGAAATTAAGGTTCTACAGAACAGGAAATCATGTTTAAAAGATACATCTATGAATTTTAGCTTTAATACATATTTCTATACAAATTTTACACGTCATGTTATATTTTAACCTTGTGACTACTTGTTGTACTCAAGGTTTTGCAAGGGAATTAGATTTAATACAGGACACATAATTTATAGGATTATTTTATAATAGTCACCCAAAACATCAAATGCAGAGAAGTCCAAGAGCTCTAGCTGCACACTAAAGACCCAAAGAATCCAGCCAATGGTCTGGATCCCATAGCAATGTCCCATACAAGTCCAGCTGAAGCCTAAGGTCCAAGGCAATGCCCTCCATGAGTCCAGCCAGTGGCCTAGAGCCCACAGCAATGTCTCATGCTTGTCCATATCAAGGATCTACACCAAGAAGGCCAAAGGCCAGTGGTGGAAGCTAGAAAACCTGCACCAGTGGGGTGAAGGATCTGTGCCACCAGGCTGAGGGATCTGCACTGGAGCCGGGAAGTGATGCTCACAGTGAAGATCAGAGCTTCCCTGACAAAAACCATTCCCAGCAACAGTGAAGCCCCGAGCTCCTCTTCTGATGAGAGCAGCCAAGTTCACATCAGGAAAATCATCCTCAACAAGGTTCTCCTAGAAAATCAACAGCCCAGGATCTTCCCTTCCTGTTCTTTTTACGCCACTGGCAATATCCTTAGGTGGGTCTTCCACGCCCAAACCACACTGATTCAGTTCAGCTGGGCATTCCAAGCTGACCACTAGTTAATCCACCACACTACTATTAAAATCATGCAGCTAAAACCTTGTTTACCACTTTGAAAACTTAGGGTCACACTGAATACTTAACTGAACACTTGACTGAACTTAATCTAGGAAACAATACCAGTAAATCTGAAGTCAGACCCACTCAAGAGTCCAACCAGCCTGCTTTCTTAATTAATTTATCCCAGGATGTCTTTAAATTTGATTCTTCTTACTTTGTAGCTATGGGGTAATAATTTTCCTGGAAGACCTTGAAGCAACCCAACAAATCAATTAAACTGTTTAACTGTATGTTAAAAATAGGTAAGTCTAGGCCAGCGATAGGGAACTTTTGAGAGCTTTCAATGATAACAAACAGTGCCCTGCAGCACACATGCCACAGGTTTGCCACCACTGGTCTAGGCATTCCTTCAGGTTGAAAAACTAAAATCTGAAAGGGCCAAATTAATTAAGTGTACATGTGCACTTACACAGAATTGTAACATTCTGCACAAATCTATCTCAAAAAGTTTCTGTTGTTAATTATCTTTCCTAAAACACAGTTAACTTATATATTAATAGAGTTAATTAGGTGACCATTCCTGAACCTGGAACCTACACTGCTGCTAACAGTAAGCTCTTCAGAGGACCACTCTGAGCAGCCCACTGATAATAGGCTCTTAGGGTCTGTTAAGAACAAACCAGACTGGCACACAAAAATATTTTCAGTGTGTTTAGCTTGAAGCCTAAATTTGGAAACAGAAAACAAAATAGAATAAAATAAAATAAGCACACTCATCTCTACTGGATTTATCTGGTACCCGGATGTGAACTCAACATGCTGCCTCTAGCAAGCAAAGATGACAACACTGATCCATCACCAGTAATGCAAACTCAGGCTGGAAATAACCTGGCACCAAGTCACACTCAGTGTTTAGTCTCTACCAACTGAGAATAAACCTGTGAGATTATGGGCTAGTATCAGGAGCAATGCTTTGAGTTACTGGCATAGAAAAATAAGTCAATACAAGATCAAATGTGCATTTTAACCTTTTTAAAAAAGCATCAATTGATCCAATCAGAGATATTAGTAGCTAAGCCTCTTGATAATTTTAAATTGAGTTTTGTTTTGTTTTGTTTTGTTTGGTACCAGGGATCGAACTCAGGACCTTGCACTTCAAGGCAGACAGCGGAAACACAGAGCTAAATCCCTGGCCCAAAATTGAGTTTTTGGATAAATAAAAGTTGTACTGTAACAAAACTATGAAGAAAATCTCTAGCAGAAACAATATTATATGAAATATAATCAGGTTCAAATTAAGTCTCCTTCCTTAAAAAAAAAAAAACGCCCCCTATGTGCCATGCCCTAGTGTAAACTATAGCAACATTATCTCTGCCCTCATAAAGCTTGTATTCCAGAGGGCTTTTCAGGCGAGCAAATGGGAAATCACAAAAGGTGACTGTAAAAATGAATCAAAAACCAAGAACTATAGGAGTATTGAATAGGCTAAGGTACAGACATTTACATGGAACACACTGTGAAAAAATAGCCAAACTTCCTTATTAGGGCTCTTTTCCCCTACCAACCACCTTTATTTTAAAAAGTACAATAGAGAACACACATTACTAATCTGGATCACCCCTTTTAAAGGAAGTCAAATATAAAATATGCTCTGATTTTATCACTTACACAAAAGTATTTTCTAAAAATATACCAAAATTGTATGCAGAAAAGATTACATTACAAAGTGACTTACAAATCACAGATCACAAAGTAAAGCTACATATGTTAGCTATGATATGGCATGATGTGGTAACTAGATGAAAAGAGTTAGATTTCAAAGGTGTCACACCTCTTACACAGTTATAAAACATGAATGCATGAAATTATTGTCCTGAGGATTACAGTATGCTATGTCAATACTTAGAAGGCTCTCACAGGAAAGAGATCTGGCCTCTTTAAGAACTCAGTTAGAGCTGGGCAAGGAGGCCCATGTAGTGCTTGCTGCTTGGGAAAGATTGTGCACAACATAGAAAGATCCCAACTTTAAAAAGAAAAAGAACAACAATAAAAACAGCAACAAAACTGAGATAAGTCCAACACAAGGCCTGAGAGAGTGAGTCTTAACCTGTGCATTGGCCCACTAACTCAAAACAGCAATGGTGAATCACTACCTAGCACGGAGGAAGAAGGACCTGAATGGGCTGAGATCAAAGTGTAAGATTGCAAACTCAGGCCTGCCCTCCTTCGATACATTTATACAATGGGTGGTTGGGCTACAATATGCAGACAAAGTGGAAAAGAAAGTGCAAGTCACTGGAGAGCCTGGACATATCTGCCCCAGAAGAAAGAAAGGGGCTGTAGATGGCAGAGACCTTTCATATAAGTGAACAGAAATAAATCCTGCCAAGTCTAGCTGCAAGCCAGCAGTGCATCTCACACTTCAGTGTGCATATGAATCACCCAAGGTGCAAATCCCTGAGTTTCACAAGACATTCTGATTTGAGATGTTTAATGAAAGGCCTACATGTCTAAATTTTTAGCAAACGTTCCAGGAGATTTGAATGCAGGCAGTTCTTGGCAAATCTGTCTAATTTTTAGAGGGATTGTTCCTTTCCTCCCTCTCTTGCTCCCTCCCATATTGTTCAAATATTTAGGGAGTATATATGTCTATCCCATAAGTGTTCTGAAAAGAATTTAAAGCATTGTCTCAAAGGTATATTCATTCATCCACCTATGTGCATAGTAACACTATTCACAATAGCTAAATGGTGGAAGTAATCCCAGTGTCCACTAACAGATGAGTGGATAAAGAAAATTAGGTGGCTACATAAAAGCTATATTATTCAGCCTTAAAAAAAATTGTTATGCATTTTACAACATGGAGGAACATGAATATACTGCTAAGTAAAATAAATCATTCACAAAAAGACAAATATGATTCCATTTACATGAAGTACTAAGAGTAGTTAGATTTATAGTGAAAGAAAGTAGAATCAAGGTTGTCAGGGGCTGGGGAGAGAGAAGGCGGCAGAATTTTTGCTTAGCAGGTATAGTTTTTACAAAATGAAAAAGTTCTAGAGATCTGTTGTACAATGTAAATGACTATAACACTACTAAACTAGTCACATAAAAATGTTTTATGATGGTAAAACATGTTTGTGTATTCTAGTAGACAAATTTTTTTTAAAGGTGCTTTTCCTCTAAAATAATAAAGTGGTAGAAAATCTACTACTCATCAATATTTCTATTTTAAAATTTATTTTAATAATTGTTTAAATACAGATGTTATAATTAGTCTTTATTTCATATTTAAAGGAGAAAAGGAAAAGTCAAGTGAAGGAATATGTGTTTTCTCCTACCCATGTACTAACCAGGTCTGACCCTATGTAGCTTTCTGACATCAGAGGAGATTGGGCACAGGCAGGGTAATGTGGCTGTAGATGCAGAAATGTGTTTTCTTTCTGGCACAATAAAGGCCCTTACCTGTTTGTCTGTTACCTGGCTGTGAGAACTAGCCCAGCTACCATGCAGGGCAGTAAAAAATAATACCTAGTATCAGAGGAGCATACTTTGACCACTCTGTCTGTCTTAGTACAGTGAAGTTATTCCTTGATATATCTGTAAGCTTATTTTTATTTACACTACCAGCAATGACACCTGAGTTAGTGACACCAACTTATCAATATGCTATCCTTATAAAAAGCTTTTTCAACTGGTTACAGAAGAGAAAATATTTGAGTAACTTAAATCAAGAAATCTAAAATATAAAGTATTACATACATAGATGAAGCAGTTATCAATTACACAAAACCTTAGAGCTAATAGACACAGCCTTCAATGACCTAAACACAATACTGAAATTTCCTTTTGAGGGAGAAATACTTTTCAACCCTCTTAAGTCTCCCTATCACTAGGATGAAGAGAGGAGGTTGCTAACAATGCAATACAGGTGTTTGTGGGAAGAAATTGGATGTCAACAAATATTCTAAGGCCCCACTGCTGGCTTGTGCTTCCTTCCTGTAAGATTCATGGGACATGTGAATAGTTGTGGAAAAGAAGAGGAGGGTCACAGGGTAGGAGGCAGTGAACAGATTAAACTTTGAGAGCCTGTTGCTGGTAGATCCTAAGCCAAAAGCTCAGAAACTTTGACTCAGGAGTTCCAAAATAGTTTGACACCACAAAATGAGAATTATGGAAAGGTATAAAGGCAAAAACTCAAGATGAAAGAGGTGCCCTGGTGAGAGCAAGGAGGTGGAATGGCTAAGTAGTTGAGAAATTGCTTGGTTATATAATAGAAAGTGACCAGAAAGAGCAAGAACTACTCTTTGCTTAAGATGTTCCTCAACAGAGCACAACCCGTTAATATGTACTCAATCTTCACGCCTCTGCCTCAACGCCACTATTTCAAGAACCCCCAAAAGAAGCCATGCCCACCTTACACATTCCCATCTGCTCTCATTCTTCTCTAAGACACTCCTCATATCTGCACTGATTTCATTATATGTAAGTATAACTATTGTGCTTGCTGAATAGCTGCCATTCCCACTAGACTTTCAGTTCCGAGAGGACAACTACATGTTTATTTTATTAGCCACAATAGTTCCAGCATCCGGCACAGTGGCTGGCACTCAGAAGGCATAGGGTAGGCCCTTACTAAGTGACTGCTGTCTGAACAATGCATTACAGCAAAAGCTGACGTGGTCAAGAGGAAGGTGACAGCTTCGGGAAATCAGAGTTTCTGATGAAACTATGGCTTAGACGAAGGAAGCTGAAGAGGATACACTATGGCCAGTAAAAAGGAAATAAGTTTATAAATAGTGCATTGAACTGGGTGAAAGGCAGAGGCTGAACAAAAGGCTTAAGGACAATCAATAATCATAGCTCCAAAGCAAAGTTTGGACAGGATATCTGCAATATTGAAGGGCAGGGTGGCTGAGCTGTATGATACATGGAACACCTCCCTGTAGTTTTAAGGTCTGAAGAAAATGGACAGTAAGTCAATAGTGACTTTGAAATTGCATTATGAAAACAGATAGCTCTCTAAATATGTGCAAGAAATGGGACAAAGAAAATATTTTATTTGGTTCTACACAGTCACAGTGAGCTTGAGATAATTACATAAAACACAAAAAGACTTCAAAGGAACTCTGTTCAAATTTTTTTTTCATCTTATTATATTCACTGTTGTATTTTAAATTTGCTACTGGTATATACTTGACTCATTTTAAAATACCTAATTTTTGAGCCAGGAATAGCGGCACACGCCTATAATCTCAGCACATGGAAGGCTAAGGGAAGAGAACTGCCACAAGTTCGTACACAGTGAGTTGAAGGCCAGCCTGAACTACACAGTGAGACCTGTTCTCAAACAAACGACTTAATTTGTTAAAAAATACATTAGAAATACATACCAACAAATTTGCAATATTTTAAAAATTCCTCTAGAAATAGTTATACTGTTCAAAAGAACCTACAGCTATTTTAGTAGTAAGAAGGAATTGCTAATTTCAATCTGGCTAAACTGTGAAAATACCATTTTAAAACTATGAAAACTGTACTGTATTTGGTTTTCCATTATTTCTTATGGGAAAAATGTTCAGTTATTGAACTTTTCAGAGTTTGAACATGAATTTGGAATGAATTGAGTTCAACAACCAAGGTATCACTCTATATGGTTTATTTTCTTACATTTGCCTTTCTAATTTATTACTGCCAAATTTTAGAGCATTGCTTGGTTTCATAAATCAAATATTCTTTAAGTTAGAGTTTTTAAATTAAATCCCTGTTATGTATTTATATCATCATGACTCAGTGATTTCAAATAAATTTAGCAGTTTTCTAAGGTGAAGGTTTCATAAAATCCAAATTCAACTGGACACATGCCTAATTGCTGAATACATTTAAAAAATTCCAATAACTTTAAAAAATTATTGGACCATCAATAACTTTTTTTAAAAAATTAGAGGATGAGTATGGAAAAAGAGAAGCATATTAAACAACCAGCTCTGTTATGTAAACCTAAGAGTAGTTGCTTTAGTCAAATCAACTTGTCTCAGTCAAATTCTTTCTCTTCAGCCACTTCTGCATACATTTACAAGGAAGCAAACCTCCTCCTACGGCTGCCCTCATATTATGGCAAATCCCAACAACCTGGTGAGAGCAAATCACTTGGAAACCAGAACCAGAGACAATAGTGAGAGCCAGTCAGTCTATAAGAAGAGCAGAAAAGTACTTTTCCCAACAAGGCTTGCATAGTGGGAAAATACTTTGTACAGCACTAACTGGTCTATGGACTATGCATCTACCTACCTTTCCAACAGAAAAAAAAAAAAAAGGGGGAAAAAGAAACATAGAAGAAAGGGATAAAGAATATGGTTCCTTGTTAAGCCTCTGAGTCTACCATTACAGCAAATGATGTGATCAGCAAAAAGTTTCTCAGGCTGGAAAACAGTAAACAGTGGAAGTGAGAGGAAGAACTGGGAGAACTTAAATTGGGTTGAGTCCTTAGATTTCAAAACAGTAAATGGACTCATATTCAAATACTGCTAAAAAAAAATCCTGAAAATTAAAACAAGTAATTTATGTGGGACTTATCTGTTATTTCTGATTTATCCAAATATGTTTCCCTTATAAACTGATTTACTAATCTTTTTATTTCCCAATGTATACATCCAGAACATTTAAAAAGCGGTCAGTTTATCTATTTATCGAAATCTGCCCTCCTCCCCCTTCCTGAATAACTCAATCCCAGGAAGGCAGGCAGTGGTAGAAAGTTGAAGGCCAAGTGGAAGAGAACATGGGGAAACCAATGACTGCAAGGACATGATTCATCTACAAGCAGGGTAAAGAAGGGCCTCGAATATTGCAGTGTGTCAGAAAGTGCTCAAAGAATAAGGAGGACAGTCTGAAGCAGCTCAAACTAACCAAAACAGAGATATTTTATGCATCAAAATAAATAATAGTAGCATTGTAATTCAATTAAATATAGAAAGCAATATACCCATACTGATATAAATCAAAGAATGAGTAGTGAAACAAGAAGAGGAAGAAACTTCCTCAGAATGGAATGACAACTGATGAATGGAGGACTGAAAAAATTATAAAATCAACATTTAGTAATTATCACAGCAATAATTCAGCCAAGATATATACATAGATGCTAAAACTAGTGGGTAAGAGATTGATAAAGAATAATATCTAGAGTACAGTATTAGTTAGTCAGCTTTCCTGTTGCTGGGGCAAAATGCACAATACCCACAACTTAAAGGAGAGGTTTATTTTGGCTCACGGTTTCAGAGGTTTTAGGCTGTAAGGGAGGAAGATCATGGAAAAATGCCATTGTAGAGGAAAGCTGCTTCATGCATAGTGGCCAGGAAGCACAGTGCAGGGGAAGAAATATTCTGCAAAGGCATGGCCCAGGCAACCCACCTCCAACTGGGCCCCCTCTCCTAACAACACATTCAGCTATAAACATCAGTGGATTAATGCACTGCTAAATGTAGTGCCCTGTAAGCTGACAATTAAGCTTAATTGTTACATGTAGTCTCAAAGTAACACCTCCCAAAAACTGATTATAAAGAGAGAATGAGGAAATTTTCAGTAGAGAAATGTGGTAGGCATAATGTTAAGTAAGTGATCACAGTTAACATCTCCAGTAACAAAACAAATAACTGTTGTACCCCACTTAACAGGATGCAATGAGAAGAGCACATCATTTTGGTAATATCCCTACCAAAATTCCTGAATCTTAATTGTAATATGTCAAAAAAAAAACCCCTCCAAATAGGGGGATAGTTCAGAAAATAATTGGCTTGTAATTCTTTAAAATGTCTAAATATTGAAGATCAAGGGAATGCTGAGGAACTGTTCAAGATAGCAGAGTATGCAGATGTGAGAGCTCTTCCTGTTTCCATCCTGGTGTAGGATCAAGGTGAAGAGGTGAACTCTCATGTAAGAAGTTGGCATCCATAAGCTCTGTCTCCACATTTGTGTGGGGCAAAGTGGAGACAGACTAAGAAGGGCAGTCAAGGTGTTAGAGCAGCACACAGGACAGACATCGTGTTTCCCAGGCCAGGATAAATTGACAGATCCTTAGGCGTCAGGAAAAATGAAAAGATTGCTGCCCACTGCATGTCTGTAGGACCCCAGCAGAAGAAATCTTAGATAAAAGTCTAAAGTTTCAGAGTATGATTTAAGAAAAAATAAGTAAGTTCAAATGCCCCCAACTATACAAAATAAATACTAATGAATGTGAAAAACCAAATAAGCACTAAGACAACTGTAGTGGGGGACATCAATACCCCACTATCACAAATGGACAGATCATCTAGCCAAAAGATCAACAACAAAATTCTAGAACTGAACCAAGGTAATGAAGAAATGGACTTAACAGATGTTTACAAAGTGTTCTACCCCACAAAATCAGAATATACATTCTTTTCCACTGCACATGGGTCATTCTCCAAAACAGATCACATGCTACCTCACAGGACATGTTTAAGTAAATGTAAAAGAATTTAAGTTACCCCCTGTATATTATTAGATCATAGTGCAATAAAACTGGAGATCAATAGCATAAGAAACTGCAAAACCGCCTACAAACACATGGAAACTGAATAACATTCTCCTGAACAACCAATGGGTCTCAGAGGAAATTAAAGAAGAAATTGGACAGTTTCTACAAGTAATGATAATCCCAGTACAACATACAGGAATCTATGGGACACAATGAAAGCACTTCTACCAGAGAAATTCATACCAATGAATGCCCATATTAGGAAAAAAGAGAGAGCTCAAATAAACAACCTAATGCTGAACCTCAAGCTCCTAGAAAAAGAAGAGCATGAGAAACTCAAAGGTCATACAAGAGAGGAAATTATAAAGATCAGAGCAGAAATCAATGCAATGAAGACTAAGAGAATGATACAAAAAAAATCAATGAAACAAAGAGTTGATTTTTTGAAAGAATAAATAAAATTGATAAGTCTTTAGCCAAACTCATCAAAAAAGGAAAGAAAAGGCTAAAATCCATGCAATTAATGAAAAAGGTGAAGTCACAACAGATCCAGCAGAAATCCAGAGGATCATCAATACCTACTGCAAGAACCTGTATTCTAATAAAATGGAAAACACAGAAGAAATGGACAGATTCCTAGATACATATGAACTGCCAAAGTTTAATGAAGAAGATATAGAAATTCTAAATATCCCAATTATAATGAGTGAAATTGAAAATGTAATTAAACTTTTATCAACAAAGAAAAGCCCAGGTCCTGATGGCTTCACTGATGAATTCTACAAGACATTTAAAGAAATATTCCCATTACTCTTTAAACTCATGAATGAAATTGAAAGGGAAGCAATATTTCCAAATTCATTCCTGGAAGCAACTGTTACTTTGATTCCAAAACCAGGGAAAGAACCAACCAAAAATGAGAAACATAGGCCAATCTCCCTAATGAACATAGATGCAAAAATCCTCAACATGATACTGGCAAACCAAATACAGAGGGTCATCAAGAAGATTGTATACCCTGACTAAATTGGATTTATCCCAGGGATGCAAGGATGGTTCAACATACGTACATCAATAAATGTAATACACTCTATTAACTGAATTAAGGACAAAAATCATACGATCATCTCAATAGATGCAGAAAAGGCATTTGACAAAATTCCACACTGATTCATGATAAAAACCCTACAGAAAATTGGAATAGATGGTCTTTATCACAAGCTAATAAAGGCTATGTATGAAAAACCAACAGCCAACATCATACTAAATGGTCAAAAACTGAAAACCTTCATGGTAAAATCAGGAACAAGACAAGGATGTCTACTATCACCACTCCTGTTCAATGTAGTTCTGGAAACATTACCCACAGCGATTAGACAAGAGAAAAAAATAAAAGGAATGAAGATAGGAAAGGAAGAAGTTAAACTGTCATTATTTGAGGATGATGTGATATTCTACATAGAAGAACCCCAAAATTCTGCCAACATACTTCTAGACTTGACAGATTCAGCAGAGTAGCTGGATACAAGGGAATACTCAAACATCAATAGCTGGGACAGGGATGTAGCTCAGTGGTTCTGGCACCTGCCTCGCAAGCAGAAGGACCGTAGTTTGATCCCTGGTACCAAAAACAAAACAAAACAAACATCAATAGCCTTCTTGTACACAAATAGCAGATTTACTGAGAGAGAAATTAAGGAAAAAATTCCTTTCACAATAGCATCCAACAAAATGAAATATCTAGGAATAAATCTAACAAAGGAGACAAAAGACCTCTACACTGAAAACTACAGCACTTTGAAAAAAAGAGATGAAAGAGGATATAAGAAAATGGAAAAACACCCCTTGTTCCTGGGTAGGAAGAACCAGTATAGTGAAAATGGCCATACTTCCAAAGCTACTATACAGACGCAATGCAATCCCGATTGAAATCCTAACAGCATATTTTACAGAAGTAGAGAAAACAATCCAAAAGTTCATTTGGAAATAGAAGAGACCTAGAATAGCAAAAGCAATTCTAGGCAACAGAGACATGGCAGGGGGTATCACAATCCCCAACTTGAAACTATACTACAAAGCTACTGTGATAAAAACAGCATGGTACTGGCAAAGAAACGGACTTGAGGATCAGTGGAATAGATTAGAAGATACAGAAACAACTCCAGACATACTCAGCTACCTTGTCTTTGACAAAGGAGCCAACCATCCTCACCTGAGGAAACATAGCCTCTCTAATAAATGGTGTTGGAAAAACTGGATTTCAACCTGCCAAAGATGAAAACTAGACCCCCATCTTTCACCAAGCACTAAACTAAAATCAAAGTGGATTAAAGATCTAAATACTAAAATGGAAACACTAAACTTACTAGGAGGTAAGTTTGGTAGAACTCTCGAAGACACTGGCATAGGAAAAGATTTTGTGAACAAATCCTCAGTAGCACAGGAACTAGCACAAGGAATCAACAACTGGGATCTCATCTTATTAAAAAGCTTCTGCACTGAAAGAGAAACCACCAACAGAGCTAAGAGACAACTAACAATGTGGGAAAAAATTTTTACCACTGTTCGTCAGACAAAGGTCTACTATCTAGAATATATAAAGAACTCGAAAAAAATCAGACCCCCCAAATATAAAGACCAAATTCAAAAATGGGCATCTGAAATGAACAGACATTTCTCAGAGAAAGAACTAGAAGCAGCAAATAAACATGAAAAAATGTTCGATATCACTGGTCATTTGAGAGATGCAGATGAAAAGAATGCTGAGATTCCACCTCACTCCAGAAAGAATGGCTGCTATTCAGAAATCAACCAATAACAAATGCTGTTGGGGTTGTGCAGACAAAGGAACCGTTCTCCATTGTTGGTGGGAGTGCAGACTGGTGCAACCACTCTGGAAATCAATATGGAGATACCTCAAAAAACTAAGATTAGAGGTCACATTTGACCCAGCTATCCTTCTGGTGCATATCTTTCCAAAAGAAATAAAAGAATCATAGCTCAGTGATATATGCACACCCATGTTTATAGCAGCACAGTTTCTAATAGCTAAAACTTGGAAACAGCCCAATTGTGCATCAACTGGAGACTGGATAAAAAAGATGTAGTTTTTCTATAAAATGGAGTACTACTCAGCCATAAAGAACTAGAAACTAGAAACATTTATAGCTAAGTGGACGCACATTGAGGCCATACTCTTAGTGAAATAAATAGGACACGTGTAAATACCGAATAGTTTCTCTGGTGTGAAAAACTAAAAGTGTAAATAAGGATTAAAATGTATAATTAATATTGTGAAATAGGAAGAAAAGGTACAAAGGGGAAGGGAAAGTGGGAGGGATGGGGGAAGGCAAAGTGGGAGGGATAGGAGATAAGAAAAAAGGGAAATGAAAAAATATGAGAAAAGGAAAAAATGGAAACACAGTCTCTGTAAATAGGGAAGGGTGGAGGGGGTGAAAGGAGGGCCGGGAAATGGGAAAAAAATAAGAATTAAGATACATCATGTAAATGTACAAGATCCCAACGACGAATGTAACTGTATTTTGTATGTAAAATGTTCCAATAAACTTAATGAAAAAAAATACATACTAAAAAATTTGGAGGTAATGACGCCTTCACATTGCTTCTGCAAAATTTCTTAAATTTTGAAGTTATTTCAAAATAAACAAAAATAAATAAATAGAAGAATAATAGGATAGGTAGAATATACAGATTGCTAGAGACATAGGTATCGACAGATACACAGATATACTTTAGAGGCTGCTTCAACCCACCAATGTAAACCAAACGTTTTCTGGCTGCTACTTTCAGGTTTCCAAGGTCATTGGTTCTACTCTAGTTGAGACTACCATCATTTTCTGCTGTGATTTACACAACTGGCCACACACTCAGTCTCCTTTCCTTGCTCTCCCAACTTATTCTCCTTCTCTTTCTTCAACACAGATCTAGTCACTCCCCTCATCTTTCAAATATTTAATAGCCCCTCTGTACCTAGTTTATACAAGTCCTGGAAGATCTGTTGTTTATTATCTCTTTTCATCCCTTCAGGTCCAACTCTACACTCCAGCCACAAAACAACTTCCAGATCCTTAAATGTCCCTCTTCATGGGTGTGCTATTCTCTTTTCTGTGAATACCCTTCCTCACAGTATCTTACTTCCTTCCCACTGAATTCCCCACAAATGTCCAAGAAATATTAATTTAAATGATTGTATGAATTCTTAAAAGTATTTATATATCTTGTTCACCAAACCATTGTTCAGAAAGTTTTCATTCTTTCTACCACAACTTTGTACCATACCCATTTCAATTCTTTAAAATATCCTAAACTACTTGAAATTTTGCTAGTGTTACTTTTTAAGCATGCTATTGGCATGCTTATTTCTAGCTCAGATATTTCATTTACTTTTCTCTTAATGACTTGGAAACAGTATTATATCTCTCTAACAAAAGCACATCACTCTACCTCTGTAATTTCTAATAGTTCATTCTTAAGATTAAAAAAAACCCCTTGGTATTTAAAGCCTGGAAGCAAGCTTTGAGCTTCTCTTGGCTCATTCATCCCTACTTTCAAGCCCATCTTATAAGTGAGGTCAGAACAGTGTCCTGATTGTCCATGGTGTGTCTCACCTTCCAGCCCCAAACTTCACAAATACCCACAGAAACAAACCCTACCAAACCTGTTTTGTGATGTATAGAAGATATATTATCTTCTATACAAAAGATAGGATCCTCTAGTTCTCCTACTTCAATTCTACTGTAATTATAGTGAATTGTTTTGAGGGAAAAAAATATACTTTAATAACCACAAGCCTTGGATTACAGACCATTCTGAGCAAGTTATAACTATCTAACTTATCTGTTTTACTTTCATTTTTCAAATTAGACAAGATGAGTACAATCAGACTTTCCTTACAAGGATTAAATGAGACTCTAGACAGTCTCTTCCTAAAAATTACCCAAACTGCCATCTCATAGGAAGACAGTTAATCTCTGGATCAGACTTTGCTAGTGACTACGTGGGTCTAAAGAGATTATATATTAAACATTCTGCTATTGCTGCTGCTGTAGGCACAGAAGGTTAATAATGTGGATTAACTAGAATTAAAGTATTGTTTTCTGATTAAATTTGCGGTTCAAGTTTCTAGGTACTTAAAACTGCCCGTAAGATTACAGAAAAATAATCTATAACTTAAAATGAATAAAAAAGTAAATAAAACAAATTTAAAGGTTTAAGAATATAAGATAACTGAGAAAATATATTTATTATACTTGAAATAGCATGTAAACGTATAACTTATACATTTTCTTTGAGAAGAAAGGTAATAAGACAACACGTGACACAAACATTGAAATCACACATATACATACATGCAAACATATTCAAATGAAAAAATGACACAAGATGGTAAAGAATCATTAGAACAATTCTTTTAAAAAGGTACAGGAGAAAATGTGGAAGCAGAAGTGAAAGAATTTCATTTTTCTTTTGTTTACACTGATATATATTTTTCGTTAATATTGGAAAATTTTTCTTATGACTATATTCCTAGAAAAAATAGAAAAACAAAAGAGAATAAGAAAAATGAAATTGTAAAAATGAGAGAACAAAAAACACCAAATTTAGGGTAACATAAATGGTAAATGATGTGGTTTTATAATTAACTACTTTGCCTAATTTACTGACAATTTTCACATTTTAAATTTTCTTCATTAATTTTAATTATAATTGTGACTTACTTCATTATTCAAAATACATGGCTAGAAAGAATAGTTTGGATTTGACAAAGATAAGTACTTCGATGCACGAAAAGATGAGGCTTTTTCCAATTATCAGAATTCTACATTCTATTTTTAAATATTTTTCTAGGATTTTGTGTTTTTATTCTAAATATCAATTTTTCTCTTTCTGAAGTTAAAAATTTAAAGATCCCAAGCCCAAAAGTATTATGGAGGAAAAATAACTATTAAGATAATAGAAATAAGAAAGATTACCATAAAATATATAAAACTCAGTTTTCATGTATAAAATATCTAATTTAAGATATATTATATAAATTATCCCATTCCTAATAGCTATGAAATATAAAATATTTTAAAATAAAAATTTTTAAATACAAGTCCTCATATGAATAAAGCTATAAAACTTTGAATGATATGCAATAATAATACTTGACTAAATAGAGAATCATTCTTGAAGAGGACTATAAATACATAACATAGAAAGGACAGTAACAGTTTCAGTAAAATCTCCAGAGCTTTTATTGTTCATAATGTGGTAATGTATTTTAAAGTAATACTAGAAAGAAATATAATAAGAACCACTAGGTAAGTTTTGAAAAACATGAGAGTGAAATTGTGTCCTATGTGCTACTAAAGTTTTAAAAATCTAAATTAATTAAAATCAATGACACAGAAAACTGAGAAATGGATCTTACAATATAAACGGATTTGGTGCATCCAATTCATGTTAACAAAATTCTTCTGAGTGCTCATATGTCTAGAAGGAAAGTAAATGGATACAAGCAGTTTGGCAATATATAACAAGAACTTTTGCTGGGCATGCCCTTTAATTCCAGAACTCTAGAAAGCTGAGGCAGGAGAGTTGCAAGTTTAAGTCTAGCCTAGGCAACAGCAATTTTGAGGAGGGGGAGGGGAATAGGGAGGAGGAGGAGGAAGAGGAGGAGGAGGAGGGGCTGAGGATGCAGCTGAATGTGAAGGCCCTGGATTAAATCACCAGTGCCAAAAACAAAACAAACAAACAAACAAAAACTTTGAAGAGCTTATCTTTAAACCAGTAAACCCACTCACTTCTAGGATTTATTCTCAAGAATGATTAGAAATTTTAGTATTAAAACATGTTTATAATAGGTGTATTTCTAACAGTAAAACCTGGTAAGAGAGAAATTGATGAATTACTTATGGTATATCCATACAAAGGAACATTATATAGCCATTAACATTTGGTTTAAAAGTTATTAATGTCTGGGTGTGATGTCATACATTTGTAATCTCAGCTACTGAGGAGGCTGAGGCAAGAGGATCTCCAGTTTGAGCCCAACCTGGGCAACTCAGTGTGAACTTATCTCAAAATAAAAAAAAAAAAAATTAAAAAGGGCTGGGGATACAGCTCAGTGCCATCTGAATTTCATCACCAGTACTACAAAAATACAAAATTTTTATGTACAGTTTTGTACCACATAATGACATTTTATCCAGTGAGAGACTGTGTATGACAGTGATTCCATAATGTTATAATGGAGCTGAAAAATCCCTATTGCTCAGTGACACTGTAGCCATTGTAACATCATAGTGCACTGCATTACCCACTTATTTGCGGTGGTTCTGGTGTAAACAAATCTTCTGTGCTGTTAGCTGTATAAAACTACAACACATACAATTACGCACAGTAAATAATACTTGATAATGATAATAAATGATTCAGTTATTGGTTTGTGTATTTTCCTATGATACTCTGATGCTTTTTCTGATTATTGTAGAGTGTACTCCTTCTACTTATAAAAGTGTACTATAAAACAGTATGCCATGTTATACCTATAGCAGTCTCATATAGCTCGTGATTACTGGATGTCTTCATTGCATAATTTTCTCTTGCATTTGATTTAATCTCAACCTGCTTTATTCATCTTGGCCCTAGAAGAAAGAAGCTATGAGAGAGTGAGAGTGAGAGATTATATAGTACCATATAGCACAGGTATGCAGTTGGCTATACAACTTAGGTTTATGTGAGTACACTACTTTGTGATGTTTTCACAATAACAAAATTGCTTAATGATGCATTTCTCAGAACATATCCCTGTCACTCTATGCATGACTGTATATTCACACAATATTACATAACAATGAGAACACTAGACTACAAATGTGTAGACCAATATGGAAAAATTACAAAGAAGCCAGTCATACAAAGGTACATACTGTATGATTCCATTTATATATGTTTCATATACATTAAAAAGCTCTGCTATAAGAACAGTGAAAATTGCTTTAGAAGTTGAGAAAAGGGTAAACTGGGAGGAGATTATATGAGTCTATAATTGAATCAATATATAAGGGACTGCACAGTTTCAGGTATCAAATATGATCAGTTCATGCACATTTTGTGAAGACATCATCACAACAAACATAATTTCATAGTGAATATATCTATAACCCTCAAAAGTTTCCTTGTGCTACTATGAAATCCGTTCCTTTTCCTCACACCCTAATTTCTCAAGAAACCACTTTGCCTTCCAGATTTTTACATAAATAAAACCATGCAGCATATCCTTTTATTCCTCCTGGTAAAAACCTAGGAATACAATGCATGAGTCATATGAAAGATATATGTTTACCTTTTTAAAAAACTAAACTTCCACAATGGCAGCACCATTTACCTTCCCGCTATCAATCTATCCAAGTCCAGATTCCTCTATATCCTCATGAACATTTAGGATGGACAATCGTTGCAATTTTAGCCATTCCAGTGAAGATAGTGGTACCTCATCATGGTATAACTTCACTTATCCCTAACAGCAAATAATGTTGAGCATCTTTCATATCATTTGTCATTCATACATCTTCTTTGATTGTCTATTCAAATATTTTGTCCACTGTTTATTTTCTTATTATTGAGTTTCAAGAATTCTTTTTACTTGGATACAAGCCTTTTATCAGATATACTTTGTGAATATGGTTTCCTAATCTTAGGTTTTTTTCATTTTTTTAACAATATCTTTCAACAAATACATTTTATTTTATTTTGATGACCAATTTAATAATTTTTCTATTACGAAGCATATTTTTATGTTTCATCAGAGAAATCTTGGTTTAACTGAAGGTCACAAAGAATTTTTCCTACACTTTAATTTTTCAGGTTTAAAACTTTAGATATTATCTTTAGAGCTATCATTTAATTTCTGTTAAGTTTTGTCATATATGAGCCATGTACTTAATCCTAAGGAATATTTATTCAGAGAGGCTAAGGGGAGGAAAGCAGAAAAACAGTTATGACAGTTAGAAGACAGCAAGAAGCACACTGACACACAGAAACCAAAGAGAGAGGGCTTCAGTTAGAGGACAGTTTAGGATGTCAAAGCACACAGAGACCAACATAAGCAAACAGAATAGGGCTCCTTGGATTTAACCAAGAGGCCAGTAATGGCCTGTGAGACACAAATACCAAAACAAGACAGAAGCCAGATTGAAATGCATCAATAAATGGACAGCGCTGATAGGGAGAGCTCAAACCACTCTAGAAAATTCTGGCAATGAAGATGAAAGAAACACATATGACAGTGAACTCAAAGGGGGCTTCGTGACTATGAAGATGGAATAGATAGAGATTAAAAGACAAGAGAAAGGCATGAAACACTTGATAATGCAAGGTTGGAGATGAGCTAGCATGAGAAGGTGTGAGGAACACAGTTGATCTTTGCAAGGAGGAGGGAGAAAGTCTGAAGGAAATTGCTTGAAGAATGAGACATTTTGCGATCATACGCAGGCAAACTTAAAGGCCTTGCCCAATTTTCCTGGCAAAGTTAGGGAGGAATTTATCTATTGAGTGTAAGAAAGAAGGGCCTGGGGCTGGAGCTTGAGAAGGGTGAAAGCATTTGGAACTAGTACTGTGGAAAGTGGTGAGCTGGCATCAAATAGACATAAATTAGGGGATTATCAAGTTTTGCAGTACTCATGGATGAAGAATCTGCATTTGTAAAATTTGGTATTTGCTGCATTCCCTTTCCTTGGGTACTGAGAGTTCCCCCAAAGGATGCAAATGGATCCAATGCTTCCATAACTATACAGTACTTAACTACCTCACAATACTTTTACTTCTCATGCTTTCTCCCATTTTTTAAAGATGCACAACCTGTTTGGTACGTAGAACAGGTTCTACTCCACACAAGAAAAAACAGTAACTGAAAAAATTGCTTTCCCAGAGTCTTCAGCTAGCTAGGACTTGAATCCAGATCTTTTTTTTTTTTTTTGGTACCAGGGATTATAACTCAGGTGCTTGCGCTTGTGGAGCAGGTGGCAGAACCACTGAACTAAATCCCTAGCCCTACATCTTTTGATTTTAATGCCAATAATTAGAATTTCTGGTAAATGCCCTCAATGAATTAGGTTGCTTTCTATCTTGAATGCTTCTCATTGTTGGTCTTACCTTAAAATTTGGCCCCAGGCCCTTCCTTAATTGTTATTCTACCTTTCCAATTCACCACTCTGCTCTGTTCATCTTGCTAAGCAACTTTTCCATGCTCTACAGATACAGGTACCTGCAGGGAAGTCATAGAACAGCATGAAAAGCTGCAGAGATGTTTGGAAATGAAGCAGAGTTTGGTGCACATCAGGACTTATTTGCTAACAGAAAAAGAACCAATTATCAAGTTGCAGTCATGGTTTGCCATTTAGAATGAACTCAGGACTGATTCTCAGTGTTTCCTTAGGGTCTGGTGTGGTAAGGAAAGACAAAAGGAATCAGAAGGAAAAAAATAAAGAAAGAAAAGAAAAGCAGCCAGAGAGCTAGAAGGAAATGGTATCCAGGACTGTTCTCAAAAACAATCCAATGTAGAGACCTTCTCTTACAGTGCCACCTGGGCAAGGGGTGTAACACTGGCTCTAGCCAGAGCATTTATGCAGAAACTCCCCACTCAAATCCTCCCTTCATCCAACTTTCCAAATTTTCCTAACTGAAACAAAGCCTAAGAGTTTCCTCTAGAAAATCACTGATCGATGATAAAGTCTTAGAGCAAACCTGAAACTGGCATTTATTCTGCCTAAGATTAAAAAAAAAAGTTTCAAGATAATCAGTATAAAAATTTAAAATAGATGAATGTGTAATACAAATCTTTGCTATTTGTGAACACACCAATTTAAAAAAATTCAGCTCCCTCTGACCTTGAAACAGTTATTTTGCTACTGTAGACTGTGATGCAAATTAAGGCATTTCTATTCTTATTTCAAAGTCTGCTGGATAAAATAATCATTTGCTTTTCAAAGTCAATTGACAGCCCCATGTTGTACATTTAACTACAAGTTAACACTTCTTCAGCTTATTTCATTATTATTTAACTAATTCATTTTAAAATTCATGAAGAAAAATTTAAGTTTTCACTTCTCATAGTGTCTGGTCCCAAAAACATAATATTCTAACACTTGTATAAAGTGGATCTCAAAAAGCAGCATCCTATTTTTTCTGTAAAAGATCACTAATTTTTTTCAATGCATTAACAAATATGACTCTGTAATTCTTTATTTTGAAAGTAGATTGCTCACAAACTAAATCATCTTAAAGCCCATACTTTTCAGTTTGCACTTGTTACACAATTACTCTGCAGCACAGCATCAAATGTTTCTTGTGGCTAAACGATATTGTGAAATAGAAAAATCTTGCAGACCAGAATTACAGTGATATCTCTACTTTTAAGCATTAAAGAAAAGAATAAATAAATTTAAGGTGAAATCCCTTCTTTAAAAAGAGGCTTTTTGTTATATTTAATCCACTTTCACACAGTTTTTCTTAATTACAGTACAGCTGTCTGGTAAGGCACAACTAACCACTTCCATCATGAAAACAAACTGTACCCCACCATCTAAAGTTCTCAATTAAAAAGCAAATGTTTTTGTGAGCCCAGAGAAAACGGGTGCAGCTGCTCCATTTCACGAGGCAGGCACCTCTACTCCATTCAGCTGTGAAGAATGGTGGTGACTGTAAATTGTTCTTCCTGATCGGTTCTACAATAAAAACAAACCACACTACTTTCAATTTTTCAAAGCCATTTTTTTAAGCCTCCAGTACACTGGAAACAAGAGTTGTGTTCTTCTGATTCATGGCCTTTGATTTCTACATAAACGTCCCTGTATGTGTGTCAAAACAGGTCCCTGCAGGATACTCACAGACTGTATACATTAACTTACCAGATGTACCAGTAGATAGAAAAGCCATCGGCCTACCTTTTAAAGCAAGATACTATTTAACAGCTTAAACTGCCTGTGACTAAAGGATGACTGCAAAGAACATACTGTATGTGGAGAAGCATTAGGTAGTTCAGGAGAAAACTTCAGCATGCTCACAAAAAGTGCAACAAGTGGTTTTGAACGTGTGTTTAACAGTCTCTGTTAAAATCCAGAGTAACAAATTAAGATCAAGGCACACATCTGCATTTTGCAACTGAAACACATGAAATCCATTAACAGCTAAAGTGATTGACACAATTTGTTAAGAAACATTTAGATGTTCCCAAGGACATTTTATTGAAACACATACTCATCAATTTTAAAATGTTGGAGCATGCCTCCCCTATAGTTGTATGAATATATAACTTATTTATTTACAAACATGAAGCACAAAAACTGAACAAAAAAAGCAAGAACAGTACTAAAAACTATATAGTTTCCCCAGGGACATTTGTTTACAGGCTCCTTCACAGCTTCCTCTTCCTCTAACCCCTTTGTTATTTCCCAGGACTAGTCTCTTACTGTATCTCTAGGGAATTCTCCAGGACTATGTAAGTCAGGATACACCAAGACGTCTTTGATTGAGAAAGGTATTTCTCAAGAACATTTTCCTTGAGCTACACACACTCCACATTCCATACTCTCTCCTACCAAATGCTCACTTGATTTCTTCCAATTGGAAGGAGCAGTTCACCTCAACACTTCCAAAAGTGTTTTGTCTTCTCCATAAAACATTTGTTTCTTTCTATACACCCTCTCTCAATTCACAGGATTTACCATAGACTTCTCCTTCAACTCGTATCTATTCAAATTCTGTCTGGCTAATTATCCCAAAGGTCTCTCAAACTTGCCTCCTCTTTTCCATCACCACCACCTTCATTCAAAACCCTCCTAACTGGTCTTTTCCCTCTAATTTCTGCCTTCCTTGACTCTCTCCTCAACATACTATCCAAAGTAAATACTCAGATCACCTACCTCACCTAAATAAGGAAAAATGGGCGATATCTTGAGGAAAAAGAAACATTAAAAATCGTTTTTAGGATGGGAAAGATTTGAATATGTTTATGAGCTGAAAGAACCTAAGGTAAGAGAGAAGTGAGAGAACACAGGTGTTACAATTTGGATCTGGAATGTGCCCCACAGGCTCATGTTTTCTATGCAGGGATGTACAGAGGTGGGGATTCTGGGAAGTGATTGGATCTTTAGGCCTCTGACTTCACCCATGGGTTAATGTATTCACAGGTTCATAGAGTGATGTGCTACTGGAAGGTGATGGAAAGCCAACACAGAAACTGGCATCCACAAATGGGCTCATTGCTATTACTCTACCTTGTCATGTGGTTTAGCAGACTTTGGCACCAGTTTTCAGGAGAAGTTTGGGATAGTCTGGAGATGCAGGTAGAGATGCCCTAGATTGAATGGGATCATCTGGGTTTAATGGGAAAACCTTGTGTGAGCTCAGAAATCCAGAATGATGACAGCACCAAGGATGGTAAAGACTTTGCTCATGAAGTTTCAGATGGGAACAAGGACTATATTGACAAATAGACTACAGGCCATTCATGTCACACTCTGGCAAAGAACTTGTCCATGGCTCTGAGACTGTATGAGGGTGAGTTTAAAGGTAACAGACTGATTAATTCTGGCAGAGGAAATGTCTAGGCAGCATCATTTTCAGGTGATGGCTGCTCTTAGCCAGATTTACAACCAGAATCGGGAGCAAAATAGCAGCAAGATTTGAAAACCTTTCAGAAAAGCAGTGTTTACAAATGTAGTTGAAGAGAATATGGTTGCTGAATGGGCCTTGATTAGATTAGCCCTATTAAAAAGAAGTCAAGTGTTCTGCACCAGGAGCGCAAAAAGGTGCTTGGGGGCATCTCAGGAATTGGCCAGACCTACTCATCTTAGGTTCCTGGGTATAAAAGTGCAAAGTATTTTGAAAGACTTTGCTTTGAGGAGACAACTCTTAAAGGGAGCCTTGTTACCAAGAGGCTGCCTAAGAAGTTGTTTCCCCAGGATTTGTTTCACAGTGCTGAGCCATTCAGGCACTAAGAGAGCACTACAGCTGTGGTCCAAGTAGGCCCAGCTACTACTCAAACAGGTGGCAGACCTTGGGATCATCCATATGATGCTGGTTTTGCATGCATGCAGAATGCAAAAGTTGTGAGGACACAGAAGTTTACATTCAATTTTAAAGGAAAGCTAGGAGGCCAGGCCACAGGTGGCAAGGTGCCTACATACAGCTCCTGTGAAGGTAATGCATGAAGCTGAAAGAGTGAAGCATAAGCTGCAATTAGAGACTCAGGAAGTTAGAGATGCCAGGAAAGCTCCAAGCAATGATAGCCAGCTCAAAAGAGATACCTTGTAGGTTGCAGCTAGTAAGGGCATAGGAGTGGGGTTCCACAAGACCTTTGGAATTCACACCTTGCTACCACATGCCCCTGGTGCTGCCCATGGAACTGCAAGATTTAGTGTATGCCCCACTGAGTTTCTGTCTTGCTTTGGTCCTATCCTTTCTTGGGATCCTTCCATTCATCACTTTTTGAATGGGAATGTTTACCTTGTGGCTGTCATACCATTGTATGTTGGAATTATGTAACTTGCTTTTAGAATTTTACAAGGACTCAAAGCTAAGAGTTGCTTTAAATTCAAGAAGAGATTTTGAACTTTGACTTTTGAGCAATTCTCGACTGTTAAGCGTATAGGGGTTCTTGGAGATGAACTGAATACATTTTTCATTGTAAGATGGACATGAGCTTTTGGGGGCCCAGGGTGGAACGTTATAGTTTAGATCCAGAATGCCCTCAAAGGCTTATGTGTTAAGAGTTTGGTCCTCAGTGCAGCACTCACTCTTCAGAGATTGGACTTTTAGGAAGTGAGTGGATCATGAGGCCATTGGCCTCATCAGTGGATTAATCCATTCATGCAGTAATCTGGTAGCCTATTGAGAGGTAAAGCTGACTAACAGGGCAGGTAGAAGAGCCCTATGGGAGAGGTCAGCTGTGAAAAAGATGGGGACAAACTTTCCTCTGAGGCAGAAAAACAGACTCTAGGGACAGACTATGAGTCAATGAGCTGAGCACAAAGTAGGTACTCTATATGACTTGACTGAGAAAGAGACTATATGCTATGCAGCAAAAACCCATCCTGTGAGTGAAACAGTTTCTCAAAACATGAAGAAGGTATAGCAGTGCTTTGTCCTCTCCCCACACAGTATGCAATACATGTGGCTTTTTCCCCCTTTCTTTTCTTCTTTTTGTGGTCCTGAAGATTGAACCCAGGGCCTCTCACACGTTAGGCAAGCACTCCCACTCCAGCACTGAGTCACATCCATGTATATTATTCCCGAAGTTCTTGTTTCTATAACTAATTCAACCGCAAACTTAAAATGTGATCCTCTAAATATCTCCATAACTTAAAAAAAAAACATGAAGAGCACTTGTTTTTGAGTTTTTTTTTTTTTTTAATGAAAGTTAAAGCCACTGAGGCTCCTAAATTAACAAGATTTAAAGAGTTTCCACTGAAGGTTCCTATCTCTAGAACTACTTCCCTTACTATGTTATCCTGAAAGACAAAGGAGTATCTGAGCCTTATTTGACTGGTATGCTGAAATCACAAATTATAGACATACAAAAGCTACACTTCTGGACACATGAATGAAAGGGGACATCTGGTCTTGATGTTTCTGCTCCTCCATTCAGAAATCCCCAATCCACTGGTTCTTTTACCCATTATTCATTCACACCCCAATCATTTCTATCCGATACTGCATTAGTCAATCATTAATTCAACAAACATTTCCCAATATGTTATAGATATTAAGAAAAATACAAAAATGAATAAAATGACAAACTTGCAATCTAGGAAATGAGAAAAACATGTATAACACTATTAAATAGAACACAGTAATTGCCATGATGCAGGTATAAATAAGTTTTTTAATTCATTCAACAATTATAGAACAACTAATATAGACCTGAACTTTTTTTTTTTAGCATACAGAGGATTCAGCAATAAAAGAAATAGAAAAAACAGTAATAAAAATATCATCAATGAGGAATGTAATTGATGAGCAAATGAGCAAACAAAATAAAGCAGACACACTGAAGGCAGCAACTCCTCCAGACTGAGTCCTCAAGCTTTGTTACAGAAGCTCACACCAGCTGAACCTTAGAGGATGAGCAGAAATGCTTGGGCAGAGAAGGAGGATGGTCCCGGGAAGCAGTCCACACCAACAATGTGTGAGAGAACTGGGCAGATACCAAGATACCTTCTATTAGACCTAGAAAGGAGAGAAGAAATCTTCCTCAAACACGAGGTTGGGAAAACTGTGCTTGTTCTCAACATGGAAAAGCAAAGGTACTTTTCTGTTTCCAGTGTTTTCCAGAGTTATAGAAAAATAAAAATTGGTAGGCAATGAGTTTGACTAAATTTTCACTTTAAATCTGATAAGTCAGCCAGGAAAGTAGGAATAAAGATACAAATTTAAAAATTAAAATTTAAGAAAACAAATAAGTACACAACTATAGTTAAGAGCCAAAACAAATGGATTTCCAGGCTACTATCTGTTGGAATTACAATTTTTAAAAACATAATTCTAAGGATAGTTATGAAAAGGGGAAAAAAATCACAATTGGAAAAGTCAGTATGTCCCCTTTCATACTGAGACTATAATATGTGTGTGACACAAATATTTACATATCTAAGACAAAGCAAATTACTAGAACATGAAAAAGCAAGAAGGCATAGATTTAAATATGAGAGTAGCAGAGCCCAGAGCCCAGGAGACAGATCACTAAGGGTCTCACTTCAGCCTTGCCTATGAAGAATGCTATAACCTGGGTTACTTGGTCTCAGCTTCTTCCTTCTATCTAGCTGGCTATTTATTTTTTTTGGTGCTCGGAATAGAATCCAGGGCCTAGTGCATGCTCAGCAAAGGCTCAATCACTGTGCTGTTATCTCTGGCCCTTCAGCTTCTTTCTATGTAATATGAAGGCATAATAATAGTACTAACTACCTCAAGGAATTATTTTGTGGGTTAAACTAGTAAATACATGTAAAGGTCTCAATAATGGTACTTGACCTCTAATGTCTTAATAATCGTACTTGACCTCTAATGAGTGGTAGTGGTTTTTGTTGCTATTATGACCTGGAGCTGAGGGCTGAAGAATCCAGATTAGCCCCTGAGGCTCTCCTGAAAAAATGTTGTTAAACTGTGTGAAAATTCTACTTTTAGCTACTAATACTCTAGAGTTGAAACCTAAAATAAATATGCCTTGCAATGCAGATAGTTTAATCCTAATTTTGGCTAAGAGTTTAATTTCTTGGAAGGTTCACTATTCACAATAAATACTAGCAACGAGCTCTAAAGCCACACACATTCATTCCATTTTTTTAGGGTAAAAGAATTTTAAAAGACAGGACTGGAAACACCTGTATATATTTCTCTAGACCAGAGGTTCCCTGAAAGTAGAATAAGCAAAAATGCCTACATAATCTACTGGAATACAAGCTCCTAGGCAAAATGGTTCTGTGAATGCAAGGATTTCTGTCATGTTCACCAGTGTATCACCAATATCTAGACCTATGCCTGGAACATGACAGGATCTTCTAAAATAATGATTTTTAAAATCAACTGTCTATGTCTTCCATAAATGATTAAATGCACATTTGCAGAAAATTCATATATATACAAATGTATAGATATGATTTTTTAAAAAGGGAATGCTAGGTAAATTTTTAAAACAATCACACCTACAAGCTTTAGATGAAGTACTGAGTTTACCCTAAACATTAGCCAACTCACAATATAAGAAGGGGACAATTTAAGCACCTTGAGAAACAGTTGATTGTCTAAAGATGGTTGTGTTTTAGTCAAAGCAGCACCTGCACCATTTAGAAGAATAACTTTAACAAAAAGCAGTTGTGAATATATAAATTATAAGGCCCTGGGGTTCTTTTATTATGAGAGTAACAGCAGTGGTTTCTGGACTTGCAGCTGCTATACTATTTCTAAACTACATGAAGCCCTATATCATTCACAACAAAGTTTGAAACCTGAGGTAGTATCAGTTAATTAATCAGATAGACTTTAATGTTAAACAGTAAAAGTTCTACTTTCAAATACAAATTGTTGGCCTGCAGATATAAATAACAAACAATGCCACTGGGCATGCCTAGGATAAGCAATACCTTGTAGTAAAACATATTCTGGAAAATTGAATCAACTATATATGTACTGTGGCTAAAAAAAGACAAGTAAGTTTTGCTGCTTATTTGCAAGATTGTTATAATTTTACTAAAGTAAGAAAACTGCTAAGTTTGGGTTCTAACTGCCACATTTGAATTCTAATGTAAGAGCTGTATTAGGCACATTTCTGTTGCTGGGACACCATATCCAACACCCACAACTTAAAGGAGGACAAATTTGTTTCAGCTCATGGATTTAGTGGGTTCAGTCCATGGTAAGCTGGGTCCAAGGCAGAAAGGGCATGGCAAAAGTGTATCATAGATGTAAACTGATCACCTAATGGCAGCCAGGAAGCAGAGAGAAAAGGGAAGGCGTGGGAGGGAGATATACCCTCCAACAAGACACTTTCAATGACGATCTTTTCCAACTAGGCCCCCACCTCCTAACAGCACAGTCAGCCAGGAACTCATCAATGATCAATCCACTGATGAGTATAGCATCCCCATGGGCTAATCACCTTCCAAAAGCCCCACCTGAACACATGAGGCATTGGGAGACATTCTAAATCTACACCATAACAGAGTCTATTTAAAATAAATAGCCAGAAGGCTAAATCTGACTAAAATGATTATTCCATTAATAGCATAACATGCAACTGAGAATAACTGTGTTCTACCATACCATTTATTTTATATATTAGGACTACTTCCCTGGCTAAGAATTTAATAAATATTTCAAAAAGTATCCCAAAGATACTAAAAAGAGGAAGTTACTATTTCTAAAGTTTTGAGTACAATTGTATTTTAAAAGCTTCAGATATGCATGTGCTGATGTACCTACCAGCCCTCTTCTCTCCTCTCTTTATCAAACTCATCATTCCTCAACCAAATCTGCAGTCACTCATATTAACCTTTATTCCCTCCCACAAGTACCCAGTGCTCTGCAGCACTCTTCCTCACCAAGTTCTTATCCCCTCACCTGTTAGGTTAAACACCCGCAGTGTACGCCATGTCTTGACTTCCACTGTTAATTGTCTAATGGTCTGCCCTCTCGGCTGACTGAAAGCCATGTGGCTAGGGCTCTTACCTGCTCACCACACTAGATCCCTAGACCCTAGCACAGTGTTTAACATAGACTGGGAGTTCAATAAGCATTTATTAAACATATGGATTTCACACCAGCCAAATTTATTGCCCATAAGACTATTTTTAAGGCCAAAGGCAATACCTCATTCATAATCCTCAGTGTAGGCCTAACAGGACACAGAGATGGAACAAAAGAAATGACTGATGGGCCAATAAATTAAATAATTTATGATCCAAAAAGTTTCTAATTTTATTTATATATTAATTGGTACATTTTACGTATACATTTACATTCCTCATTGAGTGCTTGTACCTGAACATGCTGTATCTTAGATCTTATTTTTTCCCCCATTACCTGTGCGCTCTTCACCCCTTCCACACTTCTCTATTTACATAGACTTTGTTTCCATGTTTTTTTTCTTTCTCATAATTTTTCCTTTCCTTTCTTCCCTTTCCCCTTCCCCTCCCGCCACCCCTCCACCTTTGGACCTTTTCCTATTTCAAATTATCAATTATTCATTTTAATCATTTTCATCCTTAATTACACTTTCAGTTTCTCACACTAGAGAAACTGTTGGTATTTACACGTGTGTCCTATTTATTTCACTTAAGAGTATGGCCTCAATATGGATCCACTTAGCTATAAATGACTCTAGTTTCTCATTCTTAAAGGCTGAGTAGTACTCCATTTTATAAAAAACCCACATTTTCTTTATCCAGTTTCTAGTTGATGGGCACTTGGGTTGTTTCCAAACTTAGCTATTACAAACTGTGCTGCTATGAACATGGGTGCACATATATCGCTGTGGTATGATTCTTTTAATTCTTTGGGGAAGATACCCAG
>NW_004624813.1:5371012-5383088 GCF_000247695.1 Heterocephalus glaber | reverse complement strand
AAGAGAGATTATGTAAAGGTGCAAATTTCCAATGATGAATGTCATTATATTGTATACCTAAAATGTACCAATAAAATTAAATGAAAAAAAATGTCTCATTTGTTATGTATGACTACAACGATGAAACATATATAATTGGGGAGAGAAATACTCACCACAGAGCTCAGCACTTTGTAAGCTGAACTAATTCAGAGTGATACAACATGGGAAACAATAATGATGCCATTATATTCTTGCTACTCAGGTAAATACACAAAAAACAGGTCTATAAAGTTGGAGTTTTAACTGGTTTTTAACATAGTTAAAGCTGATTCTCAGTTGTTTTTTTACCATTCACCTTGCATTTTTAACACAAATAATTTATTAAGTATTTACTGACACTGTTTATCAACTGTATTTACCATCTCATACTTTTAAGTCCAGAAATAGGATTAGAACAATTATTGTTTTATCAAATTCTGCAAAACCTTAAAAATACAGGCAGTTAAGAACACAAACTCTAGGACTAGGGGTGTTGCCCAGTGGTAGCATGTAGAAGGCCCTGGGTTTAAGTCCCAGTACAGCCCCCAAAAAGAAATCTTTGAAGCCAAAGTAATCACACTTACCACTTAACTACTTTTTGGGTGTACAATCTAAAACAAGCCATTTAACCTCTCTGTGCCACTGTTATCTAATCTGTAAAATGAGGGTAAAATAATACCCACATCAAAGGGGTACTCTGAGGGTTAAAGTAATTCATATTTGTAAATACTTAAGAGCAGGATCTGACACACAATAGGACTATATACATGTATGTTTAAGAGAAAAACATTTGCCCACATGAAAAACAAATAAGAAGCAATCGGAGAAATTATAAGAAAAAAAACTGGTCATTCTTACTAATCTGAATGAAGTTTTACTATTTTTTATCCAGTGCTGTAAATTCCAAACTGCTAAAGACAGTTAATTCAAATTTAAAAGCACAAATACACATTACTAAGTCAAGTAAATTTATATATCATCAATATCATATCCATCTCCAATTATGAGGACATCAAATAATCTGATAAGCAGCTTGATCTGGTGGAGTCTAATGTGTGTGAACTGGTCCCTAGTCAACCAGTTTTAGGTAAAACATTTAATTTCTTGGAACCTCTTTCCAGATTTGGGCAAATAGTTATTACACTACCAGAATTTCTTGTTATCTCCTAAAATTATATAAAACATACATAAAGAGCTAGTATGTGGTCTTTTAGCAGATATTCCATAAAAAGAAGTTATATAACTATAATTACCCATTCTATTCTATTAACATTATATGTTATAGACCACTGTCCCCCAACCTTCTAACAGTATAATTAAGAAAATGTATCTTCCCTAGCTACCTTTGTTAAGAGTGTCAAACATACCCAAGTGTGGTGGCAACATGCCTGTAATCCTAGCACCTGGGTGACTGAGCCAGGAGGATTACAAGTTTGAGCCCAGCCTGGTGACTAAGACTCTGTCTCAAAAACAAAACAAAACAAAACAAAAAACATTTAAAAGGGTTGAGGAGATAGCTCAGTGTATAGACCGTTTGTTTTACCTCTAATACTGCCAGAAAGAAGAAAGACAGAGGGAGGGAAGGAAAGAAGGAGGGAGGGAGGGAGGGAGGGAGGGAGGCAGGCAGGCAGTCAAACTATTAAACATAACCAATGCCTGACCTTGTCCTGGACTAAATTTGAATAATACTGGTGAAAGAGATCCTTCATGGATATTTATGATTGCAAATGTGATCTTTCACTGGTCATTCATTAGTACTTCCATTATTAAAATTTTTACAGAACTCAGAAAAACTGTAAGAAAGAATAGTTTCATGTTACATGTTTTCTGTATAACAGTTTGTTTATAGCACCTTTTGTGACAACTTTCAAAGACTTCAGTGTATATTACTTTATGCATCTTTTTATCGTGTCTACATATGAGACATGTCACAGCAAATATCCATACCCAGTTTTAGTTTAGAAAAATGTGAAACTAAAGATTTATGACTTGCCTTTTTGAGCATGCCAAGGGAATTCACATAATTTTTCACTTTTCTGGAAGAAGTACTGAGAATGATATAAAATTAAGTATTAGAGGCTAAAATTGCTAAATATTCCATAAGGTATGAAAAAATGCTTACACACTCCCATTCCAGGAAAATGCATTAACTAATGTCTATCAAATATTTTTCCATGGATTAGATGAAAACAGTTCAAACCAAAAGAAGACATATGACTTTAACTGGGAACGCTGGCTCTTGGAGTGTGCCCTGCTGGAAAGTAAACCTTACTGTGTCACCACTCAGGGGAGATTATAAAAACCAAGAAGAGAGTCCTTCAAGGAAAAAATGTCAGAAACATGTAAAGTAATTTATTATATTAAATTATTGTGAAATTGCTGTCATTATTTTAACTCTAAAAGTAAGTAACTAATAAACTGACTTTGTCTTGAAATCCCAAACAATTTTTCTTCTAGGATACCAACACCAAGTTTGGAAAGACTGTAGGCTGGAACTTTTAAAAGAACTACTAAGAGCAATCTTTGAAAAGAAAAAAAGAAAAAGAAAATAAAGCAAATACTGTATGGAAACCAAAGTAATCACATTAATCCTGGTGAAGAAGAGACCAGGGTAGAAGATGATTATGTACAATGAGATGTCTCCCATGCAGCAATAAAACTGAATAAAAAGGAGCTTTAGGAGCATGCAAACTTTGGTAGTTGCTAAGCTTTATGATGACCATACTTAATTTGATGATAATAGAGCAAAATCCTGAAGTATTCTGAAAAGTGTTACATTCTCTTCCCCAGATTTTTGCTTCTTAAAATAAAATAAAAATTTAAATTTATATATACATAATGCTGTATACTACTATCCTCAAAGGAGCAATATAATATATAGCATTTTAATAGGTATGAAAAAGTAACAGATACTTCATACAATTTGGTAAGTGGGTGAATAGTCATTATGATTACATTATTAATATACCATGCTACAGCAAAATGTGGATTACCCTTGTAATCATAAACCCAAGACAAAGATAAGTCCCATCTCATCTACCTTACCCCCGAATTACAAAGCAGCTCTAATGATAAGACTGATTACTCTATATTCCAATTCTGGAAGCAGCTGCCTGGTTCTGCAGCTGAAGCAAGTTCAAAATAACATGATTAGATGGTTATATTTCTATAAACCTTTATTTTATAAATTTCTAATATGCTATAATGTATGCAATAGAAATTGGCTTAAGAAATTATTATAAAGTCATATAACTATGACATAAAGATATACACATAAAACATAATGCTTTATTAAATGACTGAACCTTATTTTCCTATTTTTTAACCCAGAAACAGTGTGTTCTATAAAAATTTAATGGTTTTGATTTAACTTCTATATAGTACTTTTCAAAAAGCAAAAAATTTTAAGGAACATTATTTGTTAAACTGAAAACCACGGCAATCAAGCTTTCCTTGTTAAAGAAAAACAGGGCAGTGTACCACACAACAATGAAAATGTCTAATTCCCCGAAACCCTGACCTAGTGTGGCCAAAGCCTCCATATTTCTGTTTGGTGTTAAGTTACTATTCTGGCACCTTTTCTGCCAGTTTCAATTGGCTAAAAGATGAACTACTTCTTGGCAAAAATATATCTCAAAATCGCCAACTGTCACAATAACAAGATTTACAGCTCTCTGGCACTATCATGGAAAGATACCATTTACCACTTTACCACTCTGCGACCTTGATCAAGTCACTGCATATGTTTTGAACTCTGATTTTTTTTTCTTACCCATAAAAAAGGAGAGAAAAGCCTGTCCTGCTTTGTTGTAGGAATTTCTTAAAGGATCAAAAAAGTAGCATGTAACAAATGTTCTATAATACAGAAAGTGTTCAACAAATAGAGTGATTGATAGAAAAACAATAGAGATGAAATAAAATTATTTATAATTGTGCCATCCAGAACTCTTTGGTTTTAAGAATTTTAATAATTATAAAGGAAAATGAGTAATTTTTTTAAAGGTAACTTCCAAAAAACACCGGTACCAAGCAAAAAACAAGGGTAGAGTTTTTCTTCCCTTGGGATAAGTATCAAAATAACATTATATATGGGCCAGGGATTTAGCTCAGTGGTTTCGCCGCCTGCTGCACCAGCACAAAGACCTGAGTTCGATCCCCGGTACCAAAAAAAAAAAACCAAAAAATAACATTATATAAAATGATCTGTTCTCCTGTGGCAACTCCAAAACAACACTGATTTATCAGTTCTTCCCCATTCTATTATTGAGGAAAAGATTCCATGGCCTATTGGCTAATTAAAGTGTCATTACTATTTCTCACCATCCACCTGAAGCCTGCTTTGCCTACTTAACATCATTTCTAATAGGATACATAAAGTATCTAAAGTAAATATGGATATTATCTTTCAGTAACAATTTACAGATACACATATACATTTCACTTAAGAGGACTAGAAATATTTAAAAAATTCTGTCAAATCTATAGGACCTCAATATCTGACAATAGCAATAAGGAAAGGAACTGTTGAGGTAAAATGTGAGACATTTTAAAGTTGTAACTGAAGTTCTTTAAACAAGGTGGCTTTTCTAGTGAGTTGAGATAAAGGTGTAAAACATTTTAGGGACAGGACATTTGGTTGGCATTCTGCCACTTTCTACACTGGATAATTTTGGTTACTGCTGTTTGTCTCATATATTTTTTATTCTCTTTCTCAGGGAGTCAAAGCCTTTTCACTTGCAAGCAAATTTTACTGTAGCTTTACAAGGTGATAAGCATTCACAAGAGGCTTTTATTAGGCTAGTAGCTAAAGCAAAAACTACATACACATATTTAGGTAATGTATGAAATGAACAACTTTGTGTGTTGCAAGTAAGCACACACACTACAGCTGCCTGTCTCTGAAAAAGGTGACATCAAGAACATTTTAAACAGCCTAAAATACACTGTGAATTTGTACATACAAGCTTGTTTAATTAACTGTGTCAACTTCTGCATCTGCTAACTGCATACCCCTGATTTTCCTCAGATTTATGTTTCCTTGTATCACTTTTCCAATTCATTTTGTAAAGTTGGAACAGAAACACCTTGCTTTTACCTCACATTTCATCTGGTCAGTTCTACTAGTACTGCACCAAAGAAGCAAATAGCCTAGGTTCTATGATACATGCAAACTTTGAGGGCAACTAAACAGTCATTTATGAGACTATTACTTAAGTAAGACACAATTAGGGTTCAATGGTACTATGCTAACTGGGGGAACAAAAAAGCCATTAGTTACTTAAAAGGCATGAATCATGAGATGCTTATAGGCAGATCCTGTTGCCAAAAACACTTGGGTAAGTGGAGAGAAAAGAAACACCCCAGGAAACAACAATAACAACTAGATGTGAGCTTCTAGGGCCCAGGGAGACTGAGCTAAGAACTCAGGTGAGAGGGAGTTGAAAATGTAGGGAAACAGACCATTTGTCATAGAACTAGACTAGCTTTACAGATTATGAACTGAAATATAGTCGGTAATATTCAAGTCTCCTTCAGCTACTTGCAAGTTTGTGTGATAAATCTAATAAAATAAACTCTCTTTGGTTTGTAAAGATACAGTATTTTCACTGACAACTCAACTTTTTCTGACCTGTCCACTAGACAGTAAGCTTACTGAGAATGAATTCCATCTTATGGCCCTGAAGTTGGTTACAGTGTCTGGCACATTAGCAAGTACACAAAATAAATCTTCCTGAATACTACAGCAAAGAACAAAAGAGTAGGAAATAGACCCTTTTCATTTTGTCACTGATAGGTACATCCCATAAGGAGTTCAGAGCTTCCTAGAATAAAGTCATGATGTGAGAGAAATAAGAGAGAAGTGGCAGAATCTCAAAAACAAGTTATTACGAAAAGACAACTGAAAGGATAGGAATAATATATTTGAGAATAATATGATTAACATGATTTTTGGAAAGTTTATTGAAATGAATCAATCAGTATAATACAAAACGTGTAAAGAATATCAAACTAAACATTATTGGACATTCTCTTTTCAATTTTATAATCTATAAACTTTATGGTTCTTTAGCTTGCCTTACTGGTTTTGAGAGATGATGGTCGTCAACCACTATGATATTTCCTGTTCTGAGGAAATCAACTGACTGTTACAACTCAGGTTTTAACAAATAGGAATTCTACCACCCTCTGCTAATTATGCTGTGCCGAGATTTTGCATGACATTTCATACTACATTTACTCTCCTACTTTAAAGCAACTTATTTCTAAGAATGTGATTTTGTATACACTTCATCTTGACCTATCAGACCAAATCTGATTTTGTTGTTTCTAAACCAATACTAGATACACATGTAAAAAGAAATGCACATTAATGTGAACAAACTAAGGTAATACCTAAATATATACCAAATCTTTCAGGTTTCAACATGAATATAAGCACACACACACACACACACACATATACAAACTACACAAAAACAACCTACTACTTGGAATCTAAACTCTATGTGCTTTAAATGAATATTTCTCTACACATTTTTCTTTTTCTTCCATTAACTTGATTGATAAATTTTAAGTATACAATAGTTCTATTCATCATTAAGATCATGTACGTTTACATCATGTATCTTGTTACTTATTTCCCCATTCCCGTCCTCCCTTCACCCCCTCCACCCTTCCCTATTTACAAAGACTTTGCTTCCATGTTCTTCCTTTTCTCATACTTTTTCTTTTCCCTTCTTTCCTTTCCCCTACCTGTCCCACTTCCCCTTTGCCCCTTTTCTTTCTATTTCACAATGTCAATTATACATTCTGATCCTCATTTACACTTTCAGTTTCTCACATCAGAGAAGCTATTCGGTATTTACACGTGTGTCCTACTTATTTCACTCAAGAGGATGGCCTCGGCCATTTTGCTAAGAGATGAAGACTGACCGGTCGTAGCCGCGTTGCTGACCTCGAGCAGCAGTCGACTTCACATGGAACCTGGGAGCAGGAGACTCGGAATCGAATCTCTTCTCTCATCCCTCTCCTGTGAGATTTTTTTGATCTTCAGCTACAGTTTTTGTCTTTGTCAGCAACCTTACCATCGAACACGATGGCTAGCAATGTTACCAACAAGACAGATCCTCACTCCATGAACTCCCGTGTGTTCATTGGAAATCTCACACTCTTGTGGTAAAGAAATCCGATGTGGAGGCGATCTTCTCGAAGTATGGCAAAATTGTGGGTACGTTAACGAGAGAAACGCCCAGGCTGCTGTAGCAGGACAGGCTGGCAGAATGATTGCTGGCCAGGTTTTAGATATTAATCTGGCTGCAGAGCCAAAAGTGAACAGAGGAAAAGCAGGTGTGAAACGATCTGCAGCGGAGATGTATGGGTCAGTACCAGAACACCCTTCTCCGTCCCCTCTACTCAGGACCTCTTTTGACTTGGACCATGACTTTCAACATGATTATTATGACAGGATGTACAGTTACCCAGCACGTGTTCCTCCTCCTCCTCCTATTGCTCGGGCCGTACTGCCCTCAAAATGGCAGCGTGTATCAGGAAACACCTCACGGAGGGGCAAAAGTGGCTTCAATTCTAAGAGTGGACAGCGGGGATCTTCTTCCAAGTCTGGAAAGTTGAAAGGTGATGATCTTCAGGCCATTAAGAAGGAGCTGACCCAGATAAAACAAAAAGTGGATTCTTTACTGAAAAGCCTGGAGAAGATTGAAAAGGAACAGAGCAAACAAGCAGTAGAGATGAAGAATAAGTCAGAAGAGGAGCAAACCAGCACCTCCCTGAAGAAAGATGAGACTAACGTGAAGATCGAGTCTGAGGGTGCTGCAGATGACTCTGCTGAGGAGGGGGACCTACTGGATGATGACGACAATGAAGATGGGGGGATGACCAGCTGGACTTGATCAAGGATGATGAAAAAGAGGCTGAGGAAGGAGAGGATGACAGAGACAGCATCAACGGCGAGGATGACTCTTAAGCACATAGTGAGGTTTAGAAGTCTTATCCCATTATTTCTATACCTAGGCGCTCGTCTAAGATCAAAATTTCACCAGAGCCTCTCCCCTAGTATCTTCAGCACATGCTCACTGTTCTTTGTCCTTCCCATGTTCGTAATTGCCCTGCGCCTAGTGCCATTTTCACTTCTTCTGACACTCCTAGTAGTTTTGTTAAGTCTTACCCTGTAATTTTGCTTTTTAATTTTGATACCTCTTTATGACTTAACAATAAAAAGGTTGTATGGTTTTTATCAGCTGTCTCCACAATAATCTCTCGTTATGCAGGGAGTACAGTTATTTCCATTCATACATGATTTCAGTAGTTGCTTCCCTAACTGCAAAGGCAATCTCATTTAGTTGTAGTATCTGAGAGCAGCTTTGAGTTAGAAGTGTGTGTGTTACCCCACATGAAATACTTTGTGGGACTGTTGAACACAAATGTAACAATGTATTTTTGTGAATGAGAGTTGGCATGTCAAATGCATCCTCTAGAAAAATTAGTGTAATAGTCTTTGTTTTCTAAAGTTGATACTGTGAGTTATTTTTGTGAACAGCCTGATGTTTGGGATCTTCTTTCTCAAAATAAGTCCTTATTAAACCAGGAATTTGGAGAAGAAAAAAAAAAAAGAGTATAGCCTCAATGTGCATCCACTTGGCTATAAATGTCTCTAGTTTCTCATTCTTTATGGCTGAGTAGTATTCCAATAGTATTCCAAAAAAAAAACCTTCTTTACCCAGTCTCCAGTTGATGGGCAATTGATGGGCAATTGGGCTGTTTCCAAGTTTTAGCTATTACAAATTGTGCCACTATAAACATGGGTGTGCATATATCACTGCGTTATGATTCTTTTAGCACTTTTGGGAAGATACCCAGCAGAGGAATAGCTGGGTCAAATGGGACCTCTAATCCTAGTTGTCTGAGGTATCTCCATATTGATTTCCACAGTGGTTGCACCAGTCTGCACTCCCACCAACAATGAAGAAGGGTTCCTTTCTCCCCACAACCCCACTAGCATTTGTTATTGGTTGATTTCTTGACAGCAGCCATTCTTTCTGGGGTGAGGTGGAATCTCAGTGTTGTTTTCATGTGCATCTCTCAAATGACCAGTGATGTTGAACATTTTTCATATGTTTATTTGCTGCTTTTACTTCTTTGTCTGGGAAATGTCTGTTCATTTCAGATGCCCATTTTTGAATTGGGTCTTTGTATTTGGGGGGTCTGATTTTTTTTCAGTTCTTTATATATTCTAGATAGTAGTCCTTTGTCTGAGGTACAGCTGCTAAAATTTTTTTCCCACATTGTAGGTTGTCTCTTAGCTCTGTTGGTGGTTTCTCTCGCAGTGCAGAAGCTTTTTAATGAGATGAGATCCCAGTTGTTGATTCTTTGTGCTAGTTGCCGTGCTACTGAGGGTTTGTTCATAAAGTCTTTTCCTATGCCAATGTCTTTGAGAGCTCTACCTAACTTATCTTCCAGCAAGTTTGGTGTTTCTGTCTTAATATTTAGATCTTTAATCCACTTCAATTTTACTTTAGTGCATGGTGAAAGATAGGGGTCTAGTTTTAATCTCTGGCAAGATGAAATCTAGTTTCTCCAATACCATTTATTAAATAGGCTATCTTTCCTCCAGTGAGGATGGTTGGCTCCTTTGTCAAAGATGAGTTGGCTGAGTATGTCTGGAGTTGTTTCTGTATCTTCTAGTCTATTCCACTGATCCTCTGGTCTGTTTCTTTGCCAGTACCATGCTGTTTTTATCACTGTGTCTTTCAGGTATAGTTTCAAGTTGGGGATGTCTCTGTTCCCTAGAATTGCTTTGGCTATTCTAGGTCTCTGCTGGTTCCAAATGAATTTTTGGATTATTTTCTCTAGTTCTGTGAAATACACTGTTGGGATTTCAATCTGGATTGCACTGAATCTGTGTAGCAGTTTTGGTAGTATGGTCATTTTCACTATATTGGTTCTTCTCATCCAGGAACAGGGGATGTCTTTCCATTTTCTTATATCCTCTTCAATCTCTTTTTTTCAGAGTGCTGTAGTCTCAATGTAGAGGTCTTTTTCTTCCTTCATTAGATTGATTCCTAGATATTTCATTTTTTTGGATGCTACTATGACAGGGATTGTTTCCCTAATTTCTCTTTCAGTGAGTCTGTTATTTGTCTACACATTTTTCTAATATATTGAAAATTATTAACTAAACATGACTACTGTGATCAGATAGCCCTTTTATGAGTTTAGTTTAAAGCAAGTTTGTTATGACAGGAACAATAGTAAATATTCCATGGCAGACAAATTTTATACAAAATAAAGCATCATCAAAAGCTGGAAAATTTTAAATGTCAAACAATAGTACCTTTCTCATGAATCAACCTTATTGTAGAGTACTGAATACAGAATTGCAAGTCTTTTCAATTGGCAATCATGAAAACTCACTTTCCTAAAAATTTTGGTTCTAAGTATTGTGCTCATTAATAAACAGAACTAATCCCTCTAAGATGTTCCTACTGTAAATCACCATCAGCTCTCACCTGGATTACTCATTAGTACTTTAAGCCACTTCCTACCCATCCTCCTTTCCAACTACCAGTAAAGTATTTAAAGGGAAACAAACACATCCTGTGCTTTAAAATCCTTCAATAATTTTCCATTGCACTTTAGAACACAAATATTACCAAGCCTGTATGTTCTGACCTGCTCTCCATCTGAATCCATGTTCTTTGATCCCATCACTATTAGAGAGGAATCCTCTAGTAAGCCAGAAGCTTTTCTGCCTGAGGGCTTTTGCAATGCTGGTTCTGCAACCTCAAACACTTTTCTCCACTTCTTGTTTAAGTAACTGTGACTCATCTTTCAAGTTTCCATTCAAATATCACTTCCTTGGAGAGCCCTCCCTAACTCCCCATATTGAATTAGTTTTTGTTATTCTCAAACATGGCAACTCTTTCTTCCCATCATCTCACTTGTTACTATATGTAAGTACGTACACAGTAAGTACATATGCAATGTGTGTGCACATATGTATCTATGTATTAAATACCTGGCCCCTCCACTAGGCTGTAGGATGAACGAAGACACAGATCACAGCTGCTTTGGTCACCACTACACAGACAACACTTTGCACAGTATGTGGGACATAATGGGCATGAAAAAGTATTTTATAAATTAATTAAAGTACCCTTCATTGCTAATATCCTATTCTCATATTCCAGAAATCATAACTCTAGGTGGTAACATGAACATACTTTGGTATGTTTTCCTACAATAGATTTTTATATTTCAATTAAATCTAATAAAACATAAGTTTTGTTTGTGGGTCTGTTTTTATTTTCAGTACCAGAGATCAAACAAAGGCCTTTGCACTGAGCTACATCTCCAGTCCTTTTAAAATTTTTATTTTGAGAAAGGGTCTTCCTAAGTCATTAAATTTCCCAGGCTGGTATCAAACTTGTGATCCTCCTGCCTCATCCTCCCAGAGTGCTGGGAGGTACAAAATAGTTTAAGAAGCCAATTAAATAAAAGAAGCAGAGGCAGAGGACACCGGACCACCAGACCACGGTACTGAGTCCTGCCACTCCCGGTCCAGAGGTAGGGGCTTCTGAGCCGCCATCCCACTGCTCCTGGTCCAGAGGAAGGGCCATCCCAGCCACCATCCCTCCCGCTGCTCCCAGACCACAGGAAAGGGCTTTTGGGGCACCATCCCTACCTCTGCTCCTGGGCCCTGTCCCACCACTCCCAGCTCAGAGGAGGTAATCTGTGCAGGCAGCAACAGCATCCCCCCACACCACCATTCGAAATGAGAAGACACATAAATAAGACTCAAAACCAGACTTCAAGATCACCTCCAGCAACCCCAAAGGGAAATGAGATGGAACACTCTGATACTCAACCACCTGGACCCACTGAACTGGCAAGAAAAGGGGATCTGGAAAAAATGAAATCAGAAATAATTCCTCAGATAACAGGAGAAACTGTGCTCCTAGTGCAAGATGTAATTAATAAATCTAGAGAGGAGCTGAGGAACATGATGGAATCCCAACATAGGAAACAAATGGAATCCATA
>NW_004624813.1:5304623-5359536 GCF_000247695.1 Heterocephalus glaber | reverse complement strand
AAAATAAGAACCAAGATGCATTATGTAAAGGTACAATTCCCAATGAGAAATGTAATTGTGTTGTATACCTAAAATGTACCAATAAAAGAATTTCATGAAACATAAAAAAAAAAAAGTATGTCCAGACAAAAATAGATCCCTTAGGATAACTATTCCTCTCCTATGATAACTGATCCTCAACAACAGCAGCATCCATCCGTTCAGGAGGGCAGAGTCCTTGTGACTTCATCACCTCTTAAAGGCCCCACTTTTTAACATCACTGCATTGAGGATTAAGCTTCCAATAAATGAACTTCAGAAAACTCACTGAAACTACAGCAGATGGTGATGTATGTGAGGGAAATGTAGGAATAGGGAACAAAGTGCTCTACTTCCTTCCAACAGAAGCCCAGAGGTAGAAAAGGAAAGCTGCCAAGATGCATGTTTTAAGGATGCAGATCTTACCATACTGTACCATGTAGAGAAGCTTTAAAAAAAAAAAAAAAAAGAAGCGAAATATTTTGATAATAATTAAAATATTGCAAGAACAGTTGAAAATTTGACTACAAATAGTAAATGTTACACAGAAAAGATACTATTCCTCTGTAAACCTTCAAAATGTCAACAAGTATTTACTAAGTGTCTATTATGTATCAAGCCCTGTTCTACATGATGGAGACGGCTCTATTGGTTTGATAACAATTTTTAAAAGGCAGTTGTCAAGAAAGATTTTCTCAACATTTTAATTATAAAGTAGTTACTTTCACTATATTAAAATTTAAAGTTTATTATAAATAGAAAAATAACTTGTGCCATTTTTGTAGATATTAAAGTTCATAAATTTACTAAGCCTTATACAGTCATGAAGTATATAATGCCATTCTGGTCAGTGTCAAATCACATATGCAACAGGGTTGCTGTTAGATTATGTTGCCTAGTGACACTACAGCCACCTCCATTTGTGTAACTTCGCTCTGGTACTTCCCATGACGACAACACTGCTGACCACGCACTTCTCAGAATGTACTCCCGTGATTACTCCACACATGAATGTAATCAATAGTCACATCTTAGGAAGATGAAACAATACAGGCTTGTCTCTGTCCTTACATTAATTGTAATTACCTACCAAGTCTACAAAGTAGTTTTCAGCAAGGTGGTGGTTTCAAGTTGTCCATGTTGTTCGCTCAATGAGCAGAGGACCAGTCAATCTCATTATATTTCAATTATATGAATTAAAAACTTGATAAAAAGACTTTTTTTTCCTTGCACTAAAAGAAATCCAAGTTCAAAACCTGGAAAAAGTTCATGAAAAGCTATTCTCTGAATTACTGCTTCATCATACAAAACAGGGGATGTGTAAACCTGCAGAAGTTAATGTAACTTGGCCAATTCCTAAGGCACTCACACTGGTACTAGGAAATGCTACTGTGTTATTAGCGCCATTAATGTTTTCATCAAATAAATAGAGGGCAAAATACTCTAAAAGTTAAAGTTTGCCAGAAGTTTGACAAATAAAGAATTACTGATTTATAAAATAACTTAAAAAATGTAAATGTATTTTCACTCAAATTGTCTTTAATTCCTAAAGCCATGTGTCAAGATATAAATGGATAGAGGATGAGATCTAAAGAAACAAAAACGGTTATGGAATCTGTGGACTGTTGCTATATATGCTAAACTAGGACAGAGTTATGAATTACAACATGGAAAGAGCAAAGCAAAAGGCAGTTTGAAAGAGTATATGTGTTATGCATTGTTATGAAAGATATGTTCTACTTGAACTTCTTCACCAAATTTCAAAATTCCTCAGAATTCCAAAAAACAAGGCCATACCAACTTAGATGAGTTTTGGGTAAATATTGTTTTGAGCAATGGATGACAACCTCACCATAAAAAGTGGCATAAAAGCTAAATTTGTAATATTTTGAAGAAGGATTTGAGTGAATGTTAACCATTTACCAGTCTAATTATTTAAATACAGGATTAACAGGAGAGCAAAGACAGACTTCAGTAAAAAAGAAGGATGTGGCAAGCAGCATTTTCTCCCTGAGCTCTGACTCACTGCATGGGAAAGGGCAGGCTGAACCTACAGATGCACAGTGACTACTGGTGACCCCAGAGGCCATTACCAAGAAACACATGAGTATAATGAAGCAGACGTCAGTAGCTGGCTGTATTTGATGCTGCTGTTATTCCTGACTGTACTTCTGTAGCCAAGGTGACATAATAGTTCTAATCATTTTTTCTTCCTGGTGTGCAAAGATTGAGATTGCCCAAAGGCCATAAACAATGCTATAGGTCAGTGCCAAAAAACTAGGGGCTAAGCCAAATAGGCCGAACTTCTCATCCACAATAAATTGAAGGGGTAGGATCTTGTAACAGACTCAAAACCAAAGGCCAACTACACCTGGAAGACATCTCTGAGAAGTACTCATTTCCCAAGGGTTCTAAATACTAACAATAAAGCTACTTGCCATAAGCAATCTACAAGCATCAACCCAGGAATTAAACAAAACAAAACAAAACAAACAGAAAGTGAGAAGACACTTAAGAAAGATGCAAGCCCAGATTTATAGTTCACCAAAGGCAAACCCAGAGGGCAATGACTTGGAACAATTTGAAAGTCAAACACCTGGACCCTCTGAAGTGGTAGTAGTAGAAGTACAAAGTAGATGAATGAGGCTCTAGAAAAAATTCAAATTAGAAATAATTTCTAAGATAACTAAACAGATGATGACCATAATGAAAGACATGGTTAGTGAATCCAGAGTAGATACAAATGAAAAAAAGAAGAGCTTAGGAAAAAGATAGAAACCATGAAAGCCCAATATAAGAAAAAAGAAGAATCCATGAAACAGATTCATACATATATGGAGATCAAAAATCATACTGAATGAGCCAATACACAGCAGAATGAGCCAATGTGAGAATAGAATATCAGATCTAGAAGACAGATTTGCAGATAGCAATTATGAAAAGAAAGATTTCTCAAAAATTATAAGGGATTGCAAAAAGTCAATCCAATAGCTTCTAAATGATGCAGAGAACAATAACATAAGATTTATTAAAGTCAATGAAAAAGTAGAAGATAAAACAAACAACAATAAAAACCTGTTCAGAGAAGTAAAGGCAGAAAACTTCCCAACCATGGAAGAAAAATTTTACATATAGATAAGTGAGGCATATAGAACCTCAATTGGTCAAGATAAAAAAAAAATTTACACCAAGGAATACTCAAGATTCCATAAATTCAACACAAGAAGAGAATATTAAAAGATGTTAGAGAAAAGGAAAATTCAGCAGAATCACATCACACTGCTCAACACAAACCCTCATGTCAAGGAGAGCTTGGAGTGCAGCATTTCAAGCCCTAAATGAAAACAACCTCCAACCCAGATTAATGTATCCTGAAAAACTATTAACAAAATGAATCCACCAGGCAAGGCAAGCAATTAAAAAGAGGGGAAAGAAAGAGAACCAACAATAGGAAAATAACATGACAAGGATAAGTCAATACATATCAGTTATAACCATCAATGTACATGGTCTCAATTCACCAATCAAAAGAAACAGACTGGCAGAATGGATCAAGAAGCAAGAACCAACAATATGCTACATACAAGAAACACATTTAATTCAAAAAGAAATCCATAGACTGAAAGTCAAAGGATAAAAAACAATATTCCATGCAACAGGAAGCTGGAAAAAAGCAGGGTAGCTATTCTACTTGTAGTTAAGGTGGATTTCAAGGAAAGACCGATTAAGAGAGACAGAGAAGGTTCCTACACCCTGGTATAGGGAACAATTCAAGAGGAAGAGGTAACAATCATAATAAATATATATGCACCCAATACCAGTACACCCAACTATATAAAACAAATATTAACAGACATGAAAAATCAAATAAACACTAATACAAATGTAATGACAGACCTTAATACCCCATGGTCACAAGTAGATAGATCAACTAAACAAAAAAATCAACAAAGAAATATTAGAACAGAACCAAACTTTTGAACAAATGGACTTAATAAATGTCTCCAGAGTATTCCAACAAACAACATCAGAATACACATTCTTTTCAGCTGTACACGAGACATTCTCCAAAACAGACTACATACTACCTCATAGAACATGCTTAGGAAAATGCAAAGGAACTAATATTACCCCATGTATATTATCAGACCACAGTGCAATCAAATTGGAAATCAATGGCAAAAACTACAAAAGCTCCATAAACACACAGATATTAAACAACACCCTCCTGCACAACCAATAAGTCACAGATGAAATTAAAGAAATTATACAGTTTCTACAGTTCAACAATAAGGCCAATACAACATACAGGAACTTATGGGATTCAATGAAAGCAGTAATATGAGGGAAATTTATAGCAATTAATTCCCATATTAGAAAAACAGAGTAAGCTCTAATAACCTAATATTAATCTCAATCCTCTAGAAAAAGAAGAGTAAGTCAAGCCCAAAACTTGTACCAGGGAGGAAATTATAAAACTCAGAGCAGAAATTAATGGACTAGAGACTAAAGTATACTAAGTTCTTCCAATGCCTACACCAGTCTTTGGTCATATTAAACATCTTTATCTTTAAGAAACTATTCTATTATTTGGTCATGTAGTAAATTTTAGATAAATATCCTTACACTTTGGCAGGATTTCTTATTCTAGACACTGAGATTCACTAAAATATTATTATTTAGAAAGCAAATGCAATGACCAATTCATGTTTAAGACAATATTTATGGACTATTAGTCAATTGATAATACTCAAATACTGACGTTTGACTCAATAAACATAAAAAAGTTGATTTTCCCATGAAGTTCCAGTTGAGTATTTTTTCCTGAAATTTATTCATTATCTTTAATGCAGCCATGCACCATATAACAGTGTTTCAGTCAACAATGGACTACAGATGTGACAGTGGCTCAATAAGATTATAAAGGAGCTGAAAAATTCCTATTTTCTGGTGATGTAGAAACCATCATGAGCACAGCACATTATGTACTTGTGTTTGTGGTGATGTATAAACAAACTTGTGCTGCTGTGTGAGTATAGTGATACACCTATGTCTAATACCTGTAATTCTTAATTATTATTTTAGAAGGTACTCCTACTTCTTAAAAAAATTTACAGTGAAGAAATATGCTGTTAGGCTGGTAGCAGCCTCATGTATGTTGTGTTTGCTGCATCTTTAGATTGCACCAAAAGGTCACATCAAGTAAGTGTACTCTGCGGTGTTCTCATAACAATGAAATTACCTAATGACATTTTCCCCAGAAATATCTCCATTGTTATTCAACTCATGACTATAATCAACAAATTCTGTGAAGATAAAGAAGGCAGAACAATAAAAAGAGAATCAATTATTATTTTTCCATATTTTAAATTTTTCCTTCTGTTTACAACTTTTCCATTAATCCATGTAAGGAATAACTTTCTTTTTATTGATTACTGGTATCTGAGTTATTTTTTTGCTGTGTAATAAACTACCTAAATTTAGTGACATAAAATAACAATTTATTCTCTTTCTAGTTAAATAGGTTGATTCAGTTTAACTGGGAACTGCCTGCTTGAATTCTTTCCTAAGCTTGTAATCACTTGTCATCTGGAGTTACTGTCGTCACAAACTCTGCTGGGCTTGATGTCCAGGTTGCCTTCTGCAACATGACTGCCAACTGATGCTGGCTCAAGCTAAGGCTGTGAAACAGAATACCTATACATAGCCTTCCCATATTGCTTAGTTTTCTCATAGAATGGTGGCTGGGTTTCAGGAGTAAGCATTCAGAGAGGCAGGAAGTAAAAGCTTTCAGCAAGTTATAAGCTATACTTGAACTGGTACAGCATCTATTCTACCATATTCCATTAGTCAGAGTAGCTTCCAATGGTTAGACAAATGAATACTGACTCTTAATGAGAAAATATTGCTCAAGAACAACTGTGATAGGAGATATGATTATGGCCAACTTAGGAAAATAAAATTTGTCACCACCACCAAATAAAGTCTCACCTGAGTGTAGGAAAGGTATAGAAAAGGATTAGAGATAGAGCCAAAATTCTCATTTTATTTTTTTTAAATAGCCTAATTTTGGAATAATTTAAGATCTATAGAAATGTTGCAAAAATTGTTCACTTTTATTCTTTATCCAGATTCCTCTAATACTATCTTTTTACATTAAACATGATAGATTTGTCAGTACTAAAAAATTAATACTGATATAATACCACTAATTAAACTACACATTTTTTAGATTTTACCAGTTTTTTCCACTAATTTTCTTTTTCTGTTCCAGGATCTACTTTAGCCTAATTTAGACAGATTATATTTTAACATGTTATGCAATCTTTCTCTCTCGTTGACTTTTTTTTTTTTTAACTTTTTTATGAAGTCCCAAATTGAGGAATTCACGCTGGCAAAGGAGTTCTGGCCCCAGAGAAGGGCTTCTTGATGGTGGATGCCCCAGATTCCTGCAGCATCTGAGGTCTCAGGCTGGGGACTCTATGCAAAGCCCTCTAGACTGATGGTGGCTTGGCTGCCAGAAGGGTCTCTGTTTCTGACAGGCCCTGGCCAGACTGGCAAGGTCACATTCCTAATGAATCTAGATCAGCAAAACTTTGCAGCCTTCTAGGATCTGAGTAGGTAGAAACTGCCAAGACCTCACCTTTTTTTCTTTGTTATTTTTTAGAAGCCCCTTCCTCAGCTCCGATGCCCCTGAGGCAGAGAAGGCACCAACCCAGTCTGCAGGCCTGAGCTCTGGCCTTGGATGCATGCTGCAGGCAAACAGAAGGGGTTACACCTTCTTAAGAGGGATGACATTGGGAAGAGGTCCAACCTGACCAATGGAGGGGAAAGGAAAAGGAGAAAGCCAAGAGACCAAAGGAAAAAATAAAAACTCAAAAAGAAAATAAAAACCCTACCATACACCACAATGATTTCCCATACTGCAAATGCTAGACTTGGAAGGACATCGGTCCCTCTAGCTAGAAACAACTCCTAAAATGACCCAACATGGCAAGTCTAACTTCCATACAATTACACACATGTGCTTGAAAGGAGCGACCCAGCAAAGAGGCGTGCTCTTGGCAAGAGAAGTCAGGACCACTGTGCTAGCCTTTGGCAGCCCAAGAAGAGTATGGAGGAACCCCAGAGGGCTCAGCACTAGCTTTAGGGTGCCAGGGACTCGGTTTAAGCCCTCCACCCTCCGCCAACCCAGACAGTTCTGCCACAGGAAAAAAGGAAGGTACCTGCATGACCTTCCAGAGGATGGAGAATAGGTGAGAGATGGGGAAACAACCCCATGCAAAGAAAGCCTGGTTCCAGGAGACCTCAACCAAGGGCAGACATCAGTGGAGGAAAAGGGGCAGGCAGGAAACTGAACTCTGTTTAGAACACTGCAAAGATTTATGTGTAAAGCAAAGAATGAAAATTTCTTAACCAAAACATTTTCTTGCTTTTAAAAAAATCCAGCCCCACTTGAAGATGGCTGCCCCCTAAACCTTGACTGGCTACTCTAGCTCGAGCCTCTGCCCCCGACAAACACCAACAGCCTTTCCAAGAAGAAAGCCAAGAACATGAGAACCCAGGTCAATTCCAGGGCAATTCTGCTCTTCAGCCTTAATGGGCAATGAGTCAGGGAAAAAATATATAGGATCAAAAACAAAAACAAACAAAAAACCCCTCAAAACAAAAGAAAAGGAGCGGCAGCTATGTGAGGAGAAGGCAGAGTTCCCAGGAGGGTGGTGAGTAGGCCTCAGTGCCTCCGCATCTTCACCTTTCGGGCAGGGCTTCCTGCTGCCTCTGAGCAGTCCTCCGAGGACTCACAGGACTTGCGCCAGTAGTTCTCAGAGCTGAAGCTACCCCTTCGTCGGGTGGGCAGCAGCACTGAGCGCCGGTTCTCTTCCTTGTCCATCTCCAGGATCCCGGGCCTGTGGGCAGCATCAGGATCTGCCTTGAGGTGGGACCGCTTGGGTTTCAGAGCAGGGTCCCTGTTGTTTCCTGACAGGCGATCTGAAGCATAGCTGGGTGGCAAAATGGAGCTGCTCAGGGACTTTGTTTCCAACCGGGGTGCGTCTAATCTCGTCTTTCTGAGGATGATGACCGCTCGGCGCTCTTGATGTCCTGAGGCCGTAAGCAGTGAGTGATTTCGTCAGCAGCATATCCACTGAGCACAGTCACGCTTCCTCCTGCGAACAGGCAGGGAAAGCACAGGTTCCGACACCCGGATAGGCTTGAACTGTAATTTGCAGCCGAAGCACAGAGCAGAATCGCTAAAGGACACAGACATGATGCAACCGCCTGGCTGGTAGTCGTTGATGACGGCGCTATTGACGAAGCCCTCCGGAATGACGCGGTGCTCCACCAGCTTCTGGATCACCAGCTGGTGCACCCACTCGGGGATCTCGTCCACGTCTCCCGGCGGGTAGAGGCGCTCCTGGCCAGGCCTGCGCTTCTGCAGCTGGGCTCCATACGTGTAGCCGTCACCAAAGAAGTACTTGTTGCGCAGCGGGGCCCGGTCCACCGTGTGCTCATTGTACAGGCCCTTCTCGGCGAGGGACACCACCTCGTCAATGCGGGCCTCGATCTTGGCGCACTCCTCCTGGCTGAAAAGGCGTATCTGGCGGATGTTGCTCTTCACCTTGCGCGCCTCCTCCTTTTGTAGCTGCTGTTCCTCGTAATCGCTGAGCTCCGGGTCCGAGTCCTCCTGATACTTGCGCTTGGTCCCAGACAGGGAATAAGGTTCAGCGGCCGCTGCGGCTGCAGCGGCCACAGCAGCGGCTGCCGCAGCCGCGGCCTCCCGGTTGCCCGCCTTATAGTTGTCCCGGGACGTCATGGACTTGAGCATCTCATGCAGGTCTATGTAGCCGCTGGCGGCCGCCATGCCCCTCCAACACTACACTAGGGTCCTCCGGGGCGGGTGGAGCGCCAGGGCATGGTTCTTGAGGGACGTGCCCCGAGGCCCCCGGAGAGAAGGGGGTCCTCAGAGGCGAACCCCCAGGCGAAGCCGGGTACCCGGCAGGGAGGTCGAGGGGCTGGGCGCGGGGTCGGGCCTCAGGGGTGACGGGTCATGCAGCGGTGGCAACAACAGTACTTCCTCCTCCTCCACCTTCTCCACGTCCCGTCCCGGGGGCACAGGGGCGCCAGCAACGCCTCATACCGCGGAGGGCCGCTAAGGAGATTCGACCCCGACACCCGGCCAGACCCCTCGTTGACAATTTTTATCTTTCACAAAAGGAAAGCATTTATTTTCAAATATACATATATCTTTGTAACTCATAAAAAATTTAAAATACAGTCCAGATCAACTGGAAAATTAGTGAACCCTAAAATATATTTTAATCTTTTTAGGATGCTATAAAACATTTTCTAATAGGTTGGTATTAGTTTCTAACATGGGAAAACTAACAGTTTGTCCTATATTTATATGGCATCATAGCCATTTTGAATGTTTTTTAAGATTATACCCAGGGCTGGGGATTTAGCTCAGTGGTTCCGCCGCCTGTCTCGCAAGCTCAAGGACCCGAGTTTGATTCCCGGTACCAAAAAAAAAAGTTAAACAAAGATTAAACCTTAAATCTTTGTTGTATTGTGGCAAAAAAATTAAAAGTGACTGAAATCAGTGCATGGGACGTTAATGCTGTACTTTAAATTTATATACTTCAACATAATCACCATTTTTTTGGTGATCCAACATTCAGTCTGATTTTCCACCTCATTGTAAACATTCTCCAGCTGCTGCTGAGTGATTTCATAAATTGCATTCATGATCCTAGCTTGGAGTTCCTTTAGAATGTGGTCTGGATGAATACACAACAGTGCCATAAAATATAGTTCAGTGGGATAGGTCAAGTTTAAAGTTGCACAAGGATTTCATAAACACCCTGAATAGATGGGCACTAAAACTTTCAATGTGTTATATGGAAAAACCTTATAAAAGGATGGCTGTGTTCCAGAGGTAGATTAAGTTGGTCTTCTATGAAACAATTCCCACTACTGATGGTTCTTAATAGTACCACCTGCTAGTTCTTTCATACTAAATTGTGTGAAATAACATATTCTGTAAACTGATGAACTACTTATTTATTTAATAAACCCATCAATGAAAGAAACCTCTGTCATAAGAAATGGAGCTATTTATTATGCCCAAAAGGTCTTAAGCCAGAAATGTCAGACATTTTTGTAGACAAAGAGTATTATAATCTGGCATTGTTTTTTTTTTTTTTTTTTTTTTTTTAACAGCAGCTAGTAGCACACTATACCCAGTTGGTATGTTTGTCATTTATTTGGCAGGAAACTCCAGAATCTCTGGGTAGTCAGCTGAATGCCAAGTTAAACCTCAGAAAGAGACCAGGGGTTTTGGTGTATAGTTCTTTAGATACTATAAGCCTGTAAGTATGCACTGAAGGTTGATATTTTGGGTGCTACAGTGATGCATTTCCTTTACTGATTTTATTTATTAGTTCAGCAAGAATATCCTTTACCCAGTCATGACAATTATTAGCCTAGAAAACAAAGCCAGCCATGTAAATCTCATATTCCTAAATAAGAAATATAGTCCTCTTGTTAGAATAAATACTGCTCATGTCTTCAAATTAATATGATGACATGAAAGGAAAGACATGCAGAAAGCATTAGCAATTATGTGGCAATTATGACTAGTATAGGCTGGTTGTCATCAGACCTTGTGCTGAATTAATCCCAAGGCAGTTTTAAATACTAGTCATATCAATTGAAGTTGCATATCCTATAAATGTATCTTAATGATTTTCAACTTTGTCACTGAAATTTTCTTTAAATATATGTAACACAAATATTTATATATTGTGTTTAACATACTCCATCTGTATTAGCTTGGGGCCATCTTGAATCTAATAGTGCACCCTCAAACAGATTTTCCATTATTTATAAACATAATTATAGATATGTATCATACATAATATGAGTATCTCTTTAGGGAAGAAAATATAAGTATAATATCTGGTTCTTACAGATAATTCCAAATTTTTAATTCTTTCATTTTTAAAGAAATTTCATCTTTTTAATTTTTTTGTTATAAATTAAGAATTAGCAGTATATGCTATACAACGGTACCTTGGTTCACAGATGCAATTCTCTCCACGTTTCTGGTCGCAAACCAAACAGGACAAGAACTGAATCAAATTTCCCCATAAGGTCAACATTGAACCTAACCACTGAATTTGATTCAGTTCTTATCCAACTTGGTTTGTGACCAGAATCATGGAATCAACTTTGGGAACTGAGGTACTACTATAATTCCAAAATATAGGTTATTCTATGCCTCTTTAAAAACTTTTGATAATTTTTATCAATGTTATTATTGGTAAAAATATTATAAAGTTACTGTTAGTCTACAGGCTAGAATGTCTTTTTCTTGTTCTTTGTCTTTTTTGGACACGGTCTTGCTACATAGTTCAAGCTGGCCTTGAATTTGTGGTGATCCTCCTGCCTCAACCTCCCCAGTGCTGGAATAACAGGCATGTACCACCACACCCAGCTAAGAATTTCTTTTGAATACTGTTCCTAGTTGTATATTCCTGGAGAGACTCTGTGAGCTCATGCAATTTCAGAACTTTGAACCCCCTGTGGTAGGATTTTTGGGAATGCTAGGTCAAGTAAACTGTTAGATTTATCCTAGTACGCATGTGAGTCTTATAGTTTCCAGAAATTTTCTAGTTTCTGTAATTTGGGAGTATAGCTAACCTTTATTATTATTATAATTTTTATATTAATTTTATTAGTACATTTTAGGTATACAATATGATGACATTCATCATTGGGAATTTGCACCTTTACATACTCTCTCTTGATTCTTATTTTTTTCCACCATTCCCCTGCCCTCCCTTCAACCCCTCCATCCCTCCCTATTTACAAAGACTTTGTTTCCATTGTTTTCATTTTCTTATAATTTTTTATTTAATTTAACTTTTAAATTTGAGTCCTTCATGAATGTAGGAAGCTCGTACTTTTGAAATTATCTTCTTTATTTAGTTAAGCTATATTTTTAGTGCTTTTACTTTCAGAGTTTTGGTTATCAGGTTTTCCAATATTCATTTAAGTAAATTTAAATATTTGTTATTTTCCATTGTATGGAAAAGCATATAAATGTTACTACGGATGTGAAGTTTTGTCTTAAATGTCCAAGAAGAGTGCAGAGCAGGATGGTGGTACGAGAGGCTCAGCAAAGCAGGGAGAAGGAAAGGATGGGGACAGGGCGACTAACGGATGCCAAATGACAGTTGGGGAGCAGAAGGAAATCTGGTGCTCTGTTTCACAAGGGGGTGGCTATAGATGATGATGATGTACTGTGTTTTATTTAAACCTAGAAGAAAGAGTTTTGAATGTTTTCACTAGAAAGAGATGATAAATGCTTGAACAGATAGATACGTTTACCCCGACTTGAACATTATACAATACAGACATGTATTTTTACTACCAGTTCAAAGAAAAAGGATGTTGTCTACTACACTAACAAAACTGAAAACAAGATTTAAAAACATGTAGACAGCCTCGATTTGTAAAAATATTATTTTAAAATCAGTGTGATTTTTTTTAAAAGATCACAAAGAATATTGTTAAAATCTTTCACTACACCATGCTGAAATCAAATGGCTAGTCCTAAAGTCTTTCATGCTCTCTCGTTTACCATTCTTTTCTTAAAATTGAAATAATTATGTAAATTAGATTAACTACCTTATGATGTCATATATCTTTAAAAAAAAATATGTCAGCTAACCTTATGTTTTCATTTAATAGCAATGTTTTAAAACCATATGTGTTAACTCAAATGTTTTGCGGTTTCCCACAATGTTCATGAAAGGTCCAAGACCTAATACTATCTATACCGAAAAGTATTTTCATTCAATTTGAATGGTAGTTTTGTAGAGTAAGTGTAAAATTATAAAATGTTTTACTTACACTAAATGTGTGCATAATGACTATATTGTAAACAGAGTGTTACTTCAGCTGATTCTGTCATGAAACATTTAGGTTTCACAAAACCAGTGGTATGAAAAAAAAACTATGGGCCGGGGATTTAGCTCAGTGGTTCTGGCACCTGCCTCGCAAGCGCAAGGTCCCGAGTTCGATCTCCGGTACCAAAAAAAAAAAAAGATGAAGGAACACATCAAGTAAATAAATCACTGTTTAACAGACAATGATTTATCCATGAAGAGTGATTATGTCGTAAAGAAATATTGTTGCAAGGTCAGTTAAAGAGAAAAACTGACACTGGGTGACTCTGATGATGTGGATATTATAGCTAGAAATAACCTATCATGGGATTAGACTTCTGCAAATTTTTAATTTTACTCCATTATATGTTATACACATTTGTTGGAGAGCTTCTGGGGGAACCCACTTCATTATGCCAAAAATCTTTTCATAATTAATTACTATAAAGGCAATTTTTTTTGGTACTGGGGATCGAACTCTGGTCCTTGCACTTGCAGGGCAGCCGGCAGAACCAATGAGCTAAATCCCCAGCCCCTGTAAAGGCAGTTTTCATTATGTTAATCCAACAGCTTTAGTTTCCCTGAAGGCTGCCTTCTCAATTAAGAGGACTTGGAAATACCTCTGATTTACCTTCCACAGAATTTTTACCATAGGAGTTTTGTTCTTAAAAGTTTGTGCCCTCATTGGGTATGAATTTCTCAGTAGCTGCCCATGATTGGAGAATTGTTTTCTTTGATGAAATTTTTACATCTCTTGGAAAAGAGGAAACTTTTATTTTGTACAAAGAGCTCTGCCATTTGCCAAGAGAAAGGGCTGTCTTTTGAACACTGTGGTAAAATGCATCAAGTGCAGTTCTGTGCTCTTTCCCAGTGTCTTCAACACAATCTCTCTTGAAGAGTGGTTGAGGTTGGGAATTTCAATGTTCTCAGTAGTTCAGGTTGCCTTTAAGTCATTTCTCTCTTCAGATCCCTGTACGATATTACATATTTATGCCATGAGAAACTTAGTCTTTGGAAATGTCTGCTGGTAAGACACTCTTGCTAAGACTGATCTCTTTGGGTTTTGGCAGCTCTACTAAGAAACTGGTATAGTATTTCTTCTTCCTCAGTTACAGCTCTTGTTCTAAACCATGTATATCAAGTCATGTCTCAATTTTCTACTTCCTAATTCGATGAAGGTGAATTTAATACATTCACAATGGGTCATAATTTGTATGTCTTACTGTCAGGTGTCTTGAACCACTGGGGGTACGTTGCATGACTGTTCCATGTATACCAACAGTGGTACAAGCTGCCCGATAGGACAGTCACACATGTAACATGTTATATTCCTCCTTCCCAGCTGGCTTTTTGCTCCTGTGTTTAGAGGAAGGAATTTTACTTATTTAGCTCACATCTGCTCATTTGATACTTTCAAAGATTCAGTTGTCTTCATTTTATTCCAGGATGCTCTTCAAATTATCAATACAGACCTGCTGATGTGTATGATACCCTTATTGCTTTTACTTCACAGAACATTTCTCTTTGTCTTTTCAAGTTTCTATAAATGTTTATACCAAAAATATTACTCTTTTAATAAAGAATTCTGTGAATCCTAAAGTTGTTTAATATCTTCATATATAATAATGGAAGCAACAGGTTCATTAGTGTGTTGAAATAAGTCACTGTCAGCCTTTCCCCAAGAAGCATCTGTTCCAGTGCCCCCATGATGCCTGAAACCTGGCCTTCGGTGGCCATCTGTGAGTGGGCCACTTTCCCTTCCCTGGTGGCAGGAAACAATCTTGAAAATGAGCTGGGTCACCCGAGGCAATGGGCCCCTGGTTTCCTTGACCCTGCAGCTTCTCTAGCCTCTATGGCTGCCTTGCTGGGGGGGGAGTCCTCCCTTTCTTGGGATACATCTTGAGAAAAATGCTTTCTTTAGAAAGCAATTAAACTTTTTAAAATTTCTAATTCTTACGTATTCAGGGGGAAATTGCATTGCCTACTAAGTCAAATACCAGAATCTGAATCTCGGCATTGCTATTTACCCAGCTGGGACTTTGATGAGTTAATTAACCTCTCTGGGCCCCAATTTCCTCAGCTGTGAAATGAGGCTAACATGGTCTCAGCAGGGTTGTTCAGATGTTTAAATCTGTTAACTTAGGTTAAATTTAAATATACGGCCTAGCACTGGACATAGAATAGGTGCCCAATTGACAGCAGTGTATCGTCTTTCCAGCAGAAAGCAAGTGTACTACCAGTTCTTAAATTTCAGCTTTGTTTTGTGCATTATTTAATCTCCAGAATAGTGTTTAGTCATGGTGTGGGATCCAGAGTCTGGAGAAAACAAACTACTACCACAGTATGGGTGAAGAACTAAATTGGTAGGAAAAACTTAGCATTATTTCGTTCATTTACCTATGATGGTTTATTATTTATTTTAGAGCCACGGCAGTAGTTGTACTATTTTAATATATATACTGAGAATTATGTAATTTAATTGTATACAATTTAATTCATAATTTTTATTTTTATGCTTCACAAAGTTACTATTTTTGTTTTGTTTACCTATACATTTTTGCTAAATTTGTCTCCTTAAAGCTTGGCATATTTTCTTTTCATATGTAGTGACTTAAAGAATATGAAATGTAAGTGAGTAGAATAATTGAGAGTAGCTAAATTTTGAGATAAAATGTAGAAACATCATAATACAAGGTTAACACATTTGCTTCTATTCTACTTCTTTTCCTGAAATGAAGTCTGTTTCCTTGGCTCTGCCTATCATCACTTTTGCATACAGTGAATAAGCATCTATTGACTTGATTTACAGAACTCATCTTGGAGTTTAATGTAGGCTTTCCTCATGTAATAGTGCTTCCTGCTTGACAGGGTCTAACCTGAGTAATCTTGTCTAATCAGATCAAATCCCGCAAGTTGTGTATAACGCATTCCATGAAAAAGCCCAGTAAAATTTATCAGATTGTCAAAAATATGGTGTGTGTTTAAATATAATATTGCAGTGAATGATATATTGTCATGAATCTCCCTCAAAATATCCCCTCCCTCCCCTTCTAATGCATATATCCCATCATTCTTTCAACTTTCTGAAGTAGTTCGGGAAGTTCTTTTTTTGAGTATCTAGTTGCACTGTGGTGGCTGAATAAATGTCCTGAATTGATTCAAAATACCTTTTACAGTTATTGTGACTTTGAGGAAGGGCCAGAACTCACACAGTTCTAGATCTGGTGAATAAGGTGGATGTATACAAAATATTTTTAAGAACTTAGGTTGCTGTTGGATGGACTTGACCACAGAATTAACCATATTTTTGATCACACCTTGCAAAGACACTCATGAAAGAAGACTTTCAAAACTGCTTCAGAAAATGGAAAGAATGATGAGATAAATGTGTTTGTAGCTTGGGAGAGCATTTTGATGGGAATTAACGGCAATGTGTCTTCTACTGTAACAATTTATTTTTAATTTAAACATTCACCATATGTTTCAATCCCACCTTGTGTGTCAAAGTGTATCTCAGTGCTTACATACATGTAAATCAATAAATACAGTATGAGCCATTATTATGTGGTGGAAAATTTCAATGTTATTAAAACTTTGTCATACAAGCCATCTTAAAACAACATAACCTAACTTTTTTATGTTATCAATTAAGAAAAATGTCATTTTGATATAACTAGGGATATATTTTGAATTGATAAAAAGTTCTATAAAATATTAGTTGCTCAAAAATTAAAAATTAATTTTTAATTCACCCAAATTTAATTCAGATATTCCTTACAGTGCTATGAGGTAGATTCTTTTACTGTCTTCATATTACAGGTAAAGAACATGAAACCTAGCAATGTTAAGTAACTTGCTCAAGGCCACCAGGTCAGTTAGAGTAGAAGGTAAGTCCAGATCCAGTTTGTAGACACAGCCTAAGACCTTAACTAATACACTTCTCCTGATTATGGTATTTCTATACTTAATGCTTTCTTTATGCATTCTAATGGACCATTATAAATAGTGTGAATCACTCATCAAATAGCTTATTTAAAACTTCATCCAACACTGTACTCCACAGAAGAGATTTATATTCTCTTTAAAATTTTATTTTTGGAAACTCTCTTTTATTGAGGCAATTTATAAACAAACCATTCAGCAAAGGATTAATGACTATGAACAAACTACCTTAAACACCTCTGAGTCTTTGACATAATTGTCCAGAATACATAATGATGCAATCCTCTTGATTCTCCCTCTCAGAATACCATTAGAAGTACTTTTCCCTCTTTCACTCCCACTTCTATAGATGGAAGGAACTTTTATTGATTATATTCAGGGCTAATCCAGGATGTTATCATTTCTTGCCTGAACAAATGACACCTGCAAATGTTCTTCATGTCTCTAACCTGATTCCCCTACAAATCATGTCCTGTATTGCTACTATAGCTCTGTACTTAAAATCTGTATGTGATCAATTTACTCTTTGTACCCAGAAAAACAGAATGTTCAACTTATTTAAAAATTAAAGTTCAAGGGCCGGAGATTTAGCTCAGTGATTCCGCTGTCTGCCTCGCAAGCGCAAGGTCCTAAGTTCGATCCCCGGTACCAAAAAAAAAAAAAAAAAATTAAAGTTCAACAAGTCTAACATAATACAAAAAGCCCTCACCACCATACTCCCATTCCTACCCCTAACCAGCCTCAACTATCTTTCAGGTATCACTTCTCACTGCAATTCATTAAAGTTATCTGCTTTGAAAATTATCATCTCTCTGTTTAACAATGATTAAATTTGGGTTTGATTATTTTGAACCTCCCTCCCCAGTTGTTGCTGTTTTTAAAGAGAAAATGCATGCTTACTAGCACATGTCTAGTCTTTAAAAACCTATCTACTCAGCTCAGGAACGGAGGAGGTGAGACAGACACCCAGAATACCCTTGAAGGCATCAAAAATGAGGTCAGGCATGTGAATGTAGGCAGTATTTTTGTCTTAAAAATTAAGTAAATTTGAACTCAACTGAAGGTAAGTCCAAAGGCAAAAAAAGGAAGAGATGCTAGATGAGATAAGATCATCTCCTTGAAGCAAGGGCTAGCAGAAAACTCAAGAAGAAGCAAACATGTCCATCAGCTTCTGTGGACAAATTGGTACAGTGGTTCATAATCTTGGCTGCACATTAGAATCGCCTGGGGAGCATCTAAAAGTCTCTACTACGGGACTTTTGGAAAGATGGTAGAGTGGTGAGCAGCAGCAAAACAGCCTCTCTGAGATTTGGAGACTAGACACTGGAATATAGCAACATAGAGAAGAAAAGAAGTAGGGAAGTGGGTTTTCAGGACCCATTAAGGATCTGAATCAAGAATTGGAACCCATAGGGAGAGTGAAGACAGAGACCTCAACACAGAAGAGAGAAGTGGCAAGTGGCACTTTCTCCTGGAGTCCTGGCTCACAGAGTGGGAGGGACAGCTTGAATCTGTAGAGGCTCGGGAACTACTGCTGACTCCAGTGGCCTCCCAGAGAAATGAACCTGTCGGGAGCAAGTCTGCATAATTTTGGGGAAAAATCATTTCTCAATTAAATCATGATTAGGGCCTAGTTTTCCTGCCTACAGGCCAGCTACAGCATGTCAAGACACAATTCTGTTTTCACCTCTGGTCACAGTTAAGATCCTCAATGGTCCAGTGATGCTGTGATCTTGCTCCAGGGGAAGATTATACCAGCTGAAGACATCCTAGGGAGGAACAAAATCTTCATCTGAATAGTTCCTCATTGTTCTAGGATTTTCACTGCTACTACCCTTTGAGTCACCTTTTACTTTTTACTCTCCTGATGTACTGAACTCTCTGCCCTGAGTCATCTGTTACATTTTCTTTTTCCTAATGGACTGAATAAAGGTGTGGCAAGCTTGAGATCTTTCATCTTTGCCGCCCAGAGCAGCACTGATCAGGCTCAAAAGCTCAGCTTCTTCTCTAAATCTTATTTCTTCTATCTTTCCTATCTAATAGTTAATTTGTCTTGTGCTGTCGTGGCTCGAAGGAGACTAGGACTTACTGCAGAGGTCGAAGTAACATCCCCTTTCCCTGTTCTCTACATGAACAAGTGGAACAGAGCAGTGGACGCTGCAGACTGCAGTGGCTTGTGTGTGATTCCAATCTGGTTCGGATGTCTCCAGGACAAGGCTATTGGAAAGAGGCCAAATGAACTCAGAACTCAGAACAGCAGTGGCTAGGTTCCATCTTGAGCCACTCGATGTCTGGGTGAGGCACAGCCATGAAAGACTCCCAGGATCAGGAAGCCAAGTTCACGCAGGCAGTAGGCACCCAGGGTGTTGTGGGCTGAATAATTTGGGTCCCAGCTTCACAGCCAAGAAACCAGAAGCAGTTTGAATTTCAGTGGAGCTGAAAGCACAGGCTCGCTGCAATTATCTACCACCCTGCTGTAATTCTACCATAGGCTTGCTGGGATCAACCAACATGGATCTTGGGGCTCTGTCTGCCTGCTTTGTCTACCAGTGGACAGCAAAGACACATCCTGAAGTGGACATTTTCCTTTATTCTTCCTTACTTTGCTTGTATTTTTTTCTTTTTATGTGAGTGTGAACATAGTTTCTAGATTTTGTTGTTGTTTTGTTCTATTCTTGTTTGTTTCTTCCTTCTTTCCCTTCTGACTTCTTCAGTTTCTCAAAGCTTGCATAATCTTTCTTTGTCCTTCAGCCTTGCTTCTAATCTCTTTCTCTTCTTCTATTTCTCTATTTGTTCCTCTAACTGCTTTTTTTTTTTTTGCTACCAGGGATCAAGCTCGGGACCTTGTGCTTTCGAGGCAGGCAGCAGAACCACTGAGCTAAATCCCTGGCCCTTACTGCTTTTAAATTCTCTCCCCTGAGGGCAAAATCACAATATTGAAGATATATTTGCTGTACGGAATTTTCTGGTTTTAGATTGTGGTATATAACTACAAATCTTGTTTATACAGTTAAAGGTGGCAAATTAATTATTACCACAGGTTATTTTCTAGCCTATGCTTGATGCTATTATTACTGATTATACTACTTTAGCCAACTTGACATATTTGTTCTAATCAGTTGTTCTTCCTTGAATGCCAAGATTGAGATTTCCTGAGGGGCATAAATACTCTAGGCCAATACCAAAGAACTAGGGCTAGGCCGAATAGACAGCAACTTCTCATCTCCAATAAACTGAAAGGGTAAGATCCTGCAAAAGGTTCAAAGCCAAAAGCCAGCTACACCTGGAAGACATCTGTAAGAAGCAGTCATTTCCTAAGGGTTCTCCATACTACAATAAACCTACCTAATGTAAGCAATTTACAAGCATCAACCCAGGAATTAAACTAAAAAAATAGAACACGAGAAGATACTTGAGCAATATGCAACCCCAGACTTAAGCTCACCAAAGGCAAACCCAGGAGGCAATGAGATGGAACAATCTGAAAGCCACCCACCTGGATTTTCTGAAATGGTAGCAGTGGAAGTAACAAAGAAGATGAATGAGGCTCTAGGAAAAAATCAAATTAGAAAAAATTTCTCAGATAACTAAACGGATGATGGCCATAATGACAGACATAGTTAATGAATCTAGAGTAGATACAGATTTTTTAAAAATAGTGGGGCTTAGGAAAATGATGGAAACCATGAATGCCCAACATAGGAAAGAAATAGAATCCATGAAATAGATTCAAACAGATACCCAGAAGACTAAAATTCAAATGAAATACTACCCAGCAAAATGAGCCAATTGATGGTATAGGAAAAGACTTCATGAACAAAACCTCAACAGCACGAGAACTAGCAGAAAGAATTGACAACTGGGATCTCACCTTATTAAAAAGCTTCTGCACTGCAAAAGAAACCACCAACAAAGCTAATAGACAACCTACAATATGGGAAAAAACTTTTAGCAGCTGTGCCTCAGACAAAGGACTACTATCTAGAATATATAAAGAATTGAAAAAAATCAGACTCCCCAAATTCAAAGACCCAATTCAAAAATGGGCATCTGAAATGACATTTCTCAGACAAAGAAGTAAAAGCAGCAAACAAATATATGAAAAAATGTTCAACATCACTTGTCATTCGAGAGATGCAGATGAAAACAACCCTGAGATTCCACCTCACCCCACAAAGAATGGCTACTATCAAGAAATCAACAAATAACAAATGCTGGTGGGGTTGTGGGGAGAAAGGAACCCTTCTCCATTGTTGGTGGGAGTGCAGACTGGTGCAACCACTGTGGAAGTCAGTATGGAGATACCTCAAAGAACCAGGACTAGAGGTCCCATTTGACCCAGGTATTCCCCTGTTGGGTATCTTCCCAAAAGAATTAAAAGAATCATACCACAGTGATATATGTGACCCCATGTTCATAGCGGCACAATTTGTAATAGCTAAAGCTTGGAAGCAGCCCAAGTGCCCATCAACTGGAAACTGGATAAGGAAAATGTGGTTTTTTAATAAAACGGAGTACTACTCAGCCACAAAGAACAAAAAACTAGAGTCATTTGTAGCTAAATGGATGCATACCTAGGCCATACTCTTAAGTGAAATAAATAGGACACACATGTGTAAATATTGAATAGTTCCTTTAGTGTGAGAGACTGATAGTGTAAACAAGGGTTAAAATGATTTAAATGAATAATTGATAATTTGAAATAGGAAAAAAGGTCCAAAGATGAAGGAGTGAAGGGAGGGGAAGGGGAAAGGAAAAGAGGGAAAGGAAAATCTATGAGAAAAGAAAAAAAAAATGGAAATGAAATCTATGTAAATAGGGAAGGGCGGGGGGTGTGAAGGGCACACAGGTAATGGGGAAAAAATAAGAACCAAGGTATATCATGTACAGGTACAAACACCCAATGATAAATGTAAATGAACTGTATACCTAAAATATACCAATAAAAGAACTAAAAAAAAAAATAAAAAAAAATGAGCCAATTGAGGATAGAATATCAGATCTAGAAGACAGGTTTGTGGTTAGTGATCATGAAAAGAAAGATTTCTTAAAAATAGTAAGGAATCATTAAAAAGTCAATCCAACAGCTGCTAGATGATGCAAAGAACAATAACATGATTTATTGGAGTAAATGAAAAAGTAGGAGATAATGCAAACAACATTAAAAACTTATTCACAGAAGTAATGGCAGAAAACTTCCCAACCATGGAAAAAGAATTTGACATATATGTAAGTGAGGCATACAGAACTCTTAATTAGTCAAGATCAAAAAAATTTACACCAAAGAATAGTCAATATTCCATAAATTCAATAAAAGAATAGAATATTAATAAAAGAACAGAATATTAAAAGCTGTTAGAGAAAAGAAATGAATCACCTATAAAAAAAAAAAAAAAAAACCAACAGAATCACATCAGACTTCTCAATACAAACCCTTAAGTCAAAGAGATCTTGGAGTAAAGTATTTCAAGCCCTAAAAGAAAACAACCTTCAACCCACATTGATGTACCCTTCAAAACTATCTTTCAAAACTGATGGAGAAATAAGATACTTCCACGACAAAGAACACATAAAGAAATTCATGACCACCAAACCAGCACTCCAAACTGTGCTGAAGGATATTCTAGAAAGAGATAAGGAAGACAATAACTCCACGAACTCCAACAGAATGAATCCAAGCAAGGCAAGCAATTAAACAGAGGGGAAAAAAGGGAACCAACAATAGGAATATAACATGGCAAGGACAAGGCAATACATACCAATTATAACCATTAATGTTAATGGTCTCAATTCACCAATCAAAAGAAACATATTGGCCAAACTGATCAAGAAGCAAGATCCAACAATATTCTACATGGAAGAAACACATTTAATTCAAAAAGAAATTCACAGACTAAGAGTCAAAGGAGGAAAACAATATTCCATGTGACAGGAACCTGGAAAAAAGCAAGAGTAGCTATTTATTTGTAGTCAAGGTGGATTTCAAGTAAAGATTGAACAACAGAGACAAAGAAGGTCACTACATCCTGGTAAAGGGACTATTAAAGAGAAAGAGATATCAATCATAAATATATATGCACCAAGTACCAGCACATCCAACTATACAAAACAAATACTAATGAACATGAAAAATCAAATAAGCGCTAATACAATTTTAATGGGGGACCTCAATACCCCACTGTCACAAATAGATAAACTAGAGAAAAAAATCATCAAAGAAGTATCAGAACTGAACCAAACATTTGAGCAAATAAAGTCCATGTAAATGTCTACAGCATGTTCCAACCCACATCAGAATACTAATTCTTCTCATCTGCACATGGAATATTCTCCAAAATAGACCACACAGTAGCTCACAGAAAATGTGTAGGTAAATGCAAAGGAATTGGAATTATCTCATGCATATTTTCAGACCACAGTGCAATAAAACTGGAAATCAATGGCAAAAGAAACCACAAAAACTATATAAACACATAGAAAATAAACAACACTCTCCTGAACAAACAATGGGACACAGATGAAATTAAAAAAGAAATCAGACACCTTCTACAATTAAACAATAATACCAACACAACATACTGGCACTTATTCGATGCAATGAAAGTAATGGTACAAGAGAAATTTACAGTGGTACTTTAAATGCTACTTCTCTATAAATACAGATTATCAGAGACAGCCTACCTCCTACATTCAGTTCACTTACCCTTCATTTAAGGCTTTTAGTTCTTAAGTAAAAATCCCATTATTTAAAAAGTTTAAATAAAACATTAAAATAAAAACTCTTTAGACCAATTAAATTCAGTAGTAATCAAAACAGCATGATAATTGGATGAATAAAGATGTAATATATATTTATATATTTACTTTATTTGATCATAAAAGAATACAATCATATCATTTGTGACAACATGGATGGGAATTGGTGATCATTATGTTAAGTGAAATAAGCTAGGCACAGAAAGACAAGGATCACATAATCCTACTTCCATGTGGAATCTATAAAACTGGATCTCATCAAAGTTCAGTATAGAATGGTGGTTACCAGAGCCAGGGAGACCAAAGGAGAGGGTCAATCAGTGGGCTGAAAGTTATAGTTAGATAGCAATAAGAAGTTCTGGTGTTCTGTCAACACCATAGTTCTGGTGACTATAGATAATAATAATGTACTGTATATTTCACAAAGCTTAAGTTTCTTGAAGATTTTCACCACAAAGAATGATATTTAAGAAGATAGATATATTTATTGATTTAAACACTGCAGAATATATGTATCAAAACATTACAGGACACCCTATATGGCTGTCATTTATCAATTTAAAAAGTGAATTACAATTTTTAAAAATGCAGTAACTTTTACTTGAGCACAACCAAACTAAACCATGATTCATAAACAGGGCAGCCTCCACAATCAGAGCAGATTCAGAGAACTTCAATCAACGACCTGAGCAGATATCATTTATAAAAAACAACAGAAGTGAAGCATAGGAAACAACTTAATTGGCTAGAGTCTAGCCAATCAACCAGGGCCTTCTGCCACCAGTGAAAGCCCAGTTACTGTGATCAAACACTGTAGCATTTTGCTCTTGTTGGATCCAGGGCATGTAGGTTCCCAGTCTCAATCCATGGCTGCCTACAAAATGTTATTTAGTTTTTTAAATTATAAAAAAACAAATTAGCTTCTTATATAAATCACTATTGAAGTGAATAATCATGTTCGTTTCAAAGTCTTTTTATAATAACTATGAAAAAACATATTTCTTTTGATGACAATGAAAATTCTTTTGTTTGGCAACTAGGGAGTTTAGCAGTTTATACTACAAAACTATACTAACTTAGCACTCCTCAGTACCATAATACTATAGTAGTCTAGGTCAGTGTCTCTCACATTTTGGCATGTATCAAAATCATAAGGGTAGAGTATTAGGGAGGGAAATGATTGAAAACACAGGTGCCTGGAACCAACTCCAAACCTACAAAACCAGAAGTGATGGAGATGAGGCCCAGTCTTACTCACTTCTAACATGCTTCCAAAGTCATTCTCCTGTACACCACATCTGAGCACTACCAGGCTAGGGTTTGGTTTGGTTTTTTAAACACCCTATTCCCCTGTTATTTTCGTAGTAATTTGCAAGTTCTATATCTTAATGGTCTTGTAGAATCTGTGTTATTTATTGAAAATTATATTGTACTGTTCTGGATATCTGCAATTAAGATTAACAGGCAATTTCTAAAAATTCTACTTTTGAATTACCCACAGGAAATAAAACTTGGGACTACTATTCTTTTCAAAGATGAGAGGGGCCCTCAAGTCCAAGTCAGACTGAATACTTACTAAACACTTTTAATGTGCAAGACACTTCATCATAACAGGTAATGACCAGAGAGGTACACCTCCAAATATACAAAGGTTAGTGTACTACTTCATGACATGCTGATTTACCATCTCTTATCTGTACAGAATAAACAATCTGGACAGTTGAATGACTAACTGATCAGTGTAAATAGCTGTGAGCAATTCCAAATAAGAATTTCTTTCCACATTATTTTTCTCACCTTCAATGAAAAAAATACTCTTTTCTATGGCTGTCTATAGTTGAAACTATCTGGAAAAGAAACATACAGTTGTTTTGAAGTCTTTTGTGAAATCCCTTGTGAGACTCAACTGTTGACTGTGGTTAGAATGCATTCAAAAGTATAATCAGATTGCATCACCACCATCACCTGCTCAGAGGCAAGTGGAAGAAACCTGTGCTTATGAAGCTGAAGCTGGCTTATTGTACTGCACTCTCATGTGGGCTTGCCAGAGAGATTAGTCACTATTTTGCAGCTGGCTTCAAATTCAGTTGCTGTGATACAAGTGCAGATGCAATGGTTTACCCTAATTATATTGCTCCAGTTTAATCTTTCCATTGGTAGCATATTATATACTGGCTCAAGACTGCCTTAGTTTTAAATACAGGAGACTTCACACATTTTTATCCTGATCATATTTCATCACTGTATCTTCTGAATCCACCCCAAAGTTGTCCTTACCTAAGTCTATACTGGATCTTGTTAATTAACAAAAAGGTAGGAAAAGAAATTCTTTAAAAACTTCTTAATTCTAAGAACAGACAACCCATACCCTTATCATGTAGATAACATTGTTGATGGAATTACAAAACAAAATAATTGAAAGGAAGTTTTCATGGTTTTGATCTGGATGTCCCTCCAAAGCCTCATGTGGTCATAGGCTTGATCTAGAATGTGTGAAGGTGGAATTGATTCATGATGCAATGCTAGGCTCAAGGGCACTAGGATTAAGGGTGTGAGTGCTTCCCATCCTAAGTAGTCTGAATAAGGCAAATGGGGCAGAGAGAAACTGGTAATTCTCTCATTACCTCTGCTGCCTTGTGTGTACCATGTTGTTTCTGCTCTGCTATGCCTGTTTGTCATCCCTGCCTTGGAGTCCGCTGATTATGGACTGAAACCTCTACGAACTGTAAGCCAAATAAACCCTTTCCCCTCTAACTTTGGGTGTTGGGTATTTTGTCTCAGCAATGAGAGAAAAGTAACTAAAACAGAACTGCACTTGTGACCATTAGTCAGGACATGTCAACTCGAATGGGTTAAGAAACACCTAGCAGGTGAGGAAAGCACTGTTCTGGGTGTGTCTATGGATGGCGGATCTGTAAGCCAGCAAACTGAGGGAAGAAGACCAACACTGGATGTGGGTAACAACATTTAATAAGCTTGTAGCCTGGATGGAAGAAAAAACAAAAGACAAAGGAAGCATTCCCATTCTAGAAGAGCTCCAAACTTCATGATTTCCATTGGATTGGTCTCCTGTTTCTTCAGCCTTCCAACACAAACTTACACCACCAACTCTGTAATAAACTTCCCTGCCTTCAACCTTGGACTGATGCTGTATTCTTGATCCCTTTTGTTTTATGGCTTCCATCTTCTTGGGCTGAGCAGCTAATGGATTCTCCAGTTTCCTAGCATGCAGACAGCCATTGTAGATTCTGCTGCCTCCAATCCTAAACAGCCATTATGGACTCTTCCAACTGACCTTGTAAGCATACCTATTAAATCCCCTTGCATCATTACACATATATTATCTATTGATTCTGTTCTTAGACAACCCTAAGACAAACAATGCCAGAGAAGTGAGGTTGTTGCTGTGACTGACCATGCAATTCAGAGCTTTTGGACCTGGTTCATGGGAGGACATTGGAAAGGCTTGGAGATGCCAGGCAGAGAACCCCTAGAATGCTATAAGCAGAGTTTGATGGGAAATTCTGGTTAGAGTGCAAAAAGAACAGAAGGCTGACAGCAATGCCAACGGTAAAGGCCATGTTCAGAAGGTTTCCGTTAGGAACAAGGACTCCACTGGCAGGTGAATGACTCTGTGTTGTGCTGTGGAAGAAAATTTGTCTACATTTTATCCATGTCCTGAAACTTTAAGGTAGACTGATATTAAGGGTAGCAGACTGATCTGGCAGAGGAACTTTCAAGGCAGCCCAACATTCAAGCTGTGGCATGAGTACTGCTGCCTGTTTTTAGCCAAATCTACAGTGAGAATCAGGAGCAAACAGCTCAGCTAAATATGATTTGGAAATTTTGCAGTTTCACCAGAAAGGAAGTATCTGCAAAGCTGGGGCAAAAGATGGCATCGTTACTGAAAAGATTAGCATTAAAAAGGGGCCAAGTACTTTGCACAAGGACAAGAAGAAAGATTCCTTGAGGATATTTCAGAAATCAGTAAGACCCCACCCATGGCAAGATCAAGGGTACAAAACTAAATTTTTCATTTGAGAAGAGAGTCCCTGTGATACCTGCTCATTCGGGGGGCACCTAGGAATATGTATCCTGAAGTTCAGCCATTCAAAGTCAATCAGCGGGTCGCAGCCATAGTTCAAGGGCCCCTGACTACTGCTCAAGCTGGTAGCTGACCTTGGCATCATCCACTAAAGCTGGTTTTTCAGGAATGCAGGCTGCACGAGTTATTGGGTCATGGAGACTTCCACCCAGATTTCAGAAGAAGGCCCGCAGAGCCAGGCAAAAATGTATGACAAGGTCACAGTCCCTGCCTGGAGCCAATGAAAGGGCAGTGCATGAAGCTGTGAAAGTTAAGCTGAAGATGCAGTAGAGACTCCAGGAAGTTGGAGATGCCAGCAATATGGAATGTCTGCTGAGGGATGTCACAGTAAAGGAGTAGAATCCTTCTGAGAGAGAGGACACATGGACTGCAATGAAGCAAGGCCACAGAGGCAGTAGAGCCCAGGCCCACTGGATATCATATTTTGCCACAATCTGTCAAGGGTGCAGGACATGGAGGTATAGGATTTAATGTTTGGCCTGATAAATTTCTGTCTTGCTTTTATTTGTGTCTACCCCCATTCTCCCCTTGGAAATGGGAAATGTTTACCTACTGCCATTATATGTTGGAAGTATGTAACTTTATTTTTTCAAGGACTCACAGCTAAGAGTTTGTCTTACATCTCAGAGGAGCCTTTGGACTTAAGACTTTTCTGAAATGCTAAAACTGTTAGTTCTTTGGCAACTCTTAGAAATGGGCTAAGTGCATTAGTCATAATGAGATGAATATGAGTCTTTTGGCAAACCCAGGACAGTGTGTTATGCTTCAGATCTAAAATGTCTACCAGAAGTCTTATGTTTGGAGGTGGGCCCTGGTTGGAAGAGTCAGTCACTGAGGGCATGACTAGGAATGGTATAGTCTTGTCCCTGGCTCATCCCTTCTCGCTCTCTTCATGACTGATAGGAGCTTTCCTCCATAGCCCTTCCACCATGCCCTTTTTGCCTTAGAATAAGCTCTGAAAGCCATGAGCCAAAATTACCCTCTCCTCCTTTAAGTTGTAGCAGTCAGGTGTTTTGTCCCAGCTATGGAGAAGTGACCAATACAGTATCACAAGAAATTCACGTGGGTGTATTTCAAAATACCCTTGAGGATAAAGGATTTAGGGCCAGGGATTTAGCTCAGTGGTTCTGCCACCTGCCTTGCAAGCACAAGGTCCCTAGTTCAATTCCCTGGTACCAAAACAACAAACAAACAAAAAACCACATTTACATTATAGCTAACACATCACTTGGAAAAATCACTCAAGTGCTTTAATGTTTCACATTTCCAGATTGATAATGCCAGCTTTACTGCCTGATCTAAAATTTATAATTTGTTCATTATACAAAAATGTGAAATTAATGAATAAATATTGTACAACAATTTATTCAACCACACTGATAACATAATGTCACTGTGTCAATTCTAAAAAACTGGATTTCCTTAATGTTAATTCTAACAGGTTCCCAAATATGACAATCTATAGTACTTTTTCACTTAGCTTAATACTCTAAAATAACCAAACTTGAAGTATAATTAACAGGGAAGTTTATTAAACACAATTTTATATAACAGAATATACTAATTGAATATTTATGGGTAATAGTAAACTTAAACATACATAGTAGTATAAACAAATCTTGAGGGAAAAATTTTACATTCTCTCATTCAGGTCACAGTTCCTGAATCATTAATTATAAACTAATTCCTTTGTTACTTAAACTATAAATTATTTTTTAAAGTACATGTTGTTTAATAAACACTGCATATTACTGATGTCCTGAAGTGGAAAAATGGATGAACTAAATAAGTTGAGGTAATGTTAGCAAATGTTACTGAAACCATTCCTTCACTTAATAAAATTCAGTTAAAGTACAAATCATAAAAATATTATGTGCATATCTTACATAAATTCATTTAATAAGATCAATAATTTGAAATTATTTAGGAAAAAAAATTTTTTCTCATCACTGTCCCTTTCCGTGTTATAGTACTACTGAATCCTGATTCAGGCTGCCATTCAACACAACATAAAACAATCTCTAGGATATCTGTGAGTAACTATGATAGGAGTAATTTTTGTCTCTGATTCACTCCTATCTCCTCCTCTTCATATTTAGATCTATCATTTTCTATCACAACTTGTATGCTTTCTGCATTATCCATATTATTTTTATTTTTAAAACAACAGAAAATATGTCCATTAATTTACTATACATTATTTTTTTCTAATTGACAAAAAGTCTTCAGTTTGTCTCAGACAAAAATACACAACAGCAATAAATTGTTTTTCACTATCTCCTTGTAACTCAGGAAAAATTTTCAGTTATTTTTTATTAGTACATGTTTGCAATGCATAATGATTATACTCCTTATGGGGAGTTGGCACATGTACGTAACACATCTCAATTCTCTTCTTATCCCCTCCCCCTCCATCTCTTGATCCCTCTTCCCATTTTAAAAAGATCTATCTTTCATTTTGCTCCTTATTTATGAGTGTCTTCTGTAAAAGAAACCATACAATATTTAAGCGTGTGGGTCCTTTATTTCACTTAAAATTATGGTCTCACTGGGTGTGGTGCTGCACACCTGTAATCCTAGCACTTAGGAGGCTGAGGCAGGAGGATTTCTGAAAGTTCAAAGGTAACCTTGGCTACATAGTGAGTTTGAGGCCAGCCTCAACTACATAGCAAAACCCGTTTCAAGAAAAAAAAATGAAAAAAGAAAAAATGCTGGCAAAGCTGCAGCAAAAAAAAGCAATGTAATGTTGGTGGAAATGTAAACTAGTTCAAGCACTCTGGAAGTCAATATGGAGATTCTTCAAAAAACTTAAACTAAAAATGCTATTTGACTCAGCTATTGCCCTTCTAGGTTATCTTCCCGAAAGTGTCAAGGACATTCTTATAATTTTCACCACACTCTCTTAAATGATTACATGGAAATTTTTTCTCTATGCTAGCATTCTATTTTAAAATGTTTGATAATTTTACCTATTTTATGACTTCTAACTCTGTCATATACTTTTCTCCAAATTAAAAGTCAAAACTTATACATACACGCATGTAAAACACGTATCCTTTTTAAACACTCTAGAATCCCTTAATTCTTGGGATTTTCCTGATTCACAGGTTAGAGCAAGGATTCAGTAGCAAAACTATGGCTTTAAAATAAATTTCTTTTTCTTCTGGAAACATGGATCTTTATTTTCATTTTCTAAACAAACAACTGATAACTGAGAAACTCCAATCTTAACTGCAGCAAAGCAAGAATTTTGTTTGTATTTCTCAACTTCGTGTACCCAATACCTAGTACAGAGTCTAGCACAAAGTATTCAGTTTTGAATACTTTGAACTGTTTGAATTCATGAACAATTATCTAATTTCATGAAAGCAGTAATTTCTGAAATATAGTATACTTATCTAGGTTATTCATCAGGGAGCTCACTTTGGTTGTCAATAGCTTTGTGCCTCAGATTTAGGAGAACATTATTAGACCAGCTATTCTAACAGCTATAAAGTTTGGGCCGACTCTTCTGCTGCCACGACTCACCAAGATCACTGACAAAGCTTTACTGATAAACTCAGTGGAGATTTTTTAGTTTTCATCTTATTTACAGGTCACTGTGTCTAAGGTCTTCAGAAGGAAGATATGAAGAAATATGTTTATTTTCTTCAACTGTTTCTCTGCTAAAAATACATGTTAGTAGGGGGAAACTCTACAAATAATTAAAATTCATTAAAAAACTAAACAAAAGAATATTTAAAGTTCCAAGATTTGTCAGTTTGTTTACAGCAAAAATAAAACTCAAACCAGTACTTCATTAGTTCTAGTTTCACTGCTGTTATCATCTTCAAAAACTTGTTTCAATGGATAAAGAAAATGTGTTGTTTATACACAATTGAGTACTACTCTGTCATAAAGAATAAATGTGAATCATTTGTGGGAAAATGGGTACACCTTGAAACCATAATGTTAAATGAAATAAACCAAACACACAAACCTAAATATCACATAAATATAAAGTATAGCCAGGAATATTGGTGCCTGCCTGTAATCTCAGCAAGTGGGAGGCTGAGGCAGAAGGATCACTGTGAGTTTGGGGCCAGTCTGAACTACATAGTGAGACCCTGTCTCAAAAAACCAAACCAAACCAAACCAAACAACAAATACGTAAAGTATAAATAAATAGCAAACTAAAAGATAGATAATAGAAAACAGGGAGACAGATCTTTTGCAAAAATGGAACGGAATCAAGAGATGGATAGAAGGGAGACAAATAGGGATGTAAAAAGAATGAAGATGTGTTATGTACATGTATCAACTCACCACAATGAATGTAATCATTATGTACTGCAAACATGTACTGTAAAAATAAAAAAGGAAGGTTCTGCTAAAAAAAAAAAACAACACTGTTTCAATTGTCAATTACATGGTAAAAACAGATCTACAATTGTCATTATCAATAAAAAAAATTATTTGAATATTTTCAAACAAGGTGATCAGGAAACAATTGCTCTGTACAAGTACTCAATCCCCAAATAGTCAACTTTTTCCCAACTTCTGGTTACTTACTTTAACCTTCTCATGAGGGGAAGATTTGATGCCATGGTATTTATACGCAGTTAGGGACATCTAATTAAAGTTCTGTCCTTTTCTTACACAGACCTAAAATACACTGTACACAATTTCCAACTGTTTTTTAAAGCAAAAGAAACTCAAAGATACTGGCAAAAGTCTACTGCAGATTTCTAGATTCTTAAATCTAAATCATTTCACCCTTAACCTAAATTGACATCTCCTTTTTTTATTTTAGCAATTAAGCTTTATAGATTATTTCCAAAGCATTTAACCAAGTCTGTATGGAAATACAAACTCATATTTTTAATTAAATCACCCAATTACAGGAACAGGTACACACACTTAGAAGCAAACAGCCTGGCACTTGGAAATGACACCATTCTGCTGGAGGAGCAAAAGCATATTCGATCACCAGAGAATGCTAACAACTCTCAGGGCTTTACAGAAAAGTTGAAGAGCACTGGTCAGTCTGCAAAGTCACAGAGATAAAGGTCTGCTAAAACTCCTTTTCATTCACTTTTATTTGAGAAATTTGGGATCCCAAATTTGGGATCTTAAAGAAATGAAAAAAAGAGACACTGAAAAGGAAGCAATGGTATTTAGAAGATTTTAAAGAAAAATCGATTTAAAGAAAAATCGATTGGCCAAGAGCCAATCCTACACTTCCAATTCTCATTTCAAAGATATACTAAGTATATCATATTTTAAATAAAAGTTTCCAAAGAAATTTGAACCTTGGTATTAAATGTTACTGTGTTTTGAAAATATCTAAGTTACACTTATAGTATCCCACGTCTTCTAAACTGGTTTAAAACTCCTTATTTTCATGGAGGATCTTGTAAAACTGAATCTACTACTGAATCCACATTTATTAAAATACTACTTACAACACATTTCAGAGAGTCACTAATTGTTAAATATTCCAGAAAACCCTGGAAATACTAAAGATGTGAGATCTTCAACTACAAAGTTTTACATCAGAGAGTCCTTGAACTATTAAAGTCTCAAGTTAAACACATTCCATTCTACAAATCCTGCTAGTGATTCCACTCAGAAATTTTTAACTTTTGTCGCTGAAATTTTTTCCATTTTCTATGTTGATTCATTGAAGTAATACATTAGATGAATCTCTCTGCCTTTTTCTTTTTAATGAGGAATCTCCTAGGAAAACACAACTTACTAAGTTGACTCAATAAGCTATTCTATAATTATTAGTTCACACAGCATAGAAAGAGGTACCCACTAAAGATATACCAGACCAGAGAGTTTTTACAAGTAAATGCTAAAATTAAACTTATTCAAGTTTTCCCAACAAAGTGTTTAGAAAACAAAAAACACTTTCCATTTCAGTTAATGGATCTAATATAACCTTGAGCCAAATTTTTCAAGGATAGCACAAGAAAGGAGATTTAAAACTATACTCATAAAGCATACACATATACTCATGTAAAGATCTGAAAACTAATATATACTAAAGAATCCAGTAATTTTTAAGTACTAAAAATAAAATACATTTTAAGTTTACTTCGGGAAGTAAACATAAGTTTAAACAAGGCTGTTTAAACATTAAGGAAGCTATCTGTTCACAACATTAACAGATTAAAGGAAATATTTGATCAAGAGGGCTTTAAAAAGGGCATTTAATAATACTTGCTTATTTATATTTTAAAAAATCATTAGCAAATCAGGAGTAACCACATAAACAAGATATACTGTATTTAGTTGCTAAATAAACAAGTAAGCCAACATTATAAGCAGATACTATTGCAAACATTATAAGCAGTTTCTCTACTACCAAAAATGGGGGAAAGATGCCTGCTTTGATATTTCTATTCAAAATATTAAAAGTCCTAGATAATGCAATGTCAAAAATTAAAATACAATCCACTAGGATTAGAAAGAAACAAAATTGATTACACTTTAAAATTTTTTAAGTAGTTTTTAAAAATCAACTATATGCGCCGATGCTGGCAGTAAAGAGAAGATGCAGCCAAAAAAAAAAGAGAGAGAGAAGATGCAACTGTGTGGTGTGTGTACATGCACAGGCACTGGAGATCAGATCCAGGGCCTGGCAAATGCTCTACCACCGAGCTACAGCCTAGCCACCAGAATGCTTATATCCGACTTAGAAAAACATTGTTATTATTTATTAAAGTTAACACAGACAGGCCTGTAATTCCTTCTAGAATCAAAATCTGGAGGACAACCCACATGTGTGCACCATGAAAAATGTACAAGAATGTTCATAATAGCATTTTTGGTTTATTGTAATTGAGCTTTTTATTTTCATATAATCACAGATTCGTGTGCAGGTAGAAAGTGACACAGAAAGATCCCACCATACCCTTTATGCAGTTTCACACAACTTACAATTCTTTAGTACAACACTGCAACCAGGATATTGACACTGTTACAGTCCAGACACAGAACATTTCCACCAACAGAATTCCTTGTGCCGCCCTTTTCAGCCATGTTCACAATCCTCTCACCCCCACGCCATCTGTAACCACTGGCAACCACTAATCTGTTCACCATTTTCTCCACAGAATTTTGTCATTTCAGGAATGTTATAATAATGGAGTTATACCATGTGTTACCTTTAGGAACTGGCATTTGTCACTCTGCATAATTCTCCGGAGATATATCCAGGTTGTTGTGTGAATCATTAATTTGCTGCTTTTTACTGCTGACTCTTATCCCATGGTGAAGGTGTAACACAATGATTTAACCATTTACCTGCTGAAGGATACTTAGGCTTTGTGTGCTTTGGGACTACTATGAATATACCTGCTACAAGTACTTATGTTCAAGTGTTTGTGTGAATATATATCTTCAGTTTTTCTGGGATAAATGCCCAAGAGTACAATTGCTGAGTCATATGTTAACTACATGCTCAGGCTTTTTGACTTTTTTTTTTGGTACCAGGGATTGAACTTGGATCCTCGTGTTTGCGAGGCAGGCGGCAGAACCACTGAGCTAAATCCCTGACCCTGTGCTCAGGTTTTTAAGAAACTGAAAAACTCTTTCCAGAGTGATTGTACAATACCAACATTAATATACCATCTGCCAAAATTAAATGATCCAGTTTTTCTTCATCCTTGACAGTATTTGGTATTATCGCTGTTTTCTGTTATTGTTGTTGTTGTTGTTGTTTGGGTTGTGTTGAGCTATTCCGATACTGGTGCAGAGGTACATTATCAGAGTTTTAATTTGCATTTTCCTAGTGGCTAATGACATTGAACAATTTTTACATGCTTGTTCACTATTTACAGATCCTCTTCAGTGAAATGTATCAATGTCTTTTGCTCATTTCTAATTTTAACTGTTCAGTTTTGAGAGTTCTGTAACTATTTTAGGTACTAGTTCTTTCATAGGCATGTGTACTGCAAATATTACTTCCCACTTTATCTTGTTCTTTTATCCATTTAGGTCACTCACAAACTAAATGTTTTGGATTTTTTTTTTTTTTCGTACCAGGGATCAAACTCAGGACCTTGCACTTGTGAGGCAGGCAGTGGCACCACTGAGCTAAATCCCCAGCCCCAAACTAAATGGTTTTTAATTTGATAAAGACAAATGTATTGCTTTTCCTCTGCATTAGATTTTTTTATATCAAGTCTAAGAATTTTTTGTCTAACCCCAGATTTTCAAAAAGTTATTTTGCCTAAGAACTATATAGTTTCATATTTAAAACCATGGTCCATTTTGAGTAATTTTTATATAAAGTGTGAAAATTAAATCAAGGTTCATTTTTTGCCTCAGAATGTTTAAAACACTTTTAATAGTAAAACAAAATGGCAAATGTTCATTGTCAGAACATTTTTATAAGATGTGGTATATTCATCAACAGAATCTCAAAAATGAAAGAACTGAAGGTACATGCAGTAATAGATGAATTCCAGATAGCTAATGAGCCAAAGAAGTAAACTGCTGAAGAACATTGTATACATTGCAATTCTATTTATATACGGTTCTAAAATATACAAACTATAGAGATAAACAAATACACTGAAACTATATAAAAAGAGAATAAAAAACAGAATTTAGCAAGTGGAATTTACCCAAGACGGGGGTAATATGGAATGAGACTGGGGAGCTTCAAGATGAACAATAAATTCTATTTCTTTAACCGAATGGGTACACAAGTGTTCACTATACTGTCATTTTGAAAATTGTCTATTAAAAAATTCTTTTAAAAGGCTATTTTAAAAATTGGTATATGCATAAGAACTAAAATTAATACCCAGTAAGATATGTTGTTTGAAGAATGTTACCTCTGGGCCGAGGATTTAGCTTAGCGCCTGCCTCACAAGCACAAGGTCCTGAGTTTGATCCCCGGAACCAAAAAAAAGAGAAGAAAAGAATATTACCTCTGGCGGTCACAAAACATTGCAAAATATAATACAGGGACACAGCAAATAGACTCTTGTTTAGGAAAAACTTCTGGGCAAACCCTACTCATCCCACAGCCTCGCCCACTCTAATAGGTTCAGTCCCTGACTTTCTTCCAAGTCTCACAGTGGTTCACTGCCCCTCCAAATAGTATCTTCTGCTTTTTTTTTTTTTTAACAGCATCCTGCACTCCTCAGTTACCACTGCCTAAAAAGAACACCAATATTCAGCCTCTCCAGCTTATACACAGAGCTCATCTTCTTAAGAGATGAGCGAAAACAAAGGGTGACTCTCCTGAGGATAGTTAATGAGGATCAATAATCTCACTTAAATTCATCTTGGAAGTTAACCCATGTATTATATATTTATACAAATATAATTCCAAAATATTTGTGAATACAGATAGAAGCAGAAAAAAGAGAGTTCATTTCAAATGGTTATGAATTAAAATTCTTTATGAAACAATTCCTTAATCATGCAGGAATTTACAAAATAAATAAGAAATTACTATGCAAGGCACCAAAAGACTGGGTATTGAATAGTATGTTTAAAGGTTAAGATTCTACTCTCCGTTGTTAATCTTTCTCTCCTCCCCTTCTCTCTTCCTCTACCTTTCCTTTCTCCTGCTTCCCTCCCTACACTTCTGCCTACGATCAAAAGTAATCCACCCAACATAACTATCTACACTTGTATGTACATACATGTATCTGCAATGCTGTAATAACTTTCCTTTAAACCATGTAAAAGGCTTCCTTTAAACTTAATCTCTATGACCACTGTAAAAACCCTCTGTCTCGAGCAATCATAGTTATTCATTTTGGTCAAATCAATTTAATATTTACTCATTATAAAATATAATTTTATGATGTCTGAAACACTGTAAGGTACAGAAAAGTATGCTACCATTTTAATAGAATTTACTTCTATTTTGTGAGATCTGCCATACAAAGGAAAAATATATTTATGCATTTCAGAAAGTTTCCTTTAAGCCAATCACTGTGGCACATGCCTATAATTCTATTTCTCTGGGAGGCTGAAGCTGGAGTATCTCAAATTCCAGCTCAGACTGGGAAATTCAACAACTTAGCAAGACCCTGTCTTAAAATAGAAATAAAAATTTAAAAAGGACTAGGGACATAGTTCAATACAAAGGCCTTGTGTTCAATCCCCAGTACCACCACCAAAAAAAGGAAAGAAAAACAATTTTCCTTTAAATGTGAATTATAAATTCACATTTGAATTATAAAGCACTACTGCTTTGGTAAAAGATCCTATAAATTTCTTAATAAAATGTTAAACCTGAGGATGTAATGGTGTCTAATAAATATATAGGTGGCTGAATTAGGGTCACTTGAGTAACTAATACAAAAACAATTTATAATATATATATGTATCCAGTTTTATATATATAAATAACTAAAGCTGAGCAATCAATAATTTTGTCATACTGCGTCTACAAATACCTTATTCAACATTAACCAGTAAATCAAGGGTGAAAAGGAAGGCTGTAAATCACAAAGAAAAGATTCATTTTATTCTTAATTCCTACTTAAATCTATGTATAATGTTAAGTTACAGACAGTTAAGGAGAAGCTGTTGTTTTGAATATGTAATTGCTATTTAGATGATAATGGCATGGATGTCTCAGTAGAACCATGATCCAAATTTGAATGAAGTCTTAATGAAGGAGGCTAGGAGAAGAATGACTAATGAAATACAACAGTGTCAGCAACAGACCTTAATGAAGCAAATTACTTTCAGCACCTTTGTAATTCAGCAGAAGCTGCATTAAAAAAGTGACAACTAAAGGATCAAAAGCAGGACCTTTGCAAACTAAACATGCTTAAAACATGACATCACTGTCTGGGCAACAAGGCATTGTGGAAAGCAGCCTCAATGTTTGGGTTTTACAGCTCACATTGCAAAATAACTACATTAAAAGATCTGGCTAGGCAAACCAGTTTCCTTAGAAAGCATCTTTATATTTCAAGTTAATGACATTTCTGAAAAGAAAAGGAATTCAAATGCCCAAGGATATCTTGGCTGATTTTTAAAAAGCATTCGATATTAACACTAAGAATAGCTTAAAGGCAAAATTAAACTGGTTTCTGGATCACAGAAAACTAAAGAGGCCTCTTTTTCTCCCCAAAATATAGTTTCTTCTTTCATTGTTAGATTTATGAAACATACAATGTATCCTACTTAGTAAGTGATGGAATCACATTACATATTCACATTTTAAAATCAACTTCACTTTTACAAAATCACACTGAGGCAATCTGAGAGCATATGGCATTCCCACTGCCAAATGGAACATACGTTACCATGTTTAAAGGATTTACCCAAGGTAACGTGGATGATGGCACTAGAAACTAAACACAGGCTCTAGCTTTGAAGGGAGTTATTCAAGGCAAGTAAAAAGGACTACAGTTATAAATTTAACTTGATACTCATAAGGGTATTTGCTCAAGTCTTCTAAGTTATAATTGGGTAATAACATTACTGCAGGCAGAACAAGGAGCTATTAGTGCAGATATAATATTTGTTGTTCAGATCAGTATTCACACAATTAAAGAAACTGATTTTTGCCTCTTTATTCCAACTTCTCAAATATATACACAAACAGCAATTCTACTAATCCAAGAATGCTAATGCAACTGTCATGTATTTCTAATCAGAAAACAGCTCAATATATTAATTAATGCCCTGACATATTGATTTTACTGCTTCTGGGAACTGCCTGAAAATGGTTTGCTTTCAAAATTTAGAAGAAGCCAAGAATTAAGCCTGGCAGAAAGATTCACTGTCATCTCCTAGGGCCACTTTAGGGTATTAATCATCACTGTAAATGTTTGTACTACATCAGATTCTATTTTTAAACCAAAGCAAGAGTCTAAAGACTTTGTTGCCGGTGTAGAGATCTCTTTAGTTGCTTTTCAGTGAGGTATTTTGGGCGTGGCTAACTAATCCTTTGCCACAGCCCCAAGATCCAACCACCTTCATTATTTTGGGAAAGGAGGTTGCAATGTAGAAAAAAAAAATGTGCCAGCTACTCCTCAGACAAAAGACCAATAACTAGAACATATAATGAACTAAAAAAACTTACACCCTCCCCAAATTTAAAGACCCAATTTAAAAATGGGCATATGAAATGAACAGACACTTCTCAAATGAAGGAATACAAATAGCCAATAAATACATGAAAAAATTTTCAACATTACTGCTCATTCAAGAAATGCAAATTAAAATAACATTGAACTTCCATCTCACTCCAAAAAGAATGGCCACCACGAAGAAATCAATCAATAACAAATGCTAGCAAGGCTGTGGAGAGAAAGGAACACTTCTCCCTTGTTAGTGGGAGTGTAAACTGATACAACTACTATGGAAATCAGTATGAAGATTCCTCAAAAAAACTACAAGTAGAAATTCCATTTGACCCAGCTATTCCTCTTCTAGATATCTTCCCAAAAGAGTTCAAGACATCATGTTATAGTGATACATGCATATCTATGTTTATATATAGCAGCACAATTCATAATAGCTAAATCTTGGAACAGTCTATTTTGTCTACCAACAAATGGATCAAAAATGTATTTATACACAACAGTCTATTGCTCTGCCATAAAGAATAAATTTGAGTCGTTTGTAGGAAAATAGATGCACTTTGAGACTATGTTAACTGAAGTAACAAAGACACACAAACTTAAATATTGCACGGTTTCTCTTACATAAAACCTCAATATATACATATATATATAGAATGAACTATATATACAATAGTGAAATAAAAGATTATAAGAGAAAAGAGAAAGAAAAAAAAGATATTGTAATCCAGTGAGGACAATGTATATAAAAGTGTACCCTGACTTAGTACAATTGTCTTACATGTTTTATATGTTCTTTGGCCCATTAGTCTGTTTTTCAATATGTATATATAATTAACTTTATATGGTCTGATAAAATAAATATATCTGATGTTGGAAAAATAAAAGAGGAGTGGGGGGAAGAAGAGAATTGAAATGTGTTCTCTGCATGTACCAACCCCTTACAGTGGATATAATCATTATCTACTGCAAACATGTACTAATAAAAGTTTTAAAAAATTAAAATAAAATATGGGGCCAAAAATGAATTCAATAAGGATAGTATGTTTTTAAAATTTTTTTATTGCCCAATGAATATTTTGAAGTAAGTTTATTTTTATTTCTGTAGTATAATGATTTAATTCTAAAATAAAATATACTTGATTTTTATGAGCAATCGAATAAATAAAAAAAACCAAAGCAAGTCAAGGTGGCCTATCTAAAAATACAAAAACCAACAGATAGGATGGAGACCTACTGGTTAAGAACACAAATAGGCAAACTACCTTAAAATTCCAGCTCTGTCGCTTATTAACTGTGCAACCTTCGTTGGACACTTAGTTCCCCCATTTATGAACTGGAAATACAGTACTAAGTTTTTAACACTGGTGTATAAATAAGTTAATATTAGTAATCATCATTATTATCATTATTGGCTCCCAGTACGTGTCTTGGATAGATTACTTAAGCTTTGTGAACCTCATTTTCCCCGAATCTAAAAAATGATACCTAACATTTTCACATGAACCTTTAGGAACTGCCTTAAAAATATAAAAAATATTTTATATTACATAGACTGTTACACATATATTACATATATTGTTAGCACTGCAATACAGTTTTATTTTTCATAATCATTGAACCTAGAATGGTTCCCATGTTCTGCTGGTATTTCCTTAACATGTCCCTCTCTTCTCTACACATACATACTCTAGCTAGCAAACCTCGACTGTGTTGAAAACATGCTCAGCCTCACTGCATCTATCTCTTCTAGACTTTCCTAAACCCTGCCCCAAAAACTAATGTGCTAGACTTTAAAAAAAAAATCCCTCAAAAGGTGGTTATCCATTTTGTTTGGATTCAACATGGATTTCACATATATATCTGTACTCATTTTTACTCTTTCTCTTCCCCAAATCAGTCAAAACACAAATACTACACAGGCTAATGGCTCTAGTTTGAATATGTCACCCAAAGTTCATATGCTGGAAATTTACTCCTCAATGCAACAGTGTTAGAGCATGAGGCCTATGAAGATGTGACTGTTAGGGCTCTGGCCCCAAGACTGGACTAATGTCTTTACTGTGGGAGTGGGTTATTATGGGTTTGTCTTAAAAGCCAGTTGGCCCTCTCTTCCTCTTCAGTTCTCTTGCCCTCCACCTTCTGCCAAAGAAGATTCTCACCAAATGTAGCCTCCTAACCTTGGACTTGCCTGCCTCTAGAACAAATTATTTCTTTCTAACTTACTCAGTCTTACACATTCTGTTATAGCAGCAGAAAACTAAGACTGTTACCTATTTTCTTTGTAGCACCCTGGCTCGATAACTTTAAATGGTGACTTTGAAAGTTTATTCTAGAGGACAGTGATTTCATTGTTTTTTACCCCCCCCCATGCAAAAATAACAACAAAGGCTTCATAGCAAAACTGAGCAGAAGGTACATTATACCTGCCACTCCATGTACATAACCTTCCCCATCATCAACATCCTCTACTACAGTGCCCCATTTGTTACAACTGATGACTCTACACTGACACATCACTATAACCCAAAGTTTATATTTCACAAAAGGTTCATACTTGGTGTTGTACACTCTGAGTTTGAAGAAATTTATAATGACACAGTTTTAGTATCATGAGTAGTTTCACTGCCCTAAAAATCTAGTTTTATAAGTTCAGCAATTTCATGTTTAATTATATGCACTAATAATGGAAATAACTGTGTGATTATCAAATACTGGATTAGATAAGTATAGTACTTATGGCCAAATGTTTATATACAATATGTGTTAAACCCTGACAATAACACACTGAATTTGAACAGTGGGTAAAGGTTGTAGATAGCAGACCCAATTTGATTACATATATATAAACCTGTTTATATTATTATGATTACACCATCACTGATGACATACAAAATTACTTTTTCAATGTCCAAGCACTCTAATAATGTAGGTGGTTATTTTTTATCAAAACCATTAAAAGTCTAGTTTTTATAATTCAGTTATTTTTTCAAAATACAATCTTAATAATGACAAAAACTAAATAGCAGGGCACCAGTTACACAAACTTCATACCGTTATCTTGGAAGTTCATATACCGCCTTATTTTGTGCAGTACAGTAAGAGGCTTAGGTTGAGATCCCACTATTGCACAAAACTCAAACACAAAAACTCAAAACACAAAAATCAATGATTTACAAGATGTGAGAATAGGCACACCCTTCAATGCAGAATAACAAGTCAGAAAAATAACGTCACTAGCGTCTCATGGATGCCAAGGAGTACCGTGATTCAGTCTGTATCAGTCCTCTTCCGTACCTATAGCCTCATACTGTGTCAATCCAAGGTTGTTTTTTTTTCATTCGGATAACGGACACTATTCAAGATCTGCCTCATTTTCCCTGCCTATTTTATTTCTACCCAAATAAAATACATCATCATTTTTTTAAATGATGAAGCTTTCATAATTAAAAGCAATCTATAAATTAATCTGGCATTTGAGAGCACAGACAATTCTCTAAGGCAGCAATTCTTAATTCTTGATCTCAACATTCTTCACACTCTCAAAAATTCTCAAGTGTCCCAAGGGCTTTATTTATATCAGTTATAATCTACTGATATTTTTCATATTAGAAATTGAAACATAAATGTGAAATATATTAATTCATTTAAAATTTGTTTGCATGTTAGCATAAATGATGTTTTTATGAAAAATAACTTTTCCAAAACAAAAAAAAATGCAATTAAAAGAATAGCATTATATTTCTGCAAATTTCCCTAATTTCTGGTGTAACAGAAGACAGCTGTCTTCTATATCTGCTTCTGCATACAGGCTGTAGTCATGTGTTATGTGGTGGAAGTATATTAAAGAAAACGCAGCCTCACAAACATATGCTTTTGGAACAGGGAAGATTTCACAGATTCCATGAGAGCCTCTTCTTGAGAACTGTTGCTCTAAGATATGCCTATGTTTCATAGCTAAAACATCTTACTGGCCAAAGAAGGGACTAAACCTTGGCTCTGAACTGAGGACAAACTGCTAGCAAGTCTGGTGTTGGAGGTTCCTATATTTTAAATTTTAAAACCAAAGCCAGACTCTCCAGGATACAACATAGCTAAGAAAACATGTTTTCAAAAATAATAGGGTATTTTTTGCCATAGTATGTTAGATCCATATCATGGACAAATTTTGTTTTTTTAATAAAAGAAAATTCAAGTACTAGTAAAATGGTACTTCATATTTAATAGCCTAAAATTCTGTAGTGAAATAAACTGGATCCATACTTTCTTCTTTAGTCTAGCCTTTGGTTAAAGATCAGTTTAAACAGCAACCTTAAAGAACATAAAAATTCAATAATTCAAGGAACTATATGATTTTTATTGTAGAAGCCTCAAATTAAGCAAATTTTCAAAATCTCTGAAGAAAATCAGCAACATCAAATGGATTTTAGTCATTATTTCAGTAGGTAACAGCAATTATTTTTGGCAAGTAAAATAAATTACAGCTGTATTCAATTATATGAAGAGTTATTCAGTGAAAGTCTGGCAAGGAAGAATTTTAAAAGCAAGCCGTAAATTCAGTGTAGTGCTAACCAGAAGACTGGCTGACGGCATTCTCCTGGGATTCTGCTATGGATGTTCTTAGGGCTTCAAGGAACACATAATAAATTTGCATTCCCCCAAGACTACCAAAGTGGATACAAGAAAAAACTCCAGTGGTTTTCCCCTATATTTAGGAGAATGAAGTTTTACAGGTGGGCACTAGAATAACTGTCCATTAACATACAAACTAGTTGACTTGGCTCTCAGCATTTTTTTACAAAAGAGAAAACCTGGGTATTCATGTAGGGTTGATTATCTACCTGCCTGGCTATAAACAAACTTCACTCACAGGAACAGATTTCAGAAATTATGGTAACTGTTAGTGGAAAAATAAAATTCAATTTAAAGAAAAATCACTCTTAGTTTATATAAAAGTATTTATAATATATTAATACATATTTGCCTTCTAGTTTTATCCTTTAGGGCTGTTCATTTAGAAATGAAAAAATGTTAAGCATCAGAAAAAATAGGAGTAAAATTTAAATGATAATAGCTATTTTAAGTATTTAGGTACCTATAAAGAATACCTGAATTCTATACAAAAGCTATTTGAGTATGAAACCCAGATTTCTAGCATCCCAGACTAGAATTCTCCGTTTATATTCTAGTCAATTCCTTAAAATACCAATTTAAAAAATATGATCTAATAAAATATTTAACAATAAAGCTGTTCTAAGTATACAAGCTGCAGGCTTCAAAAAATAATATCAACAGGGCCAGGGATTTAGCTCAGTGGTTCTGCTGCCTGCCTCTCAAGCACAAGGGCCCGAGTTCGATCCCTGGTACCAAAACAAAAAAAAAATTAACAATTATACATTCAAAAAGGCTAGTTAATAAAGAGTTTTAAAATACAAATTAGCCTATTACTGTACTGACATTATCTAATGCTACATTTTAAAGCTAAGTAATGAATAATTTATTCTATAAAATTTTGCTTTCAATTACAAAAATAATGGAAATGGGAGATGATTAGATATTTATATAGTCATCAATTCTCTACCTTGAGATCTCATATAAAATTAAACTATATGTGAACATATTTCTGACTACCTTTTCTGTCTGCATTTCAATATGAATTTCTGTTCTGCTCTTCACAATAGAAAACTGAAGTATAGTTGATGGCAAGAAAATAGTAGAAATTGTTACTATGAAATATTACGAAAGATAAGGGGGGTGAAAGAGAGTAAACACACCAAAGTAGCCTCAGATAGCAGGTGGGCCATGACATGGGGAGGAAGGCTTGCTGTGAAATAACCATGGGAGGCCTACAACTGCAGAAGCCTGGACACAGTGAAAGGCTGATGATCAGGGAGGAAGCACAGGTACAAACCTATGTTGTTCCATTAATTATCCTGATCAGCCTTCTAGTCACACATCTCTAAGACCGTAGCCAAGCAGGACCTACAAGAGAGAAGACAAGGTCAATTCTGAATCAGAAAGGAGTTGAGGGTACAGCTCAATAGGAAAGCACTTGCTTGGCATGCACAAGTCCTGGGTTCTACTCCTAGCACTATTAAAAAAAGAAGAGCATCTAAATGGAGAGGAGGGTCAGAAAATACTATTTCATAAATATTTCATCCTCAACAAAGTAGCAGAAATTTATAAGTATGTGTGAGAAATATCTGGGAAAGTCTCTAGCAAACAAGGGATGGTAAATGGAGCAGTCCACTTCCAGTCTCACCAATTTAAGATGCATAAAATTTCATGTAGTTTGTCTTTAGCATGCATTACTGTTCCACTAAATGAAAAACTGTTGCAGATACATTTAGATACATAAGACTCTTTAAAATTTTAAGTTACTCCAGCCACAAATTCATCTTTATGTAAGTTTTCAAAGGCCTAAGCCGCACAGTTGAGGAAACTAATCGTTCATTCCTCTAAAATTCTATATACATAAGTACTGTACATTAAAACAGAAATGCTGAATTGGCTGGAACAGAGGTTAGGTAGAACTCTTGAAGACACTAGGGTAGAAAAAGACTTTATGAACAAAAACTTAGTTGCCTGTGAACTAGCACAAACAATCAACAAGTGGGATCTCTTATTAAAAAGCTTCTGCACAACAAAAGAAACCACCAGCAGTGTGAAGAGACAACCCACAATGTGGGAAAAAATCTTCACCTGCTCTTTCTCAGACAAAGGTCTACTATCTCGAATCTATAAAGAACTTAAAAAAATCAGACCTCCCAAATTTAAAGACCCAATCCAAAAATGGGCATCTGAAATGAACAGACATTTCTCAGCCAAAGAAGTAGAAATGGCAAATAAACATATGAAAAAATCTTCACCATTGCTGGTCATTCCAGAGATGCAAATGAAAACAATGCTGAGATTCCACCTCACTCCACAAACAATGGCTGCTCTCATGAAATCAACCAATAACAAATGCTGGGGTGGCTGTGGGGAAAGAGGAACCCTGCTCCACTGATGGTGGGAGTGTAGGCTGGTGCAAGCACTGTGGAAATCAGTATGGAGATACTTCAAAGAACTAGGATTGGAAGTCCCATTTGACCCAGCTATTCCCCTGCTGGGTATCTTCCCCAAAGAATTAAAAGAATCATACCACAGTGATATATGTGTACCCACGTTCATAGCAGCACAGTTTGTGATAGCTAAAACTTGCAAACAGCCCAAATGCCCATCAACTGGAGACTGGATAAAGAAAATGTGGGGTTTTAAAAAATAAAATGGAGTACTACACAGCCATCAAAAATGAGAAATTAGAGCCATTCATAGCTAAATGGATGCACATTCAGGTGATACTCTTAAGTGAAATAAATAGGACACACATGTGTAAATACAGAATAGTTTTTCTAGTGTGAGAAACTGAAAGTGTAAATAAGGACTAAAAGGTATAATAGATAATGTGAAATAGGAAGAAAAGGGGCAAAGGGGAAGTGCAAGGGGTAGGGGAAAGGAAAGAAGAGAATGGAATTAATATGAGAAAATGAAAAAAAGGAAAGAAAGTCTTTGTAAATAGGGAGGGATGGAGGGGTTGAAGGGAGGGCAGGGAAGGGGGAAAAATAAGAACCAAGAGAGTATGTAAAGGTGCATATCTCCAATGATGAATGTCATTACATTGTACACCTAAAATGTACCAATAAAAGGATATACAAAAAAATAAGTACTGTACATACAAATTAAATAGATACAATAGATTCCAGTCTACCTCACACAGTGTTCTCTGAGAGAATACTGAACATGTTTATTAAGTGCCTGATACACAACCAAAATATTTACGTGTTCCCAATTTGTGGCACTTTATTAGAGGAACCCAAACAAAATACTCTCCAAGAAAATAGTTACTTAGTTAAATGAATGCCTTTAAGTATTTGAATGGCTTAAATATGGTCACTTTCACATTACTTCAGGACTCTTAAATGTAGTTTGATGGGTATAATTTGTGAATGAACAAAAAACTTATTTCCACTGATACGAATTTACAAACTAGAGCTCAAAGCACTAAGACTACAGAGCCTTAAAGTTGTGTTTCCCCAACAAATGTAGAACTGAAAAATATATCTGAACTCTTAATAGAGTGTTGGAGCTACATGTGATGAGCCTGGAGGAAGGAAGCAGGTTTTTCTGGTCCTAAACTTAGAATGGAATCCATCTCCAACAGGACCTTACAGACTGGAGTGTCACATCCACAGACTACCCTAGAGAGTCAAGTCTCCAGCAGAGTTTCTGAAGTAAAGCTTTCCAGTGCTCCTCTTTAGTTCAGTCTGGTGCCACTATTTTTAAACAGTTTAATGATTTTCCTATTTTAATGTAAGTAAAAACTAAACAAAACTGTACTTCCAACACATAAATTCTTGTAAAACTCTAAGGAACTAAGGATATTAAATTCTTGAGACTCAAATGTTTTTTGAAGTAAAACATTTACTGGTACATTTTAGATATACATAATAATATTCATCATAGGAAATTTGTACCTCTACATGATATATCTTGCTGCTTCTTTTTTCCCAATCCCCTCCTCCTTAGCTCTCTCTACTCTTCAGAAAGCTCCTTGGGCCGGGGATTTAGCTCAGTGGTTCCACTGCCAGCCTAGCAAGCTCAGGGTCCCGAGTTCAATCCCCAGTATCAAAAACAAAAACAAACCAAAAAAATGCAAATTGTTATTTTTCATAATCTTCTCAGAAGTAAATTTATCCTTGTTTTCATTTTTAAAAACTGATGAGGGGAAAAAAAGGGAGGGTGGGGATTTAGCTCAATGGCACCGTGCCTGCCTCCCAAGCACAAGCTCCTGAGTTCAATCCCTGGTACCGGAAAAAAAAAAAAAGAGAGAGAAAAAGAAAAACTGATGAAGCACAAAACAATTCACAACAAATCACATCAGAAACAGAAATATCTGTATAATCTCAGTGCCTGTCAGCATAGTATCTAACTCATGGACACTTTCTAAGTATTTGAATAGGCACTTACTAAAAATATTGAATAAATTATTAATTTATGTGAAATCCAGTAATGGTTTACAGGGATTCTGTGAACCCCCAAAATATTGTAAGCAAAATATTGGACACAACCATGCATGTGGATTTTTCATCATATTCTCATAATGTCCATATGCAAAAAAATAAAATTTATTTTGAGTAGTGGAAAAATTACTTCTCTTTTAAGCAGTTCATTGCTAATGTTATTGATTGTTTCTGGTTTTTGCTTTTATGGGTTTTTTTCATTTTCGCCATACTGGACATTGAATTCGGGACCTCAGGCATGCTGGGCAAGCAATCCACTGAGCTATCCCACCCCACCCCATCCCTTTTTAATTTTAAGACCATCTCACTAAGTTGCCAAGACTGGACTCAAATTTGCTATCCTTCTGCCTGCGCCTCCGAAGTAGCTGGGATTACAGGCATGTGCTGCTTCACCTAGTGGCATGTTACTGAGAATTTGGTCAGAATTCAGCAACAAAAAGATTCAGATAACATTATGTCTAGATAACAACTAAGTGCAGAAATTTTCTATTTGTAATTAAAGGCAGAATCATACACTCTAGCAATCAAACAAGCAGAGTTAGTTTGAAAAGGGATCTAATTTGGGAACTTCTTCAAAGAAAAGAACTTTTAACAGCCCTTGTGAAGATAAGCTGAGGAAATACAAAATTTTTCTCCAAAAATATTTCATTTCTCATTAAATAAGTCATTTAAGCAATTAAAGAACTCTGACTTACAGTTATTAAACTGGAAAGACAGTTACTCCCATGCAAGAAGACACATAATAACAGGAAAAAACACAGCAAAACTATCAGTTAATTTACTGTTTGATACTTCAGAATTCAAAAAACCATAGAGATATCATGCACTGAATGAAATAGTCACATGAATTTAAAATTATACTGACTTAAAAACATTCCCTTGAAGCTAACAGGTACATATCTAATGCTCCTTCCTCCTCGAGGTACTCTATGAGAAAATTTTGAAGACTGCTGCAAAGGAAGCCACAATAATTTTTCAAAGCACATTTTATATTAGTCATTTTTTAAAGTTTCAATAGGTACCTGTAAGATGTCTATTTTAAGCAAATAACTTTAAGGAAATCCTTCAAGATACAATGCATAAGTTATGTTTCAAGCAAATTAAATGTTGCAGTTTATGTGGCAGATTAGATTCTGATGTTACTACAGTAAACACTAAGGAGTATTTTTAGAAAATCATTAGAAGTACTAGACAATGAGGGATCTGTCAAAAAAACACTACATAATATGTACTTTTAGACATTACTTTCTCCATCAGTGTATCTAAGGGTCAAGGTACATAGTTCACTAAAATCAGGTATGCTTGCCAAGACTGTTTGTTTGAGACAGGGCCTCACTATGCAGTTCACTATGCTGGCCTTGAACTCACTATGCAGCTCAGGCTGGCCTTGAACAAGTGGCAAGCCTCCTGCCTCAGCCTCCCAAATTCTGGGATTTCAGGGGTGTTCCATCACTCAGCGCTTGCCAAAACTTTTAAAGGAGAAAATATAATAATTTTTAAAACACAAAGAAGAGGGAAGTAATCTGATTTACTCTCACTGTAAACTACCTGACACACCACAATACCACTTCCACTGACCCAGATGAAATGTGTGCTAAAATGATCTAACTTCTGTAGATCTCAGAGCAAAAACAGGGTACTTACTAGCTTGAGTAGTCATAGCTGGTTAAGCCATAGCTGGTTTCACTCTACCCAGCCAAATGCCCAGGAAAAATCAGTAAGTCCATAATTAGTCTTCCGATGTTCTTAACAGGTTTCAGATGCAATGTCTGAAAAGCAGACTTTTCAAAATGTGGGAAGAAAGTGCCTACGTTGGAGTCCAGTCTAATAGGGTCCTACCCATGAAGTTAATAAGGATAAACCTACTGGCAAGGATCAATGTCCACTATTCTCAGCAGACTCTGAGCAACGCTAGGGGCAGAAAATCCTTACAGAGTGCTTTCTTTAGCTTCAGCTTATGATTCATTTGTTCTGCATGAGGGACAGCTACAAATTTCAGACAGTTGACACCAGTTAATAGCTAGAGAGAAATATTCTTCCCCATGATCACATGAAATCTGAATTTCCATTTTATTTTTAGCAAATTCAAACACCAGCTTATTCTATTTCCAAATCAGGTATCATGACCAGTTCCAGTCACAAAGCTTGGTTTTCTAACAAGTATTTATTCAAAAAAAAGAAAAAAATTATCAGGCCAGGGATTTAGCTCAGTGGTTTCACCGCCTGCTGCGCAAGCGCAAGGACCCAAGTTCGATCCCCAGTACTAAAAATAAATAAATAAAATAAAATGGTTTTTTAAAAATTACCATTTTAAGCTAAAACACATCTAATCAGATTCCATGTAGTTTTACAAATTATACTTCTCAATTTACAATACTTAAGAAATAGATCATGATTGTTTTTCAAATGTACCTAATAGTCAATTTTTTTTGTTTGTTTGTTTTTTTGGTACCGGGGATCGAACTCAGGTCCTTGCGCTTGCAAAGCAGGCGTCAGAACCACTGAGCTAAATCCCCGGCAGTCAATGTTTCAATGTTGACTCTAAAATAGTGAGTCTCCTTTGAGCTTAAGCAGAAAACAAATTATACCAGTAACAGTTTATTGGAAACACATGAAAACACAGTACATACTGCAGAGTTTTTAAGAGCTTCATATAAAAGTCAATGATCCATCTCAGTCTTTCACATCCTTGCACTACGACACCCAACCATGAGTGCATAAAAGTGATGTGCAAAATGCTGCTTAACTTGGAATCAACATTTACAACCATGGAAGACAGATGTGGAAAAATTTAAACTAAAGGTGACATATTGACAGATATTTCCCAAAATAGAAAAAATGCTGGGCCTACTAAGAAGAAAAGTTATTGAGGGTCCTTACTAGGTACACATGCTCAGAGTAATGTTACTTTATTCAAGGCCATGGTTCAAAGCAGAGAGATTGTGTCAGGAGAGATTCCACTGCCAGCAATTCAATGTGTTGCAGCAGCTAATGCCAAGGAACGTGAAAAGCTTGAATGTTCCTGCTCTAGGACTAAACATTTAGGAGGTTTTCTGCTTAAAAGTAACAAGGGAAAAACATAGCTGAGAAGCTTGTGCTTGAAGTTAAATGCACAGTACCAGAGTAAAAGTCAATTCGTTCTAGAAAAAGACAGAGGGATCAGCTTTTCCTTAGCTGATATAACATCACCATTCTAGTGTAGTGGATTAACTAATGGTGAACTTGCAATGCCCAGCTTCACTGAATCAGCCTGATCTGGGCGTGGATAGCCCACCTGAGGATTGTTGCCAATAGCCATAAAAAGAGAACTGGAGGGAAAGATTGGGGCCTGTAGATTTTCTAGAAGCTTGCTGTGGATGGTTTTCCTGATGTGAACTTGGCTGTTCTCATTGGAGAAGGAGCTCAGGGCCTCGCTGTCACGGGGAACAGCTGCTATTTTCGTCAGGGGAGCTCTGATCTTCACTGTGAGCATCACTTTCTGGCTCTAATGTGGATCCCTCAGCTTGGTGGCACAAATCCTTCATGTCACTGGCATAGGTTTTCTGGCTTCCAGGTGGAGATCCTCAATATAGACAAGCATGAGACACTGCTGTGGACTCTAGACCATTGGCTGGACTCGTGGAGGACACTGCCTTGGACTCTAAGCCTGGGACACTGCTGGGCTTGTGTGGCCCTCGGCTGGATTCTCTGGGCCTCTAGTGTGCAGTTAATCTCAGGCACTCCATTTCATTTGACTTTTTGGGTAATTATCATTAAATAATCCTATAAATTATGTGTCCCGTATTTAATTTATTCCCTTCTCAAAACCCTGACTACAATGCCATTCTATTGTGTAATCAAATCCTAAAGTTGACTGGGCGTGAGAATTCTACACGAGATTAACTGTAGTGAAGAAAATGTCGATAGCAAATAAACTATTATATCCTTACCTGGCAGGGAGAAGTGCTGCTTCTCTCAACATGGAAAACAAGAAGCTTAATTTCTCTCTTCGGAATGTTTATGACTTAGACATATAAACTTCCAAATACTTAATAGTACTATACTATGTAGGTATAGAAAAAAGCCAAAATTTTGCTTTTTATTTAAACTAAAAGTTGTGCTATACTTGCCATAAGTATCTAAAAACTCAATTGGAAAAAACTCAGTTGCATTAGTCAACAAAGTATTAACAGACATTCCAGATCAACTGACAATAGTGGCCAGTCTGGGCTACATAGTATGTTCAAGGCCAGCCTAGACTACATAGCAAGAGGGAGGGAGGGAGGGAGGGAAAAGCAAAGGAAAAGAGACAGGGAGGCAGAGGGAACAGAAAAAAGGAGAGGAGGAGGGGGGAGAAAGAGAGAGTGATCTCACTTCTCAGAGAGAAAGATCTTAATAATTGTTATTTTAGAATAACATGTAAAAAAATGTGATTTCAACTATTAACTAAAGAGCACAAAGAGGGAAACATATTAAATGTACTTACAGTAACTTTTGCTAATATGATTAAAGATTTAAACTTAAAATTTCAGAAAAATATCTTCCAGAATAAATTAAGAGAACTATAAAACTTAACATCTATATTACTAAAATTTCTAAATTACTAAAATGATAAAATTATCACAAAATGAACATTGTATTAATTTGTATACTTCATTTGAAAAATAGTTTAAATAATTTTCAAAACATAACTGGGCCAGGGATTTAGCTTAGTGGTTCCACCGCCTGCTTCACAAGCACAAGGACCCGAGTTCAATCCCCAGCACCAGGTAAAAAAAAAAAATTCAAAACATAGTGCAATTTTAACCTTAGGATTGACCTTAATGTTTAAAGGATGCCTCCTGATACACTGGAAGTTCTGTTCTTGTATCAATCAGAGTTGCCAGAGAAATAGATATTACACAAGATATACAAATATATAAGAATGTACAAGATTGGGTTACAATGGCCGCCCACAGTCAGGTGTGGAAGAGTCTAAAAGCTCTGTCTGCACACTAGAGATCTGAAGGAGTCGAAAGGCCTGGAGCTCAGTGTAGTGTCCCATGTGAGTCCATATTAGGAGGCTGAAGGGTCTACAAGAGAAGGCTGAAGGGTGTGTGCTGGAAGCCATTCAAAGTGAATGCAAAGACTGGAGCTCCTCTGAACTAAGAGGCAAGCCTTCCTTCATTTCCCTTTTATACCATTCAGACCATAAGCAGCCCTAGGGTAGATCTTCTGTCTTCAGTAAATTCCCTCAGCTACACTCAGAGCTATGCTGATCCAATTTAGTTGGGCGTTTCTTACTCAAGGTGACAAAATCAGTTAACTATCACAGGTCTCATGCAGGTGTTTAGGAAACAAAACAACTGTTAAAATCCAGAGAAACAGCAGAAAACCAAAATAAAAAGGTGAGTAACTTCTTTCCCCAAAATATATTTCCCCCCTTGGAAATACTATACACAATTAGGTTATCGCAGATTGAATGAAAAGGTTAAGATGAGACTTTCCAACATTATACTCTGACCTTAAATTTGTCAATATAATATTTGTAAGTACTGATATAAGTATTTTAAGAGAAACTAACAGCACCTACAGTTATTTAGTAAATGTTTTGTGAACTGAACTGTAACAGTAAAATGCATTTTTTTCCCATTAAGTTTATTGGTACATTTTCCATATAAAATACAGTTACATTCATCATTGGGATCTTATACCTTTACATGAGTATCTTGGTTCTTATTTTTTTTCCCCTTCCCTTGCCCTCCCTTCAGCCCCTCCACCCTTCCATATTTGCAAAGACCTTGTTTCCATTTTTTTTCCTCTTCTCATATTTTTTCCTTTCCCTTTTTTCCCTTCCCCTACCCCTCCCAATTCCCCTGCTCTTTTAGACCTTTTCTTCCTGTTACACAATATCAGTTAGACATTTTTTCAATTACAATATTAAGATCTAGGAGACATTACCACAGATTTTACAGAATTTCAAAGGATATAGAAAGCATATTACAAAAATCATTTTTGAAATAAATTTGACAACGTCTAAGAAGTACCTTGGAAGACAAATTAATG
>NW_004624813.1:5286525-5302259 GCF_000247695.1 Heterocephalus glaber | reverse complement strand
TATCTGTTTTATGGATTCCATTTGTTTCCTATGTTGGGATTCCATCATGTTCCTCAGATCCTCTATTTTTTTATGTGTGTCCTCTCTAGATTTATTAATCATGTTTTGCACCATGAGTAAAATCTTTGCTGTTATCTGGGTAATTATTTCTGATTTCTTTTTTCCCAGATCCTCTTTTGTTGCCAGTTCAAAGAGTCCAGGTGGTTGAGTATCAGATTGTTCCATCTCGTTTCCCTTTGGGATTGCTGTAGGTGATCCAGAAGTCTGGTTTTGAGACTTGTTTACATGTCTTCTCATTTCCATGGGAGGGGGTGCTTCTGGCGCCCACGAGGCTCACCTTCTCTGCCCTAGGAACTTGGGATGGCAGTGGGGGAGCTTCCTTCCAGGTGCTGGGACTAGCTGGGCTTCTCTGCCCTAGGAGCCTGGGATGAAAGTGGAAACTTCCTTCCGGGTTCTGGGACCAGCTGGGCTTCTCTGCCCTAGGAGCCTGGGATGGAGTCGGGGAGCTTCCTTCTGGGTGCTGGGACCGGCTGAGCTTCTCTGCCCTAGGAGCCTGGGATGGCGGCAGGGGAGCTTCCTTCCAGGTGCTGGGACCGGCTGAGCTTCTCTGCCCTAGGAGCCTGGGATAGAGGCAGGGAGCTTCCTTCCAGGTGCTGGGACAGGCTGAGTTTCTCTGCCCTAGGAGCCCATTTGTTCTTTTTTATGAAACAATAAAACAAAAATTTTTTTCTAATAAAACAAAATTTCATAACAAAATGAGAATAACAAGTTATTACACTGTATCATTATCTTCAAAGTAGTTACAGAGTACAACACATCCACAAAAAGGATACTCGCTTACAAAGAAAAAATAAATACTAGCACAAAGCTTTATTTTCAATGAAGAGAAACTAGTAGTATAAATGAAACAAATTAGCATTTATTAAAATATTTTTGAAACAATGGAATAGGTGAATTTGAGGAACTATCCAAGCCTCTTCTCCCTCCCTATTTATCCCTGTTCCATTTTGCCTTCACTTGCATATATCCTTTGAGTTTCTGACAGAAATCATGCAATATTTGAGCTTGTGTGTCTGACTTATTTCACTTAACATTATGCTCTCAGTTGCATTCATTCACCTACAAGTGCCTCAAGCTTATCTTTCTTTATGGTAGAGTAGTACTCCGTTGTGTATAAATACCACATTTTCCTTATCCATTCATCTGTTGATGGATATATAAGCTGTTTCCAAGATCTAAGTATCATAAATCGCATGGCTATAAAGATAGGTATGCATGTATCCCTGTAATATGATAATTTATCTATTTTGAGACAATACCTACAAGGTAGATAGCTGGGTCAAATGGAATTTCTATTTTTAGTTTTTGGAGGAATCTCCACCCTGATTTCCATAGCGCTTGGACCAGTTTACATTCCCACCAACAATGTATAAAAGTTCCTTTTCCCCACATCCTTGCCAGCATTTATTAGATTTTTTGATCACAGCCATTCTTCCTGGAGTAAAACAGAATCTCAGTGTTGTTTTAATTTGCATTTCTCTAATGGCCAATGATGTTGAAAATGTTTTCAAGCACTTATTGGCCATTTGTACTTCTTCTGTGAAGTGTCTATTCCTTTCATTTGCCCATTTTTTGATTGGGTCATTTGAGGGAGTCTCATTTTTTTCATTCTTTATATATTGTAGAACTGGCCCAGAGAACTGGCCCAGTTCTGTCTGAGGAATAGTTGGCAAAAACTGTTTCCCATTCTGTAGGCTGTCTGATCACTCTGTTGTCTGTTTGTTCTTTGTAGTACAGAAGCTCTTTAATATGATATGATCCCACTTGTTGATTCTCAGTATTATTTCTTGTGACATTAGGGTTCTATTCAAAAAATCCTTGCCTATGTCTTCAAGAGTTGTACGTATTTTATCTTCTAGGAGATTGTTTCTGTTTTATCATTTAGATCTTTGATCCATTTGGATTTTAGTTTAGTATATGGAATACAGGTGTAGAGTCAGTTTTCTGCCTGTGGATATCCAATTTTCCCAGCACCACTTATGAAAGAGACTATTTTTCCTCCAGTGTATGTTTTTGGCCCCTTTGTCAAAGATCAAATAACTGTGTGTGTTGGGATTGTTTCTGCTTCTTCTTTTCTGTTCCACTGATCCACATGCCTGTTTTTGTGCCAGTACTGTGCTGTTTTAATCACCTTGGCTTTACAGTATAACTTCAAGTCTGAGCTTGTGATGCCACCTCCTTTGCTTTTGTTACCTAGGATTGCTTTTGCTATTCTGGGACTCTTCTCGTTCCATATGAATTTTAGGACTGTTTTCTGGAGATCTGTGAGAAATGGCATTTGGTATTTTGATTCAGATTGCATTAAATTTGCGTATCAATTTTGGAAATACAGCTATTTTGATAATATTAGTTCTGCCCATCCAAGAACAAGACAAACCTTTCCATTTTGTGATCCTCTAACGTACTTACTCTTTTGGAAGAACTGCATCTTTCAAGAGAGAATCAAGGATTCAGGGACATCTATTTGGGGCTTCTTCTAACTTTAGGGTTATACAAATGATACATGTTCACTATAGAATACAAATCGCCTGAAAATATAAGTTATATATAGGTAAACAGGTTTTTTTCCTTTCAGAGATATTTTATGTATATAAAATATACATAACAAAAAGGTTTGTATTAAGCATAGCATCTTATAAACTATATTTGTTTATGTTTTGAGGATAAATCACTAAAAGTGGAATTTCTGAGGCAAAGGCAACCTACTTTGTTAAAACTTATAGTACATACTGCCAATTTGTCTTACACAAAGTCTGTACAAATATAAATTCCCACCAGTTGGAAGCAGGTGACTACACACATTAGAATTCAATCCATTTGCCTGTTTTTCCTTGGCTTTTGCTCAGTGTAACTATTCTCTCTTGCAATGTCTTTTCCACTTATCTACTCCCTGGGAATACAAGAAACTGTGTGTGAGTGTGTGTGAGTGTGTGTGTGTGTGTATGATTCTCATCGTCACTGCTATCAGCACCAATTTTCTCTCTATTCTTGCCCACATTAATTTACTGTTAGGGACTACATTGACCTCTCCATTTACCCTCCCCTCCATCACCACCACTGGCTCCTCTACCTGCTGACCAGCTGCTTTCTAGAGGAAAGATGAATCAGTCCATTTTCTCTTGCTATGACAGAATACTTGAGACTGGGTAATTTATAAAGAACAGAAGCTTATTATTTACAGTTTTAGGCTGAGAAGTCTCAGGTCAGGGGAGCTGGCAATTTAGTGAGGGCCTTCTTGCTGTGCTATCCCACAGAAAATAAGGAGTGGGGGGGCAAATTTATTCTTTTAATGGTACCTTAGTCCATTTTGTATCACTATAACAAAACATTTGAGTCTGGATACTTTACAAAGAAAAGAGTTTATTGAGCTTATAGTTTTAGAAGCTGAAACTCCAAGGTCAGGCTGCCCTATCTGTTTGGGTTGTGATGAGGGCCTCCTGGCTGTCACAGTATGGCAGAGGATATTAGGGTGAGAGTGTGAGGGAGAGCAGTGAGGGACATGCAGAAGAGAGAAAAGTCACATAACAAGAGATGAAGCATGTAAGAGCAGGGGAAGCAGAATTTGCTTTATAAGTCACCCTTGCAGTAACCACCCTAATACTGCCAGAGCAAGAACTTGTTCCTGAGAGATAAATACCCATCCTATCTGAGGGTGCTCTTTTCAATCACCTAATCACCTCCCAGCAGGCCACACCTCTTAAGAGTTCCACAACCTTTCAATACCATTACACGGGGACCAAGCCACCAGCCCACAAACTCCAGGGGACAGAATATGTCCAGACCACCAATGATTTGAATGAATAATTGATAATGCAAAATAGGAAGAAAAGGTCCAAAGGGGTAGGGGTAGTGGGAGGGGCAGGGGAAAGGAAAGAAGGGAAAGGAAAAATGCTGAGAAATGGAAAAAATGGAAATAAAGTCTTTGTAAATAGAGAAGGGTGGAGGGGGTGAAGGGAGGGCTAGGAATGGGGAAAAAATAAGAACCAAGATGCATCATGTAAAGGTACAAGTTCCCAATGAGAAATGTAATTGTGTTGTATACCTAAAATGTACCAATAAAAGAATTTAATGAAACATTAAAAAAAAAAAAAAAAGAATATGCCCAGACCAAAATAGATCCTTTAGGATAACTATTCCTCTCCTATGATAACTGATCCTCAACAACAGCAGCATCCATCCGTTCAGGAGGGCAGAGTCCTTGTGACTTCATCACCTCTTAAAGGCCCCACTTTTTAACATCACTGCATTGCGGATTAAGCTTCCAATAAATGAACTTCGGAAAATTCACTGAAACTACAGCAGATGGTGATGTATGTGAGGGAAATGTAGGAACAGGGAACAAAGTGCTCTACTTCCTTCCAACAGAAGCCCAGAGGTAGAAAAGGAAAGCTGCCAAGATGCATGTTTTAAGGATGTGGATCTTACCATACTGTACCATGTAAAGAAGCTTTAGCTTTGAGGGTTTTTTCCCTCAGTCTAACTCTACCTCAGATTCCTGCCTTAAGCAGTCTGTTACCCTTAGGTTTTGGTATGGTTATAAAAACTTCCCCCCATATTTTCATGAAAAATTTAGTAAAAAATTAACCAAGGATAAATTGAGGCTACTAGCCAGATAAAATTTTAACTGAAATATCTTTATAATGCCTTTTGTTTGACAGCCAATGGACTATAAAAAGAACCCAATGTATCAGAAAACATTTCAGTACCATCAAGATATTCCAACAGAGATTAGAACAAATTGATGGATTTGTCAGTCTGTTAAACACATAAAATAAAAAAAGGTATCAGGAAAATATAATGCTATTATAAAATATCTTTAGATATAAAAGTCCAATTTATTCCCTCATTCACTGGGTAAACCATCTATGCCCCAGTAAAATGATTTGAAGTGCCTAAAATGAGAAAGAAAATAAAGCAGAAAATATAGCAGAATTCTCATTTTCTCCTTCACAATCTCTCTTCACACAACAAATATTATGAGATGTCTAGAAACCAAAATGCTCTTTGCAGAACATTAAGAAATACTAGTATATCAAATTCTATCATACAAACTATCATTTTAGATGAAATTAGAGCTTTAGTTACGCTAAGGTTAAATTGCTATTAATGTTCAATATGGTTTAATTTATAGGTTATAAAACAGAACATAAAAGTACGACTATGACTATACATACCTAACAGGCAGAATACCTATGAAACATATTATTGGCTGTGTTCAAGTTTTTTCCTTGAAAAACCACTTGCATCTTACTGATATATTTTATCTACCTAATACACGCTTATAAAGTTAGTGTTAGCTCTGTCTAGAATTATAGGAAAATTTCAGAACAAAAACTCTGCAATGCCATCAGCCTCTTTTTCCTACTGCCTAGAAGCCCACTGCTACTCAGTTTTGGCAGTATAACACCTCTGCTCACTTCCAGGAAGGTGCACAGGGAGCAGAGCTTGAGAAATACAGGTTTGTACCACACTGAGCTCTACATGCTTCAAGGTCCTATAACCCTTGGAGACCTAAAAGGAGCTGAAAGAAATTACATTCTTTTAGGGGATGGAAAATGTTTAAATATATCTTTACTGAGCAAATTAAAATATATTTGGATGCATTAGCATATTTTCATAACAGGTATAAATCATAATTGAATCTCTATGGTGATATATTTAACCCAACTTTAGCAATAAAAAGATGCCTACAGGGTAGAAAGGCATTTATATTTCACTGTGAAGGGAATGCTTTCACTATAATTGGCCCATACCATATTTAGCAATTTTCATAAGGTAGCTCTATATTATACATTTCCTTTCTCTCCATAGCAATTTACGTTCTTTAAATTATTCTAAATATGTAACTATCAAACACAAATATTTACATGTGAGGCTGTTTAGAATTATCTATAAGATCTTTTAGCCTTAAAAATCATATGCCTCCTCACACTGACTTTTTAATGGCAAAATGCTATAAATTGTAGCTCAATTTATAAGTATTTTGAATAAAATTAGTATTGTTCATCAACAACTGTAAAAACTCTTCCTTAAATTGTGGCATATCAAGAATAATTACAGTGCAAGTCAAGCAAAAATATAACATGTTATTTGTTTTAAAGTTTTCAAATGGCCTTAGAACTATATGAGTGATAAATGGAAATATACACACTTCAAATTTTTCTTTCAAATTCCCATATTTTAAAAAAGATTATTATTTATTACCTCAAGATTTTTAAAAATGGTACGTTTCTAAATATATAGCACATGAAGATATTTATGCGATGCTAGTTTGAGACTACATTATCGTTAACAGGACTGCTGGCTTAATAAAATACCTGGCCCAGATTAGCAAAATAACCTCCTGCTTAACATCAGTAATCCATTCCTAAGAATCACACATGTGGGGAAATGCAGGGAAACATGACAGGGAACCTTACATGTCCCCAAGGTGCACACATAAAGGCTTGGTCCCTGCATGGTGTCAATGGGAGGCAGTGGAGCCTCTAAAAGGTAGGGTCTCGTGGGATGTCTTCAGGCCACTGGTGTGGGACCTTGAAAGGGACAGGGGGATCCCTGCCTCTTCCTCACTTTCACTCACCACACATGAGGTGAGCAGTGTTTTCCACGCATTTCCGCAGCAATGTGCTGCCCCACCACAGGATCACAGCAAAACAAAGGAAGAATCTGCAAAGCTGTGATCCAGAAATCTTTTCTCTGTAGAAGCTGAGCATCTCGGGTGTTTATTATAGTAATAGAGAGCTGTCTGACATAATACCACCACACAGTGGCTAGCAAAGCAGTGTAACATCTGCGAAAGTAGTTCTTAACTTCTCTAGGGTCACAGACCTCTGAGAATCTGATGTAACAGAGACTTTTCTTCCCAGAGAGATGCATACTGAAAAGTCTGCATATAATTTCAGGAGGTTTCCAGACAACTCTGTTTAGCTTCCTAAAATCACTGGGTTAAGAACTTCTAAACCAGAAATAACAGAAGGGACAATGGTTGCTTATCGTAGTTCCAAACTTCTTCAAGCAATTCATCAGCAAATTATTTTAAGGGTTACAGTTTTCCTCTGGTGCTGCCAAGCATATTTCAGCTGGTGCATCAGGAAATGATAGATGCCAGAAATAAAAATAAGTCATTCCATGAGTTTAGAGTTGAGCTATTTGACTTAGAATACCAAATTTTTCAGAACAATGATTTAAGTCACTAATAGAGAGTATTTAACACATTATTAACAGTATGATGCATGTGTGTGTGTGTGTGTGTGTGTGTGTGTGCCATAAACACATATGCCATTCTTGATGAAAATATCATTGTAAAAACTGAATCCTTTACAAATTTAACTGATAACCAGAGTTTGGCAGCAATTCTCAATTCTTTACAATGTTTCACAAGCTAATGCTTTAACTTTAAACACTTCAGCTTTCAGTGGGTTTGGATAAAATTTCTGATGGACTGATCAAACAAGCATAGAGTGACACTTCCAGTATGAGATTAGGGAATGTTTGCTCCTTCCCTAGTTTATGCTGAAATTTAATTGCCATCAGAACAGAAGTACAAGGAAGGAGGTGATTAGGCCACTGAGGTTCTGCCCTAATGAATGCCATTGTTGTGAGAATGGGTTCATTACTGAGAGAGTGGGTTCCCTATAAAAGGGTTAGTTTGGTCCCTTCTTGCCTTTTCTCTTGTCCTCTCTGCCCTTCTGGCATGGGATCATGTAGGAAGAAGGCCCACGTCAGATGCTAATCCATCAAACACAGATTTCACAGCTACCAGAACCACAAACCAATAAGTTTCTGTTCACTATAAATTACCCCATCTATGCTACTCCATTAAGAAACACAAAGTGCTATAAATGTCCCACTGGTAGGGCGTGCATTGCCATTCTTCCACACACCACATACATCATCAACGATCACAATATACTTTCCAGCTAAATACTTTCTGGCCACTTCAGAATCAGTTTCCCAAATCATTGAACCAACCAGAACTAGCAAGTGAATTAAAATTTCTCTGCAGTCACTTTTGTCAATGAAAAACCTAGTATATATAGTTCCTCTTTGTTTCATCCTCCAACAATTTAATGAGCACACCACAACACTATTAACATTTCCTTTTTTATATCCTGCTTCAGTTTACTTGATTTTTTCTCTTCCTTTTTTAAAAATCAGTATATGTTTGTAATATATAATAAATATATTCATCGTGGGGAATCAGTATATACACCATATCACATGTTGATACTTTTTACCTCTCCTTACTCTCCCATCTCCCCCAACCCCAAACCCCTTTCCCTTCCCCATAAAGCCTATCTCCCTATTTCCTATCATTTATCTTTTATTTTGCTCCTAAATTACTTATACTTTGGATTTCTCATGTAAGAGAAACCATGTGATATTTAAAACCTTCTGTGTCTGATTTACTTTACGTAGCATTATGGTCTCAAGGTGCATTCATTTTCCTATGACTCAATTTTTTCCTTCTTTATGGCTGAGTAGTACTCCATTGTGTATATCTACCATATTTTCTTTATCCATTCACCTGTTGAAGGGCATATGAACTGCTTCCAAGATTTAGCTATTATGAGTTGTACTTAGTATTATGGTCTCAAGTTACATTCATTTTCCTGTGAATGACTCAATTTTTCTTTCTGTATGGCTAAACAGCATTCCATCATGTATATATACCACATTTTCTTTATCCATTCACTTGTTGATGGGATGTGAGCTGCGTCCAAGATTTAGCTATTATGAGTTGTGCATTTTTTTACTTAGTATTATAGTCTCAAAGTGCATCCATTTTCCTATGAATGACTTAATTTTTCCTTCCTTAAAGTTGAGTACTCCATTGTGTGTGTGTGTGTGTGTGTGTGTGTGTGTGTGTGTATCACATTTTCCTTATCCATTCACCTACTGATGGGCATGTAGGCTGCTTCCAAGATCTAGCTATTATGAATTGTGCTGTTATAAACATGAGTATGTATGTATCAGATTTCACATGTAAGAAAACCAAAGCTGAAATGGTGAAGAGAAGGAAATAACAGAACTTAAATACAATAAAAATATTATAATTTCCAGTCAAGTTTGGATTTAGTTTATCTGTAGATGACAAAATAGCTCACTAGATGTTGATTAGTAGCATCCTTAACAGAAGAGTACCTGGGGCAGAGACAGTGCTCAAGAATGTTCACTTAATGATTACTACAATAAGGAAAGATGGTAACACACTAATTTAGCATGCTTTTCTATAACACGCTTCTAAGGTAATGTCATAATTCTCTAATAATGCAATAAAGGAAAACAGACACAAGTTTTTTAGAAGTTCACATTTGTAAAGAACAATGTGTAATCCTCATAATTCTTCCCTTCATCATATGCTTCAGTCACATACAATTAAGAAAGATAGATACTTAAGTAAGGAAACCACTTAAAAATAAAAGAATGATGTAGTGCAGCCATTCCTTGCTAGCCATAGGCGGCTGGTTCCAAGACCTCCAAAAAAAGTATCCTAAAATGTTCAAATCCTTATATAAAATGGTTAGAATTTGCATATACTGCAACCTACACACATCCTCCCATATACCTTAAATCATCTGTAGATTATTTGTAATACCAATAAAATGTAACTGCCATATACATAGCTGTTATACTATATTGTTTAGGGAATGATGGAAAGAAAAGGTCTGTACAAGTTCAGTACAGATGCAGTTTTTCTTTTAATAGTTTTGATCCACAGCAACTTGAAGCTACAGATACAGTGGGCCAACTGTGTTATCAGATTACCAGGAAGACATTTAGGTCTTCCAAACCTGAAGTATTTTGGTGCCATGTTTATACTTGTACATTTTACTCAGATTCTCATCATTTCCTCAACAGAATGAAATAAACTTTTAAGTAAAAATATAATAGCTATTTATCACAAATTTTCAGTTAAACAGTCTTAGATGAAGACATTATACCATTAGGAAGGCCTGTAAGGAAATATCTGAGGAAACTCCATCTATATAATATGATGTGGATACTCAAAAAAATTTTCCCTACTGAAATTGTACTAAATAACTAACTGCTCCAAAGGAACTAGTACCATAGTAGACCAGGCAATTCCCCCATAGCTACTATACTAAAAGTATGAAAGAGCTTAGATGTTGCTTTGAAAATTTTATAGATGTTCATCTGTCAAATAACTTCATCTAGGGCTGGGGATTTAGCTCAGTGGTTTTGCTGCCTGCTACGCAAGCACAAGGACCCAAGTTCGATCCCCAGTACCAAAAAATAATAATAACAATAATAATAATAATAGTTTCATCTAAATCTGTATATATTATATGACCAAATACAAAAAGAGTCATAGGCTATTTGACATTAATATTTGTATAACCAATTTAAAAACTGCTTCCCAATCGATCCATTAATTAAAAAACTGTTTCCAAATTTATCAAATGTAGAAACATTTCATTTCTTAGGATTGTGAAGCTTTCTGCTCTTTACCAATTTAAGGCACCGGAGGAAGTGTTTTTACCCCTAAATTCAGCGGTTTTATTTGCTTATTTGTTTATGACTAAAGTGGAAAAACTGTAACTTCATATTTTATGAGGTCTTTTTCAAAGTATCTTAACATATCATTTGATGGAATAAAACTACTAAATTACAGAGTATGAACTACAGTACTACTCAGCACTGCTTGGACTCTAGAATCATCTGGGAAACTGAAATAGTGGGGAAAAAAGTATCAGCCAAATCCCAGGCCCATCTAATCAGAAACTAGAGATAGGCCCCTGGCACCAGTATATTTTCAAAGTGTCCCCTAATCCATAGGAGGGTTAGAACTAGAGTTAGGGAGAACTCTAATTTACATTTGAGGCAAGGAAGTCTGCTGGGCCCTAGAGAGAATGAATAACACTCCCGCAATTAACCATTAATGGTGTGAAACAGAGGGCTCAGCTCTGCCTTTCTTGGAGCTAGCGCCTCTCCCTTGCTGCGTGCAACTCCTCTCTGCCCGGTCTAGATGAAGCAGAAGAGTACATCCAAACAGGGCCAGCCTTGCTAAGCTTTGGGAAACTGAAATGCTGCTAGACTAACAGGTAGGCCAGAACTAGGTAACAATGAGTGGAAAAAATCTGGTACTTCTATAAACAAAGAACTCCAAATTTTTTAATGGGAAAATAGGCATAATTACTGCATAATGAAGTTAACTGAAAATTCCTGGCACATTTGCTTTAGAATTTAAAGGTCAAGAGTGAAAACACAAAGATCACTACAATGTATTTGAGTTTTTCTTAGGTATCACATGGGTATTAGGTATTGCATGGGTAAGGAGCTAGTAAAAAGATAAATTACTTTTCTAGTCCATAAACACTCTATTTCTTTTTCTGAAGATGTGGTACATTTCTTTTGTAAGAACAGGAGTTACAATAGGAAGCACATGTTGAAAACCTATTTAGTTTTTGTTTTAATTAAAGCCATTAGCTGTCAACAGAATCAAAGTGCCTTACTCTCATTCCTTGAGCAGTAAATTTTTATTCTATACGGTCAAGTTTCCACTTTTAAATAAGCAAATAACACAGAAATGAAGAAATTACCTTCAAAAGTCCCAAATAAAAATGTGAGTTTAACTAAAATAAGTCTATATTTTTTGATTCTCAGAATAAGGAATATAACCTTTAACACACTACTTTCCAAAGTCTTGCACTATTTCACAAAATCTGATTTATCATTCAAACTCAAAAACAGAAGTAAGACTAAATTACATATTTCAATGTCAATACTTAAAAGATGAAACACAAGCTGCTGTAAATTACTAAACTGGTTCTAAATTCAACGAGTTTTACAAAATAATTAACTTAATGAAAACTACATGTTCTTGTGCCCTACTTATGCAGCACCTGCACATGCTGAAAAACATGATGAACTTCAGTTGTACATTAACCTAATTCCTTTAATCTCTGCAGTAGCGCTTGCCCAATTTCATTCTGCCTGCTCCAAACTTAAATTCAAATTCAAGATTTGGTCAACAATGTTAGTGAATGCAATAACAATAATCTAAATTATTCTTTTCATTTTACATCCTATGATTTTGTTGTTATTTTTACTTATTTTGCTATAACATAATAAGCTACTGCATGCCTTTGTCTTGGTTTTGGAAGGAATGATATACCAACATCTAAGCAATATCCTTTCCTAATTTAAAATAACTATGAGGTTCCACACTGCACTAGTAAATTTGCAATCAACTTAAAGATAATATGTTAAAAGTACAATTAAACATGTCATAACAGAAGAAAACCCTGGTAATTACAAATAGTGTTGTGCTTGCTGGAGTTTTAAACAGTAGCATAACACTACGAAAAATCGCCACCCAGTGATGTAAATGAAAACTGCAATTTGTTTTTGAGTAAAATGAATACCCTGGAGGATTACTTAAACTTCATTACTGAATGAGTGAACAGCTACTACCTTCTCAAGTGAACAGAAACTGGTTACAAGGAAAAGGATGTTTTTCTGCCAGGTCTCTCCCACCCTGTTCATATTCAGCACACCAGACGTTTTACAAAGGCTAGAAGCTTTGGAAATCTGAATAGGAAGAAAGGCTTTCTATCCAAATGTGAGATAATTGTAAACAAACAGCCCCAATAGTCACATTATCAAGAAAACCAACTGAATTCTGCCTGGACCTTGAATTTCAATTCATCATATATAAACTTTACCAACTCAGCAATACCACCTAATAATTGTGATCTATAAAGCTATTAATGTTAAGCAGGAACACTGGCCTAAGGGACAAAGTATTTTCAAGTAGAAAAAAGACTATGTACAGCTTTAACATAATTACTACCTTTTTTAGAAATAAGTTATAAAGGCCACATGAGGAGATAATGCAACAACTTCAACATTTCTCATCAGTGTGGACTCTACAGAATTTCTTACAGTAAGAAGTTGTTGCTACAAATAAAACTACATTTCTAAGTCTTTATTTCCTTGTATCATTTAAAAGACAATAAACACACAAAACCAGTCATATATTTATTTTCTGGTAATATGCTTATTGCACACTAGGCCTGAAAAATTATGTGGATATATGCAAACCAATATATATGTGTGCAAGTATGGTACTATGTTAATAATAAGTCTTAAAAGTATTTCATATGTACCATTTAATCTACTTGACATTTCCAAAATATTTTCAGTGTCCTCTGAGACTAAGGCAGATATTGTGTAGGTCCTTATACAACCATATGATAAAAAGAGCAACTTTTCAAAAAAAAAAAAGAGCTTACCATGCAATTTTTAAAGAAAAATAACTATATTCCTAATAATCTTTAATCAGTCAACTCAAATCCTTAACTGTTGAAGGATTTTTAACTAACTAAACAATGCACACCATATTCCTTCACATATTCCTTCAACTTAGGTTAAATAACTTTCCCAAGGGAGAACTCTAGCAAGTTATGAAGTGAGGATGTCAGCTCAAGGGGTCTGGATCCAGAGTCGGTACCCTCATGAACACTTCACTGTACAGCCTCTGACATCCTCCGAGGAAGAAGGGGCAGTGTGCTGATGCAAAGAGAAAGAAATCAGAAGAAATGAGAGTCCAGAGATGATCACAGCTGATACCATGAAAACTTCAAGAGACTTAACTAAGCCCTCAGACCATGAAGTGCTCAAGGATTTTTCATGGAAAATGGTGAGGTGTGAAGCTTTCTACTTGGGGAGGAACTAGGACCAACAAGAGAAGCATGAGCCGATACAGGGGCTGAGTGAGTTGGAGTCTGCCATCACCAGGAAAACCTGTCTTGTTAGGATCATTTAAAAGTGTAGCACTAGCTACAATACAAATCAAACTGTTCTCCTGGAACTACAATGGAAGTGGACTCCTCACATAACTGTCCCAATTGCTAGACATACGGTGTGAATACAACACTAATGCAGCTCAGTCCAAAAGGGCCCTGGGAAAACTCCCTCAAAATACGGCGTGTCAATCTTTGGAAAAATGGGCCATTAGAGCATCAATATATCAGATAGAGCAGCTAGTAGTGAGAACATGTTAGAGTTCTTAAGTCTTGGAAATTCCCTCATTAAATGGCAATTATGAAAGTCTGTATGTCTTCTGAGGATCAGTTACAGACAACTTCTTAAACCACAATATTTCCTGGAAAAGGAAAAAAAGTCCACAGCAGATCTACTTCATCTACTGAGGCAGAAGGCCCTGGAAACCAGGCCCCTAACTCAGGGAGCTGCAAGGTAGGCAGTGAACATCTGCTGAAGGCTACCTGAAACTGGAGATCTTAGAAAAAGCAGCAGTAGGGGCCATTTTCCTTTGGTTAACAGTTATCTCTGAAATCCTCCAAAGTAGCAAGCTACACAGGAAAAGGTAAAAGAGACTTCTGAAACACTGAAATCATATATACTCTCAAAGATGCCATTGTGCCCTGCTCATTCTTTAAATGACTATGATAGCAAAGAGAATAATGTCAATTTCCAAGTATGTAACAATAAACAGCAGAGTTCTCTGCAAATGTCTTAACAGTGTAGAGCTGTTAAAATGAAGACTATAGAACAGACTTTTAAAAACCAGACTTTGTTAAAATAAATTCTCAGAGAATTCACTGTGAAACCCCTGAAGACACTTCAGAGAAGCCCTGGGATGCCTCTGAAGTTTTTCTGTTAGTGAGGCTAATTTGGAAGGTGAAAGGGAAGCAACACTGGCAGTTTTCAAGGAAGTGATGTTGGGGGTGACAGAGCCAGTTCTGACTCGGAAGCTGAGGCACAAATTCCTGACACGGTAAGAAAAAGGGTCAGATGAACAGTCATAACCATGCAGCCAGCCTTACTCCTGACAGAAAAACCAGTGGTCCTGGCCAAAGACTACTACAACAACTCTGCCCATTCTAGCTACTGCCCTTGTCCTCTACACACAACACAGATTCAGAATGGCACACAAGTGTGCCAGATCTTGGCTGTGGAAAAGATAGAAGATTCTACAGTAAAGTTTATCCATGAGAACCTTTCTTCTTGTCTTCCAGAGATCATGGTCAAGAAATGGAAGAGGCCCAGAGAGGAAAAACCCATGTGTCCTCTCTGCAAGACCAGATTCTAAAAGAGGTCTGACAAGGAAGAGACCCACCCAATCCTACTTCTCCTGAATGTGTGGAAGTCAGAGGCACAGGGGAGTCCTGTGAGGAGACAGGAGGCAAGACAGAGCTGAAGCTGGAAATTCAAGATGACTATTAAATTCTAAAAAGCCACCTCCAACTTCTTGAGAGATATAGAGCATTTCCTGACGTGGCCAAGATAAGGGAAGTATGAGGTAAGGAATCAGTACAGTGGATCCTCAAGTTATGTATGGCCTGACATAGGAACAACTTGGGTTAATTAGGTTAATGGAAGATCCATCTGCCTCTTCTTATCTATTAGAGAAGATCCAGAGTGGATGAGGATAAGTACAAGAGGGGGACACTGTGCTTGGCTACTCTGCATTATCCTTTCTGGGGAGACAAATCATGGGAAGAACATACAAAAGCTGTGAATCTCTTCCTCGAGAGAAAAATACAATGACACAGAGAAAACTTTACTTTTCATAATTCTCTTGAGGTAAGAGTACAGGGGCAGACTGGGGATTTAGTTCAGCAGCACAGCACCTGCCTGGCAAGCACAAGGTCCTGAGTTTGATCCCCGGTACCAAAAAAAAAAAA
>NW_004624813.1:5260786-5280031 GCF_000247695.1 Heterocephalus glaber | reverse complement strand
AGGAAGAAAAGGTCTAAAGGAGTAGGGGAAGTGGGAGGGGTAGGGGAAAGGAAAGAAGGGAAAAGAAAAAATATGAGAAAAAGAAAAAAATGGAAACATTCTTTGCAAATAGGGAAGGGTGGAAGGGGTGAAGGGAGAACAATGGGGAAAATAAAAAGAAACAAAACTTTTATGAGTTGCACTGTAAAGAATAACACTCTGGAATAAAAGAGGACTACAAGGGGTGAACAGTATATAGATGAATGTTTAAATTTTTTAAAAATGTATCACACTATAAGACACATTGTCATTAATCCCCCTCAAACTATTCCCCACCAATTCAAACACACTTATGCCGTCACTCTTGCTATTTGGTGACGTAGATCTGGCAGTTCTCTTTTGTGAATGTCTTTACAAAGTGTGATCAACAATAAGGCTAAACGGGATGGGATTTAGCTCAGTGGTTTCTCCACCTGCTGTGCAAGCGCAAGGACCAGAGTTCGATCCCTGGTACCAAAAAAATATATATATAAATAAATAAGCCTGAGGTTTAGGGATATACCTCAGGAGAAGAGCTCTTACCTAGCATGAGTGAGGCCCTGGGTTTGATCCCCAGTACTGACAGAAAAAAAAAGTTTGAATGTTGCTTCCAAGTGCCATCCAACAGAAAGTTAGGCTAGTAAGAACATTATAGTGTGTCCTCATCCACCTTATGCACCAGAGCTGGCACCTTGTGACTTCTGGCCCTTCTTCAAAGTCAAAATGACCATGAAAGGTAAACGTTTTGAAGGCAGCCAACTAAAGACACAAAAGAGTATTTCCAGAACTGCATTGGAAAGTGGCAAAAATTATAGTATAGAAGTCTCTGGGAAGTAAGAGGAAGTATTTTCAGGGAGACTAATGGCAATCAATATGTCTTTTACTATGATGAATTTTTAAAATTTAAACATTCATCATATTTTTCTACCATACCACATATGATTACTGAATATTTAAAACAACCACTAGATACCAATTTTCTGCAAACAAGAAGCTACCAGAGAAAACTGCTTGGCCCCCAAGGAGGGTCTACTCCCTACTACCCACCTCAGCTGAACCCAGTTGTACTGGATAAAGAAATTCTTAAAGGCTAAGGATGGAGCTCAGTGGTAGAGCACTTGCCTAGGATGCACCGGACCCAGGGTTTGATCCCCTGTACTATAAAAGAAGTGGTGGGGCGGCGGGGGGGGGGGGGGGAAGAAGGAAAGGAGAAGAAGAACAGCGGTCAAAGAAGCCTTGCTGCTATGATTATTCTGGGACTGCTGTATACCTCCCTTCCCTTTCTTGAATGGGAGAATTATAAAGGATCTCTTGTATGTCCTCCTGAGATTCTGAGCTTTGAGCTTGATGCTAAGATTGAATGGGGCAGTTTGAGCTATTGTTTTGGGGGATGGTGAGTGATTCTGCTGCAGTGAAAAGAGAGAGCTGAATATATGTTAAACATAAAAGAAAACTAGGGAATCATTAGTGGTGTTTACCACCTCTACTTTACAGAGGCAAAATAAAGCAGCTTCTTACCCTCCTAGGAGTTAGGCACAGCCAAGTCACACCTGTTTTCCTCGCTATGTAAGATGACATTAGAGTGTTGTGACAAGTAGTTTTGTGAACCCAAAAAAAGCCCCTTTAAAAAGTGGTTCCTCTTCTAACACACAAAAACAGCCTTTTCATAGAACACAAATTTCTAACACCTATTCATGTCTGACCACAAAATAAAGAACAAACGTGGAAATCACAAAAGTGATTCTGATAAGCCATTCTGAGACCCAGAAATTTAGATAAATTTTTATGAATGCTAGACCAACTCAAGTATCATGGAAGGAAAGTTTTGTTTTGTTTTGTTTTTTGGTGGAGGTACTAGGGATCAAACCCAAGGCCTCACCCATGTTAGGCAAGTGCTCTACTACTGAGCTACTTCCTCTGCCCAAGAATCTCTTTTTAATTCAAGTATTTTGTCTAGGAGTTATAATTTATGTTATTAAATGAAGTACTTTTCATGGCCTAAAGCATCATATTTAAACAATATGCAGGCTGCAGGAGTTTGTTAGATAGTATGACTTGCTGGCAAAGCTTAACATTTCAACTTGTCATTTCAGAATATCCCAAACACATTAGAGAAGGAGAGATAATTTAGGTTCCAATACTCCATAAACTTCTGGGCACAGAAGAACAAAAACATGGCAAAAATGAACAGTGACTTTGTTAAAGAACATGGCAAGAGAATAACTTTACTGAAACAGCCACTGGAAATGGCTCTGAAATTATTAGAGAAGAACCAATCACCCTCCTAATGTCACTCCACCTACCTGAGCACTACATTAACTCCTGTCTTAACTACAGCCCACTTCAAGATGTTTTTCCATGGAAATATGGTACCAATTTTCAAATGCAAGTTTTGAAATTCTCCTGTATGACCAATGCTTCTGAAATTAATGACCCATCCCAGTAGGTACCTAAAGTCTCTAATCATGTATCTTTAATTTCTCCATGCATGAAAAGGCCTTGTGCTAAAATATGTAATCAAACTCTAAGGCACTAAAATATGTAATCAAATATGAAAGCAAAATCTTTATTCCATTACATTATTTTCATATCACTCAAAAATACACAGTAGCATAAAAATTTACACTGGGAGGGACCTGGCAAATATTCTAAGATCTCCAGCAGCCATCACTCCAGTGCCAGATCTAGTTATTCTACATAAGACTAAAAACTGTAAAGGAGAAGAGGAGTAACTCAAATACCTCTAATACACATTAAGTACCTCAAATGTGTTAGGCACTATACCAAAATGGTGGCTTATATGCTCTATCTCCTATAATCCTTGCAAAAACCCAACAAGTACTCATAATTATTCACACTGTGTAAGAGAAATAACTGAAGTAAAAGGAGGTTAAATATGCATCAATATGTACATACACAGTAAGTAAACAGTAGAACTAAATTGTTCTTCTGTTTTGCTTTGTTTTGTAAGACAGGGTCTCACCATGTTACTCAGGCTAGCCTCAAAACCCAGGGCTTAAGCAATTCTCTTCCCTCAGTGTCCTGGAACTACAGGTTGTGGCTAGAATTAGAGGTGCACAACATCACACCCCGCTAGAGGTGAACTTTTAACCAAGTTCTTTCAGTATCAAAACTAAATGCTTCTCATCAAGAAAGCATCAGAGACAAGGATCTCTTAAAACGTATAGCATTTCCACTGGACTTTCTTTAATATAGCATTTGTCAGTATTAGTCAAATACCTTCGATTAATTCCATTTCTCTCTATCAATATATACTTTTTCAAGCTTTGCTCAAGTCAATCTTCTGAAGATATTTACTAATTCTACAACATCTATGTTCAAGACTTTGATTTACTTTTTATTTTCTAAAAACTATTTAAGTGCTTGGGCTAGATACTGGGCTAGCACTGCAAATGCAGCACTATGCAATGGGGAAGAAATTGCAACCTTGGCTCACCATATTTCTGAGGCAACCTTAGCAAAAATAAGTGTTTAAGAAGACCTTTAATAGCACCACTGCGCCTAACCCCAAGCAACCTTGCTTCTGATGTATGTGCCTGTGACAGATAACTTCTACCCCATATTCCTGTACACAGTCCAGGCCTCTTCCCTTATTTACAATTTTCAGTATTTTTAAATTATCTACAATGAGCAAATTTAACATTTATCAACAGGAAAAATATCATATTTATTATTAAAAATCCATTATTTGCTAGCAACAACACTCTTGCTTGGCTCAGCTAAAACTCAACCCAGAGTGCCTCCTAATATTCAAACACAGGAATCCTCGAACTACATGAAGGATAAAGAATTCACCTGCCAGGCCGGGGAATTAGCTCAGTGGTTCCACCGCCTGCCTCGCAAGCACAAGGACCCAGGTTTGATCCCTGGTACCAAAAATAGAATTCACCTGCCAGAGGCACAGACTGGTAGAAAAATACCTGAAAATCACATATTTGATACAGAAAGCATCTCTAGAATATATAAAGCACTCCTAACCTCAATAATGAAGAAACAACTCAATAAAAACTAGGAATAAAAGATGGCAGCCACTTCACCAAGGAGGACAGGTAGATGGCAAACAACTACAAGAAAAGATGCTCAATATCACCGGTCCATCAGTAGTCAATAAGGCTATGATTAGTAAAATCTCAATGAGACATAACCACATACATATTAGAATATTTAAAACAAAAGACTTTGCCATGCCAAGTGCTGGCAAAGATGTAGAGCAACTAGAACTCTTATATACTGGTGGCATGAGCGCCCCACACACTGGGCAACAGAGTAGTTTCTAAAACATAAATGTACACCTACCTAATAACTCAGCCCTTCTACTTCTAGGTATTTATCTGAGAAAAATGAAACCATACGTCTACCCTCACTCATAAAATTATAATAGCTTTTTTTCTAATAGCCAACAACTAGAAATAACCCAAATATCCAGCAATAGGTAGATGAGTAAACAAACTAGCATATTCATAAAACTATTCAACACTAAAGGAGAATAAGTTGTTGATACACTACACAATATACATTAATCTCAAAATAATTAGACTGAAAGAAACCAAACAAAATAAAATTTTTTATGTATGATTCCATTTTTATAAATTTCTAGAAAACACAAACTAATACAGAGTGATACAAAACAGATGAGTGCTTGCCTGGGGAGGAGTGAAAATATCAGGAAGGAGGAAAGACAAAAGGGTTACAAAGGAGCACAAGAAAACTCACAGGGGTGATGGATTTGTTCATCATCTTGACTGTGATGATGGTTTCAGTAGAGCAGAAATGTATCAAAACTCATCAAATTGGCACTTTCAATACATGTGATGGGTTGGTAATGCCTCAAAGCTATTAAAAATCACTTTTAGTCTATTCATGTCTATAAAAGTTTTAGTTTAAAATATTCAGAAAATTGTCTGAAGTTTCTTACGACTTTGTGTATTGAAGATATAATCTTTGCATAAAAATCAAATGCTTCTTTTCTGTATGCTTTCAACAGGAAACTAAAACATAAAGGGGCGATGTTTCACTTTTAATATGGTGCACACAGACTGCACACAGAAGGGTTTGCCTGAGAGCTGGCAGTGCAGATCCTATTATTCTGAATCAAGGACAGCAAGGCATGTAATATATTTCATTTTTACTATTTTTTTTCCTTTTTTTTTTCTTTTCTTTTTTTCATTTTTACTATTATTCCAAGGCTTCCTTTTGAAGTGATATTACCCATGACAGAAGGATTAAGGCAACATAACTTTCTCAATTTGGTTATCTCATTTTAACCTCACCAGACTATGGGTTAATACAAATATATCAACGTATTTTCTTTCCACATTTGTACCAAAATTCAATAAATATATAAATTTCATACTGCTGAAAAATTAAAATCTTGAACAATGTTTAATCATCTTCCTCTTATGTGTGACTCTAGAATGCATGATTATACAAGCATAATACAAATTTAGCAACAGTTTACTAATTTCACCTGAGAGATAACCAAAATAATACAAGACTGTGGTCCATGCTTTTTGTGGCTTCAATCTTGAGAATACAGCACTAAATGGTATAAAATATCCCAGATAGATCAATGAGAATTAGTCGACCCCTGATAGTCATCACAGAATAGGCAGCCTTGACTTTATCTGATGCGTAGGGGGTAAATGTAAGTGAAGAAGAGAAGGAAGGCCTTTCTAGCAAGAAAAATCAATATGAACAAAAAACACAATAGCAAGGGATTAACCTTGCTAGAGCAAGGAATATACAGATAAGCAACAGAAATCAAGACTGCAAAAGAAGGATAAAGACAAACTGTTAAAGAGGCTGAAAAGTCAAGAAAATGGTATGATATCCAGACCATCATATAAGGATTTGTTAAATATTATTGTACTGTCTAGAGTCTTAGGTAAAGATTAAATTTAAAATAAAATGCTAGAGATACCGACAAAGGAGAACACAGTGCCAGACAGAAAATTACAACAAAAAGATGTTGGATTAAAACAGAAGTCTGAATGAAAAAAGAAGAGATGTACAGAAATCATATGAAATAGGGCTCAGTTGACTCTCACCTCTGCAAAATACAGATGGAAAAGAACTAGTAAAAGATGAGTTTCAAGCCTTTAGATAGCAAATTAAAAATTTTTTAAATACTGTGCAGATTGAACAAATTCTATACCAACTTGACTTAGTGTCAAATGTTAAAGCTCAGACCTCAGAAATTTTTAATAGTCTAATCAGTATGAGAAAATATTATGAAATACTTTCAAACTATTCTGATTAGCTTGTTCATCAAGATTATTTCCACTTGTGCTTGCTTTGGCTATTTTATAACTCTGTAGTGATAAGAGATAACGTATAGGAAACTGATAGTCATATAAATAATTCCATTCCATAAATATGTTTCTGGTAAAAGACATTAATTATTGCTCTGGGGATGCTGATCAGTTTTGTACCCATTTATAAATTCAATGTTCCTTGACCATAAACATGTGATGTTTTCAGTTCTTTTTTGAACCAGTTGTAATACCTTACTAGTAGCCTTCTTAATTAACAAGTTCAGTAAACTCTTTGGGAGATTTTATAGTCATGAGAGATGATTTTATCTTCTTTCAAAATTCATCCTTTAGCTGGGTATGGTGATGCACACTTGTAATCCCAGCACTATGGACACTGAGGCAGGAGGATCTCAAGTTCAAGGCCAGCCTGGGATATATAGTGAGTTCAAGGTTTGCCATGATTAGACTCTGACTCAAAAAAAATTTTTTTTAAAGTTTAGTATCAGTTAAAATTACTAAAAGACTCTCCACCTATTTTTCATTTATATTTAAGTTTTTATTTTTGTAAGTTTTTAATACTGGTGTAATAATGAAAAGATAAAGATCTCTTAAAGGAAAAGCAAGGAAAGATATTTAAACTGGTGTCATAAATGAGCATCACAGAATAGTTAGATAACCAATTAACTAAAAGATTAACATAAATTGTATTCCCATTTCTGATTTATTCTCAAACAAACAAAAACCAAAAACTACATCTTATACCTAGTTGTTTTTCAAACTGTAGGCCTAAACCCTACAGTGAAAATAAACTCAATTTAGTAGGTGAAAAACAAATTAAAAAGGAAAGAAAGTGAAAAAGAATGAGAAACAAAATGATTATCTGTGAGTGTCATATATTATAAGTAATATTTTATTAAATTTGCTTTTGGGTGTATGTACAGGGTCATGATATGAAATATATTTCTTATATTGATTGTACTTGTACTGCAGACAGCTAATTATACATGTTGTAGGCAGTTAGATGGGGGCCCTTGGAGGGAGTCAATTCAGAAGATAATTGAGGCCCACCTACTCAAGGCCAACACTCAAAAAGAAAAAGTACTACACCCACATACTTCCCCTAGAGATGAACAGCAGTGACTGATAGTCTAAACAGACATCAATCACCTTAAATGGGGACCAGAATCTCCCTAGCCCGTTTCCTTTCCAGAAACTCCTTGTTCACTCTATGAACTTGCTACCTGACTTGTTTCTCCATTTGATCCCCATTTAATTATTATAACCTGGGCAACTGTACGTGTAGTCTTATTGATCATAGTTTTGTCCCACCTCATGCCCACCTTGTGATTTTCCACTGGATCCTATTGGTTGAATATAGCTTTGTCTCACTTTTGTACCCACCTCTCTTTGTGGTTTTGCTCCATAAAAAAAACCTTGAGAAATGGTGTCCTGGGCAACCCACTTTCTGGGTGTCCCCTCCTGTTCCTCTCAGGCAGGAGCTGTCTTTCCCTCAATAAGTATTTCTTACTCTTAAACTCTGTTGTTCCTAGAATTCATTCTTGGATTTTAGAGAACATGAACTCACACTTCAGATATCTAGCAGGTTGGGAGTTATAATATTTCCCTTATTTAGATTATTTTGCTTATTTGGATTACTTGGTGCCCTATATCACTTGGGCATTCACATACCTTCTTAAATTTTTTGAAAAAGTATTCACCTCCATGCATTTCCTAAGCTGATAGCTAAAACTTTCCATTGAGAATAACATAGGATATAGTTTCTAGTACACAATAACTATTTATATGTTGAAAAATCCATTATATAATTCTTTTAAAAGCATCCAATGAAATCTAAATATCACAACATTTTAATACCCACCATCAACCATTTAAAAAATACTTGAACAAGTTCTTTTCTAACAGTAGAAAACTGAATTGTTTGTTTCTCCTGGAACTCATATATCCTCTCTGCTTCCTCCAGTCTGGAATCACTTATAGATATCCTGAACACACTGGCGCAGCTTCTACAAATGAATACAAACTGGTGGTGGCAACCTTGCTTTTTTATTTTTTTGCAAAAAGTTTCACATATTTATTACTAAACCAACCTGCTATTGTATATCACAGAAAAAAAAATCAAATTTCTAATTAAACATGCCTAACATTTATGGACAATAATATAGATAAGGATAACATTTTCAGCTTGACATGGTAAGATGATAGTGACCTTGACACAGCATAAATATGTATGCCATCTCATGATTCTTCTTCAAGATCTCTTCTTGGAGGTTTTTAAAAAAATTTTATTATCAGTTTTCATCCGAATCCACTGAAGGATAGGAAAATTTTGCTTTCCTTTCTAGCCAGGAATAGCTTGATTCTGAAAGTCTTGTAAGAAGATATGGTGAGGAACAGCACACCACAAGAGAGCATGTGCTCTAATTTAACACTCTTATCCTTTCCACTTGTCACTTAAATGGTAACTGACATCATGTGACTATAAAAAGTCCATTAAGGGGCCAGGGATTTAGCTCAGTGGTTCTGCTACCTGTCTCACAAGCACAAGGTCCTGAGTTCAATCCCTGGTACAAAAAAAAAAAAAAATCCATTAAAACTCAAAGATGTACGATTTAAGGAGACTTACTTCACTTATACGACCTATCGATGCTCTTAGCAAACTAATTTAAACACATTTTATTAGCTAAAAATTGAACATCTATAGTACTTAGAAATTTATAATTGTGAACTACAAATTGATTGTAGAGTATCAGGCAAGAGAGGATTGTAGAAGAACACAAAACAGTTCTAGAGAACTTCATAGTGTAGATATCATCAGGCGCAAAAATGGGACTTTATCTTATAAGGTGTTCATTTGTCATTATGGACTCATAATTTAAGTTCTTTTCTTATTTTCTTTATACTAAATTAAAGGCAGGAAAAGTTTTTCATAAATGGGACACGTGGATTTCAAACATGAAATCTTTAAACACAATACAGGAAATCCCAGGTTAAGAGAGTAATAGACCAAAAAATAGTCTACTTCATTGTGACAACAGGATGACTTTAAAACAGTTGGCTTTATCTGCGTAGAGGCTTCAATTGATAAGCACAACTGCTAGCTACTCAGTATTCATGTGTAAAATATCTACAGTGGGAATTGTCTGAAATCAGTATCATCATTTAATGTAAATACAGCTATCATGGAAAGAAATGCATAATCTATAATTTTCTGGAATACTGGCTCTAGCAGAATTGTTTCCTACACCCATATCATAAAGTCATCTTGCAAAGTCACAAACTGGCCCCTAAAAATTCAGAACAGAACCTTTCTTCCTGTTGGATCCTATTTCCATCACCAAATACAGATGGCCTCACAAGGGAAAAGTTATTAATTCTACTCTCCTACAATAAATATGACCCCAAGTATCTACTAGAGAATCATCAGAGAAGTTAAGTTTTTTTGTTGCTCAAAAATATGGGTGTTTCTGTTTGTTTTCCTTTTATTTAACTGCCCTATTTTCAAATCAAGAATGACAGCAGTCATTGATAAGAAAGGACCACTGGAGGCTTTTTTTGAAAAATGGCTTATAGGCTGGGGAATATGGCAGAGTGGTGAACAGCAGCAAAATGTTGAGTATTTGGAATGAAGGATTTTGATGTTTATAACTATCAAAACTTGTCTTTAAGTATCAAGAGACAAGCGAAACAGTAAAATGTTCACTGTTGAGCCCAGAGGAGGATACAGAATTCATTGTGTCATTCTTTCAGCTTTCCTGTATGTTTGATATTTTCAAAATAAAATGTTTGCAGAGGAATTAAAAAAAAATCAGCCTCACTGAGATCCTGAATTCTGACACTGGAAAATAACAAAAGAAAAAAAGAAAAGTAGATCTCTAGGAATCAGGAAGGAACTGACAGAAAATTAGAAGCTGCAGAGAAGTTGGAGAGATGGTCCACAACACAGAGAAATGAACAAAACAATCTGGACTCTCTCCTGGCTCACAGCTTGCAAGGAGAGGAACCTGGCTTTGCAGAAGCAAGGTAAGCACCCATGGCTGGGAGACCCGGGGACAAACAGCAGCAGAGACCATGGCTGTTGTGAACTGCAAAAGCAACACAGGGTTTTGCTCCAGGGGGCCTCCTTCCACAGACAGGCAACAGCCTGAGACAGATTTGAGCATTGCTAGTACACCCTAGCCCTCATTCAGATATACAAAGAAAATGTTCTGGTTTTGGACTCTTTCTTTCTTTGCTCTTTCTTCTGCACTGGTTTACTGAAGTTTGGGGAATTTTCCTTTGTCTTTTCTTTTCTCTTCCTCCTTTTAATTTTTTATTCTCCATAATTGTTTCTCTTTCTTTTATATTCTATATCCTATTTTTTGTCATTACCTTTATTTAATTCTATAAGTATAATTTTACTCCTTAATAGGAGCCTTTGTCTCATCTTTCTCTTTTCCTTCTCATCTCCCACTGTTTAATTATTCAAATTTTTCTTCTTCATTCTCCCAATGCCAACCTTCTACATCTTTAATAATTTAACCATTAAACTTTATTAAACTTTAGTTAAATTTTTGTTACTACTGTTGAATTCTTTACTTTCACTAGTAGTGGTATAGTTGTAGCATTTAGTAGATATTTCCTATATGTCAATTATACTATAATTAAACATATATAATTATACATTGCTTTTCTAAGGTTAAAGGTGATTAAAGGTGGTACATTATTGGTTCTTATGGTATGTCAATATCCGGTTTGTCTTGGATGATATTACTGTTGCTGATTTACTTGATATTCCCAGGTGCGTCACACAGTTGTTGCTATTAACAGATATTCTCTGTAAATCGATACCCTGATTACCTTCATGACATTAACAATTCCACAGTCCATTCCTAGTGCACTCTCCCCTCCCCAAATAACAGAGGTGGTCAGATCTTGGGAGAGAGGCAAATGATTATAGTTGGCCATGTCCTTAAGTGCATCACTGAAAAGCAGACACTAACTAAAGAGGTCTCTATTCTAGCAATAAAGTCTTTCCACTATAAATGACTGCAAACCCAAGCACAATACAAGACAAACAAAAAATAATAGAAACATAATACAGGACAACAAAATGCCTCCCAAAACTTCCAACTCCCTCAAACCCAATTCATGTGGCATGAAGGGAGAGGAAAACAAAAGCCACTTGGCCAAATTATTCAAAAGGATAACAGAGGAGATGAAAAAACAGATCAATAAGATGCTCAGTGGTACAAGAGAAGACATTAAATAGATAATGGATGTAATAAAATAATCAAGGAGCTTACAGAAAACAATTAAAAAACCAGCTGAGCTAAAAAAAAAATGATACAAAACATGAATGACCAGTTTAGCAAAGAATTGAGTCCATGAAAAGGTTCTAAACAGAAATCAAGGAGATTAAAAATTATGTTAAAAGTATGGGCAGCAGAAGCAACCAATGTAAGGACAAAATATCAGAATTAGGGCCCAGGGATTTACCTCAGTGGTACCGCCACCTGCCTCACAAGCACAAGGACCCGAATTCGATCCCTAGTAACAAAAAAAAGAAAAAATATATATATCAGAATTAGAAGATAGATATGCTTTCAAAGACCACTCAGAGATATCTGAAAATCAAGAGAATATGAAAAATGGATCCAACAGCTGCCAAGTGATACAAAAAAGACAAAAAATAACTGTAATAAGTGATCAATTAGCACAATGGCATAAAAATGGCACAAAATGGCATAAAAACTTATTTATGAAATAATAGCAGAAAACTTTCCAAATATAGGCAAAGAATTAAACATACAGACAAGTGAGACACAAAGAACCCCAAAGAGCCATGATCAAAAGAGAACCTCTCCATGTCATGTCATAGTTAAAATCCCAGAAGTCCAACCCAACAACAGAATCTTAAAAGCTGTTAGAGAAAGGCATGAATCACTTACAAAATTAAACCCATCAGAACTACAGTAGATGTCTCAACACAAATGGTATAGGCCAGGAGAACTTGGAGTGAAGTGTTTCAATAACAACTTCCAACCCAGACTCATAACTCCTATAAAACTTTCAAAATTGATGGAGAAATAAGATATTTTCATGACAAACAGCACCTCAAGAAATTCATAACCTCCAAACCAGCACTACAAAAAACTCACAAGGTTATCCTAGAAAGAGACAATGAAGGCAACAATACCCCCCAAAAATTACTAGGATGAATACACCATACATGGTGAGCAGTTAAGCAGAAAGGAGGGAAAAAGAAAAAGGAAATCAACAGGAAAATAACACAATGACAGGAATATCTCAATATCTTTCAGTAATATCTCTCAATATGAATGGTCTAAATTCCCCAATCAAAAGACACAGATTGGTAGAATGGATCAAGAAACAAAACCCCAAAATATAGTGTTTGTGTACAAGAAATAAATTTCATCCAAAAAGAAATACACAATTAAAAATCAAAGGATGGAAAAAAATATTCCACCAACAGGATCCCAGAAAAAAAGTGGGAATAGCTATCCTACTTTCAGACAAAGTGGAACAACTCCAGGCACATTCAGCTACCTGATCTTTGACAAAGGGGCCAAAAATTTACAGTGTAGGAAAAATAACTTCTTATATGGTACTGGGAAAACTGGCTATCCACATGCAGAATATTAAATATAGACCCATATCTCTCACTATGTACTAAACTAAAGTCAAAACGGATCAAAGATCTAAATATTAAAACAGAAACACTTAATCTGCAGGAAGATAAACTAGATAAAACTCTTTGGGAGTGTAAACTAGTACAATCACCATAGAAATCAGTATGGTGATTCCTCAAAAAAATTAAACTAGAAATTCAATTCAACCCAGATATTCCCTTTCTAGGTATCTTCCTGAAAGAATTAATGACATAATATTACAGTGATACATATATATCCATGTTTACAGCAGCACATACTAATAGCTAAATCTTGGAAGAGAGCTATATATGCACTAACAGATGAACAGATAAAGAAAATGTGGTATTTATATATAATGGAATACTACTCTGCAATAAAGGATAAATTTGGGTCATTTGTACAAAAGTTTATGCACCTGGAAACCACAGCATTAAGTGAAATAAGACACACAAGCTTAAATATCGCATGGTTCTTATATAAAAAACCCAAAATATAAATAAATGAAAGAGCAAAATAAAAGATACATAATAGGACAGAGGGACATAAATCTTTTGCAAATGAGAAAGGGCCCAATCCATGGAGGTTGGGTATGTAAAAAGAATTAAAATGTGTTATGTACATGTACCAACCCTCCTTGAGGAATGTGATCATTACATATTACAGTCATGTACTAATAAAAAATAATTTTAAAAGAAATGACTGTACTGGGGATTTAGCTCAGTGGTGCTGCTGCCTGCCTCACAAGTGCAATGTCCTGAGTTTGATCCCTGGTAACAAAAAAAAAAAAAAATAAGAAATGACTGCTCCTTTACTTTATTGCTCCTTATCTGTAATATTACAAAACTGAATAATACAGTCTCCCTTTAGTCTACTAATTTAGGAGGGAAACTCCCATTACCTTAGACCAGGGTTTCTCAATCTTTTATTCTTAGCACTTTGGGTCAGATAATTCCTCATTGTGAAGTGCTGTCTTGTCCATTGTATAATATTTAATAGCATCCCTTCCCTCTTCCTACTAAACGTCCTTCTCTGCCCCAGTTGTGACAACCAAAAATGCCTTCAGATGTTTCCAAATTGCCCTGGGGAATAAAAGTGTCCACAGTTGAGAAACAAAGCATTACAAGTAAAAGGACTCCTTCAATATTAACCACCAAGCAGCAGTCTCTGGGTAAAGAAATTCCTCTAAGCTTGAGAGTATCAGATGTTACCTGGAGGCTCTCAGGATGCCGCTCCTTTCTTCTCTGGGAACACTGACAGTGAGTAATAAAGATAGACTGTAAGCTACTCCTCTATATATGTATGTAACCACCTGCTATTCTGTAGCGGACCACAATACTGATTATGTCCAAAGCAGACTGTAAGCAGTGTAGACTGTAAAGAGTTAACTCTGCAATTGGCTTGTTTTGAGAAGTCTGGCCAAAGCCTATGTGCCGAGGTCAGAGTGACTCTCACCTAGATTCCATTCCCAGAGTTAAAACATTCTTTACTAAAAAGACAAGGTTAATTATTAACAATAACCTACATTTTATCTATTCTGTTCCTAATTCAAGAATGCTTTATCTTGTCCTTTACAAGCCTTGCTTGCATTACTATCCATAGTCACTGCATGACTGCACATCCTCGCATGTAGTTCCCCTTTACCGCTTCGCTTGCCTTTACCCCAATAAAAATCAGTGGTTTGGACTGACTGGTGTCTTTACTGGTTGCACCAGCATTGGTAATCATGGCTCCCCAGTTTCTTTGTCTCTTTAGTTCTGTCTTTTGGGGGTTTTTTCTCTGCCTTGTGTCATAGCACCAAGCAGGAGATCAGAACCTACCGCAGAGGTCTCTGATTCTATTCAATGCATTCCAGTCAGAAAAAACCTTAATTTCAAAAGTTTATTTTAAAACAAAACTTCTCCTCTTTTTAATACTGTATACATTAAAACCATACATTTCTTTTTCTAAAGAAAGATGCTAAATAATGGGGGTAGAGAAATTTAAAAGATGTTGCTATCTTCTGAGTAATTAATTATAAACAAATTGTATCTACAATTTATCATTTGGATCTCAATCACTGACCAAGAAGCTAATGTACAGCCTTGAGTGTAATACTGATTCTTCTAAATTAATGACGCAATAATACATTTTTATATTTTTGAAAAGTTCTAAACACAATTCTAAGTATGCCAAGAAGAACAACAAAAAACATTTTTAACTTGGATATAAAAAAAACCACCATGTATACTATCAGTACAATATTACTTCAATCAATCTTGCAACTCTAAAATAAAAAATAATGCAGATGAAGACTCTAGATAACTCCAACAAAAAGCATCTCCCAAGTAAAAACAATATCTTAGGTGAGATACATACATCTAAATGACATCCTAGGGGAGAATAAGCCACCTGATATGAGGTCACACCACTTTACAACTCTCTATAAAACAAAAGAACCTAGAATGAATAAAGAAAAAACATTATTTAGTGTGGATCTTTAAAATGTTTTCTATTTGCATACTTTAATACTTTTACTACGTAAGAGGAACCATCTCATTTAAATTTCAAAAGGACTCACTCTCAAAATTACCCACTAAAAACCTGCATTACTTGACTTTCACAAGATAGCCTAACTCTATCACTAAAAGTATTTACTTTCCCCCCCAAAAAAGAAAAAAATTTTAATACTCATTTGTTTGTTCATTTATTTCATTCAACTAATATTCTTTGAGAACCAAATGTTAAACACTATCGAAGGCCCTAGAGAAAACAACAGAGGCACTTTGGCCAAATTTAAGGACTTCCTGCATTTTGTTATACTTCTCTACTATATCTTACAATGCAAGGTGGTAAGTTCTCATAAAACCAGCAATCAGCCATGCAAGTGACTAACAAGCTGCTGATGGTTTAATATGATCCAAAAGTACTGCTAGCGCTCTGGCCACTTGCTTCAAATTCCTGAATAAACAAAAGAACTGCTTGTTTTATCTCCTCCCAATTTTTCATCAAAACACAAAAATTGACCATTGTTCTGCCAACTAAGAGACCATATGCCAAAGTCTGAATTTATTTCCAAGAACTGCATAATTAGTGAGAATTGGCCAGGAAGTACAGTTGACCAAGAATATATTTCTGTACTTATTACCTGGTACATCTGAAATCTTATCTCAAATGGGTAAGTGACTAAGTGAGCAAACAAAAACAGGAAAGTGAACCATAAAGAAGATGGGCAAAGTATTTCATCCATTTCCATTGTCTAAACTTAATTCTAAAATACATGAACTATCTCTACCCCAAAATTAGGCTGCCAGACAGCCTGCTGCACAGAAACTCCTTCCCAAACCCAGCAGGATTAGATTTCCTCCCTTCCTCCTAACTTTCCCCCATGAGATCTTACAATCCATAATAGCAACAGCTTTTAGAGTTCCAGAGCTTTAGCTGTGCGCAGACAAAAGGCAGGAGCAATTAAGGCAGTAATTTGTGAAACAGGAAAAGCACTGTGAGTAGAGCACAAGAAGGAGGTCTACTTTCAAGTTCAAAGAACTGCAAACTGGTCCTATTCTCCAACTCATTCAAAACCGTTTCGAGTTTGAGCCACAGCAGGCCCATCATGACACAGCAGAGGTGCACATGAGTGTCAACTAGCCAACAGGAACTGTGTAAACAAAGAAAGGTGTACATACATCTGGCTTCCAGGACTAGACACAGGAGCATGAAGCTGTCAGCAATAAAAACTTTAAATGAGGCAGACTAGAGTTACCTCATCCACCCAGTCTCTGCTTCAGTAAAAGAGCATAAAAACAAAATCAACATAAAGAAGGGAAAATATGGACTAGGGAGAAAGTCAGCTGATAATTTTCCACAAGAAAGTAACTTAAAATGCAGACCTCAAATGGATGCAAGAGAATGTGACCTCTTATATCCAAGCTGATGAACAGAGCTGGGAAAAATATCACACAGATGGATTGAGGATCTCGGACAAGGCTACATACGACACTTACTTCCCTCTAGCAAAGAAGTCTGTGATTGTCATTCATTCACTATCTTACTAGTCATCACCACCAAGAAGGCCTATAGATTCTTAAAGACAATGTAGCCAATATGATAGAACCATTTATATTATTATTATTTTTTTTTTTTTTTGGTACCAGGGATCAAACTTGGGTCCTTGCGCTTGCAGAACAGGCAGTGAAACCACTCAGCTAAATCCCTGGCCCCACCATTTATATTATTTAAGTACTGATGCTTGGTACTTTACATATATGATCTTACTTAAAGCTCACCACAAATTTATAAGGCTTTAATACTCCCCATTATTAACATAGGAATTGCAGATCTGATGGGTTGAGTAATTTACTTTTCAGTGGAAAGTATAAGAATTTGACCCAGGTCTGTCTGCTCCAAAGTCTATGTTCTTCACCCTGTGCTATGCTATCTCAGTACACAATTCTGAATAGTCTTCCCCAGCACACATGTTCTCTGTTCTCTCTCAGGAAAAATTATGATGGCCTGTATTAGACACTTTAGAACACAATACCAGACACTCATAACTTAAATGAGAAGAGGTTTATTTTGTCCCAGAGTTTTAGTGGGTTCACTCCATACTTGGTTGACTCCAGGAAGAAACGGTATGGTGAAAGAAAGGTATGGCGGAAGAAAGCTGCTAAACTCATGGCATCCAAGAAGCAGAGAGAGAAGGGGAGAACCAGAGACAACAAAACATTCTTCTAGTTCTCACCCGCAGTGACCTGCCTCTTCTGACTAGGCTGTACCTCCAAATACATGAGACTTTTGGGGGACATTGTAGATCTAAACCATAATGTAGCACAACCACCTGCTAGAGGCAAAACCAGAGGTGTTACCTTGATTTCACCTTCTCTTTATTCCACATCCACTAAGTCCTACAACTTTGTAATATCTCATGAAATTTTAGTTTCGCTTGCTTTCTAGGGCAACTAATTAAGTTCTGTTTAACAGCATCACCAGCATAGATTATTGAAAATACCCTGGGTATCTCTCCAACATAGTGGACTGTGAGTAGCCATGTCCTCCCTAAGTATCCTTTCACATCGTACCTATTCGGAAGAAGTATTGTTAGATTCTTCAAGAGCTGGCTGGTCACAAAACCTGGGATAACACATAGGTCCATGTCAACAACGAAGCAAAAATTTGTGGGTACAGAGATAATGGTCTTAAAAAGAGATAAAAGACAGATTAGAATCTGAAAGCTTTCCTGTTCATGGCTCCAGTACCTTCTGAGGTCAATAAATGTAGGGCTACTCAGGTCAACTCAGAATGGTTCTAATCCATTTCCTTTTCACTTGAAAGTGTACACTGGAAGGTAGAAATAACCCAAACATCCTTCAGTGGGAAAATGGATAGACAATGTGGTACAGCCATATAAAGGAGTATTCATCAGCCTTAAAAAGAAAAAAAATCTAATATATATATGACAACATGGATAAACTTTGAAGACATTTTGTCAAATAAAATAGGTCAAACATAAAAGGTCAAATATTGTGTGATTTATCTTATATAATGTACCTAGAATAGTCAGACTCATAAAATCAGAAAGTAAAACAGTATCTGCCTGGGCCTGGAGGGGAAGGTAGACTTGCGATGTTGTTTAATTCATAGAGTGAGTTTTGGAAAAATGAAAATTCTGGAGATGAATGGTATTAATAGTTGCACAATAATGTGAAGGTACCTATAGTGCACTGAACCATACACTTAAAAATGGTTAAATGGTACATTTTATATAATGCATATTTTAACAAAATAAATAAAAATCTAAAGTGGTAATGTCACTTGTACCCAAAGCACCTTAATTAGGATATTTCAAGCCAGTGCCTCCTAAAATATCAAACTGATCATTTCACACCCATACCAATACTCTCCTCCAACATCACTGTTAAGTCCAAATTCCTTGCCATGGTATATAAGAAAGACGGTCCATGTTCTTAACTTATCTTTGCTCTTAATGCTTTCCAATCCCAACACTACTATACCTTCCTCGAGGTCTTGATTAATGTATAGTTGGACTTCTTAGACTTAGCAGCTAGTAGAATGTTCACACTGGCTCTCTTAAAGCACATCTGTGGTACAAAAAGCCAGGTGTACACATCTTAAAATAGCCAATATTAATACCAGAACATTTCTAGTAATAGTACAAATCAGATGTTCAGAGAACTAACAGTACAGTCTATCTAAAAACGTTGGATTGAAAAGATTTTATGAACAAAACCTCAGTTGCCCGTGAACTAGCACAAACAATCAACAAGTGGGATCTCTTCTTATTAAAA
>NW_004624813.1:5233170-5260267 GCF_000247695.1 Heterocephalus glaber | reverse complement strand
GTTCATAGCAGCACAGTTTGTGATAGCTAAAACTTGGAAACAGCCCAAATGCCCATCAACTGGAGACTGGATAAAGAAAATGTGGGTTTTTTATAAAATATTTTAAATGTTTTTTATTAATGGCCAACCCAATAGCCAGAAAGGACAAAAGCCAGAAAAGACAAAGATCTACAAATCCACAGGGGGATATGCAAGTACTAGAACTACTGTTTTCCCTGTGGGTCATTGCTGATTTCTAATGGATAAAAGCCTGGGTTTTAATGATCCATTTTCCACAAGGAACAGACACAAAGCCTGGGGCCCAAATATCTTGGGAAGAAGGAAACACAAATCTCTGCTGGAGAAACATACTCTGAAACCAAACCTCAAGAAAAAAATTCCAAGGACTGAGAATTCCTACTTTCAAAATAATTTCAAATGAAGAAACAAAAACTATAGCAAGAAAGAATCAGCATAATCAAAAACATTACAATATCTAATCTGTAAAAACTGTGGGCATCAAGAATAAAATATAAAGAAGCACTTTTTATTCCATAATACTTGAAGAAACAAAAGAATGAGACTATCAATAAGAACTAATAAGCTGGGCATGGTGGCACACTCCTATAATCCCAGCACTCAAAATGCTGAGGGAGGAGGATCCCCATGAGTTCAAGGCCAACCTGGGCTACACAGTAAATTCAAGGCCAACCTGAATTACATAGTGAGACTCTGTTTCAAAAACAAAACAAAATAAAAAAGAGCCCACGAGGCTGTGTGCCAATAAAACTTAAAAACAAATTAATAAGATTTATAAAAAGAACAAAAAAGAACTTCTAGAAAAAAAATACCATTGAAATTAGAGCAAGCAGGGCATTTGTACAAAGAATGAGTAAACCGGAAGATACAAAAAATTATCCAGTGTTCAGCACACAGAATCAAAACCACTGGAACTATAAACAGAGGTCAAGAACAAGTAAGATCCTTCTTACATCTATTCAGAGTTTCAGGAAGAGTTAGAATGGGGAAGAGACAATATTCAAAGGGATAATGGTTGGATAGCTTTCAGTAACGTATTGATAAAGACAAGAATTTTCAGATTCACAAAACACAACATAATTTATCACCAAGCTAAATAAGAGAAAGCCACAACAAAATACATTAGAATCTAATTAGACAACAGAATGAACAGAAATGAACAGAAATGAACAAAGACAACCTGAGGATCAAGTAGAGACATGGAGCTTATAATGGAATCAGAATTTAAAAGAAACCACACATTACAAGAGTAATATGTGATCATTACAGTAGTTTTGAGAGAAATTTAACTACCCATTTAGAATTCTATATCAGCAGATGATAAAGTTATCTTCTGAAAACTAGAGTGAAATAAACATATTCAGAAAAACAAACTGCCAGTTTACTAACAAAGATTCTCAAAAAGGCTCTCTAAAGAAGATACCCCCAAAAGAAGAAAAATAACTCAGAAGGAAGTTTGAAATATGAAAAAAATCCAAGTTTTTAAAAAATAATAATTCCAAGCAAATATTAACTGCATAAAGCAATTATAATATCTAACTTGTGAGGCTGCAAAAAATCAGAACAGAACTAAATCTCTAGACAACAGCATAAAAATTGGGAAAAGGTCAATGGAATTAGTTTTTTATCTGGACCCAGAGGAAAGTAATTCTAAAGTTTAAATTTCATATCCATGTGTCTTAGTCTGTTTGTGCCACTACAGCAAAATATCATAAATTGGGTAGCTTATAAAAAACAGAAATTTATTTCTCACAATTCTGCTGGTTGGACATCAAGGATCCTGCAGAATAAGTATCTGGTGAGGGCCCCTTCCAGGTTCACGCACTACCATCTTTTCACAGTGACCACAGTGGCAGAATAGTAAGAATAGTAAAAATAGAAAATAGTCCTCTCTCCAGACTATTTTCTAGGACACTAATCCCATTCCTGAGGGTTCTGCCTCATAATCTGATTACCTCCTAAAGACTTTACCTTTTAATACGATGGTCATCTTGTAGTTTTGGGTTTCAGCACATGAACTGAAGATAGAAAGGACACAAATATTCAGACCAGAGGAGCATGATGAGTTTTAGAGTGAACCCAAACCACAAAAATAGAATTTATAACACTCAAGCTAATACAAAGAGATAAAATGTAATTAAAGAAAAAATAACAAGAAGTCAATGCAAAAAAGGAAAAGAAGCAAAAAATAAACGACAAAACAGCTCTACATACAGAAAGTGAATCCAGATATACCAGTAATCACAATCAATGTAAATGGGCAAAAGATAGTCAGGGAACCCAACCTTCAGCTTTGTGCACTATTCATAAAAGAGATACACCTACACCATAAAGACACAGAAAAGGTGAAAGCTGTCTAGCCAACACAGACATAAATAGCACAAGGGCCACACAGTGTAAATATCAAGTAAGGTTTATCAGAGAAAGCTAAATAAACAGAGAAGTAGCAAATCAACTCATGATCAAAAAATATTAGTATTCTTGTAAACAGGAATGGACCCTCATATATCCAGGAAATCCTATCCTAATGGAAAGCCTACCGAGTAAGTCACCTTGGTTACAAGGAAGTCACTGGAAACAACTGCTTGCTATCAGCCTGTGCATACACTGAGCTGAGACCTGCTAGACTAGCTCTGAGCTGACCCATCAAAGAGATGTGGAGATGAGAATGCAAGCTCACGAATCTTGTCTCCCCTAGGTAAAACACAGGATGGAAAAAGGTACAACCAATAAATTCTAAGCAAAAGAAAACTGGTGAGTACAGCTGTGGAGATCAGATGGGAAGAATGGGGTCAAATTGGCCTCCTCGGTGAGCACTGAGGAAAGAGGTCATACAAGTGTGCTAATGCGCTGCAGGGAAAAGTAAAAACACCTGAGGTTAAGTTGTTTGCCTGGAAAAGTACCGTGGAGGGTGGGAGACAGATGAATCCTACGGAACTCTAATTGCTCATGCTCGTGTCTAAGTGAATAAAGCAAAGATGCGCCAGTCATTTGGGGCTCTATGACGAAGGGAGACAGGAGTCCTCTAGCCTCCTAGATTTTAACTTGTTTCTGTGTCTCTACTTTTCATCTTTGTCACCTCTTGGTCAGGTTTGAGCTCAGCTCATAGGCTGGTTCCTACATATATCAGCAGACAAAATGAACTTTAAGGCCAAAAGCATAATTAGTGACAGTTATCACTCAAATTCACTATTTTACTTTACAATCCCCATCTTGTATGTATTGAATAACCCTTTCAAAAATATATAACAAGACATCATAATTTCAAGGTTAAATTTGCCAACGGAACTATCATAGCAAACTTTAAATATTTATAGAAATTGCCCACATGTTTGATAAACCTTAAAGTAAGTTTCATATACTTTTTTTTTTTTTTTTTTGTGGTACCGGGGATCAAACTTGGGTCCTTGCACTTGTGCAGCAGGCGGCAAAACCACTGAGCTAAATCCCTGGCCCAGTTTCATATACTTTCAAAGAATTAGTATCAGACTACGTCCTCTATGATATAATTACATTAGGCATTAACAACAAAATAAATATAAAACCTATACATGTAGAAACAAAATCCATGAATCAAAGAAGAAATGTAACTGAAAAGTATTTAGAATATTACAATGATGAACATGTACTTATGAAAATGTATTTTAGATACATCTAAAGTAGAAGTCAAGGTAACTATACCAAACTCAGAAGGCTTTACACATGAACCGTAATATTCAATGAACAGAAAATTCCAATCTTACAAATCCTGAATAATAAATAGAAACATTTTACAATTTATTTCATGAAATAAGGATAACTCTAAAACTAGAATCTGTATGGAAGAAAGGAAAATGACAGGCCAATCTCATTCATTAATAAAATGTAAAACTCCTAAACAAAACAATAGCAAATAAAATCCAAGAAGATATACTAAAAGATAATATATCACTGGTGTGGGTGCCACACCCCTGGAATCCCAGCACTCAGGAGACTGAGGCAGGAAGATCGCTGAGGCCAGCCTGGACTACACAGTGAGTTCAAGGCCAGTCTGAGCAAGACCGTATCTCAAACAAAACAAAGCAAAATAAAACAAAAAGATAATATATCATAACCAGCTTGTGAAAGAATGCAAGCTTAGTTCAACATTGGAAAATATACTTAATCACCTCAAATAAGGCAAAAAATGTATTTAATCAAATTCCGCAGCCATTCATTAAAACTCTTATCAAATGAGGAATTCCTTAACCTAATAAACTGAACTCCAAGCTGGGAAGGACTTTCAGGAAGGCTCCTTAAAGGAAGCTGAATTCCATGAAAGTCTATCCTGTCCTCCCTACACTTCTCTGCTCCCTGGAATGGGGACTTGGTAGTTGAAATTCCCACACTTACCCTGGTCCATCTAAGGAATTTAATATGGAACTAGATATTGAGCACAAAAGAATAGAAAGACAAAAAGAAACCGAGCACCTGGTATCTTAGTGGCACTACCACATAAGTGCTATTGCACGGCTCTGGACTTGAGACTAAGCCTTTGTGTACGGGATACTTTCACTTATGCATACAAGCTCCATCTTAACTGAAATTCCATTTTTATTCTTAACAGTACTGGAGGCTCTAACATGGGCAAGAAAAATAATGAAAATATGTAAGAATTGTTAAGAAACAAAGCTGTCATTATTCACATATGAACAGAAAACTCAAAATAATCTTATAGAAGAAAGTTATAAGAAATAAGACTTAAACAAGACATCATTTCTCAGACCAGCAACAGTCAGTTAAAATCTTTAATTCAAAAAAAGAAACCTTAAAATACCAACAGAAATAAGGTACTTAGAAACATATCTAACCTAAAATTCAAAACTTTCAGGTAGAAAGTTTAGAAATTGTTTGGAAAGACTGAAAGAGATCTAAAATAGCTCAAGGATAGTAAGAGTCATCACTAAGATATTGCTTTCCCCGAAATAATCCAAGGTCACAATGTAATTTTGACCAAATTCCCAACATAGTTTCTTATGGAACTTAAAAGTTAAATTTTATATGGAACAATAAAGAGATAAGAATAACCAGGACATTCCTGAAGAATAACCCCAGGTATCTAAAAAAGTTATCATAAGGCTACCTACAGTACTGAAGAAAATGGGTAGCAGGGTGAGGACAGAAAAACAGGCCAATTAAACAAAATCATGAGTTCAGGAATGGACTCGATACATATCTGTAAATTTAAGGTGACACTGAAAGTTAAAGCCAAAAGAGCGATATAATAAATAAACAATGGCAGGACAATTTAAATAACAAAAAGAAATTGGACATCCATTTGACAACATGCATAACGCTCAATTATAGATGATGGGATATTAAGTATGAAAACCAAAACTATGAAAAAATTTTAATAATTGTAATATCTTTAAGGACTCGATGTAAAAAAGGATTGACAATTTTTTAAAATTGAATTTTCTAACTATATTAAACCTAAAAGAAAAAATTTAACTATACTAAGAGTTCTTTCAAAAAAAGGGGGGGAGGGTAGAAAGATCAGCCAAAGTATGCAAAAACAATTTGTTGCATTACTGCCCACACCAACATTAAAATCTCTCACAAGTCAGTAAGAAAAATAAAAATCAGCATGGAAAAAAATATAAATGGCCAATAAATATTTGAAAACATGTTCAACCTTAGTAGCAATCAGGGAATATAAATTAAGATCACAAGAAACCATTTAATATCCATGAGTTCAGAGGGGAAAAATTTCCAGGGCTGCCAAGAATGTGTATCAACTAGAACTATGCTATACTCATATAAAAGGGTAAACTGATCCCAGCATTTGGGGAAATCATTTGCTTTTACAAGCAAAGCTGAAGACCCACACCCTATGTTCTAGTAATTCTGAAATGCAGTTGCACAAACATACCACGTAATAACAAGAATATTCACAGCAGCTCTGTATGCGACAGAAAAGAACTGCTAGTGAATAAGAGTGAAATGGCAGAGAGAAAAGAATGAATTCCCTAATCACCTACGCTTATTAATCTCAAAAACAAGCAAAAGAAACAAGTCAGAAGATGTGTATGATCCCAATTATATCAAGGTCAAAGACTGGCCAAATTAAACAGATTACCATTTAGAAATGGCTACATGTGTGATACAACTATACAGAAATCTTAGGAAACAATACAGATTGCAAAATAATGTTGTTCAAGATAGACTAGTAGGGAGGACTTAACTGGGGCATGCAACTAACTGATAATATTCCATTTCTTAAACTAAATGAGAGGCTCACATGAGCCTATTAAATATTACAAAAATTATACATATCAGATATATATACTCTTCTCTGGTCATTATCCACTTCGTGATAAATTTTAAGGGACTCAAAAATAAAAATCCAAGAGGGTTGTTTAGAAATCATCTTCTTGTTTCTCTCTGTTTTTAAAAAAAGTTTTTGCTCGGCCGGGAATTTAGCTCAGTGGTTTCGCCGCCTGCTGCACAAGCGCAAGGACCCGAGTTCGATCCCTGGTACCAAAAAAAAAAAAAAGAGAAATGCTACTTTTGGGCCGGGGATTTAGCTCAGGGCTTCCAGTGCCTGCCTTGCAAGCGCAAGGTCCGGAGTTCGATCCCCGGTACCAAAAAACAAACTAAAAAAAGTTTTTGCTTAAAAGTGCCCTTTTAATAGTAATGATATTAGCACTGGTATATTAAGGGCCACTCCTTTTTTAAAAACTTAGAGATCATGCGTAATCTACCATATATAATGCACATCTGCGTCCTTTCCAAAGCAATAACATACTTTATTGACTTGCACCCTTAACAACCACCGCTTTTCTTTACACCAACTGAAACGCACCCAGCATGTTTAATGAATCCTTTAAACTTGTTTTAGCGACAACAGAATCAAGACAAATACATTAATTTTTTTCCCAATTTCTACAGCACCGTTTGAAGATATTTTTATGTCCACTTATGGTGAAATCTCCCAGACAAGGCAGGTTCCCCCAATCTCGACAAGAGACACCTCGAAAATCAATAGCCATTAGCTTTGCACCGCACTGTGAGCCGGTGACAAATTCGACAGTCCTCCAGGATCTTCTTAGCATATGTTATATTTCAGGCCTCCACCTCGCCCCTTCTGAGCGCAGGGCTCGGCGAGCAATGATGGAAAGACTGAGGGGGCGGGGGGGATAAAAAGCGTCCCTTAATCCTATGGTCAAAAGTTAAAATCAGTTAGGACCTTACAAATTAACCCCTTCTGTGCGGATAGAGAAAGTCGCCATGAGAAGCGCGCTTGCTTGGGTCTAACAGCTGGTTAAGCCTGTCGCCTCTGCCCGGGAGCCCTCTCCTCTATCTGCTACCCATATATCCCTCTATTCACAGCTAACACAAGGGAGAGCGAGAACTGACAAGTCCATAAAGTCACGAATAGAAAGAGTAGTACGTCATTTTGACAACCTCTCTTCTCATAGGTGGGGAAACTGAACAGTAAAGTGATGCAGCTGGGGAGGGGGAGATGAAATCGACCCTCTGCCTCAGAGCAAGGACCTCAACAAAGTGAAGATCTCCGACGATCCCGCTTCCCGTATTCAAGAAACTGGGTGTCAAAAGAAAAGCCCGAGACCCAGGTTTCATTGAACAAGCATCCCGCACCGCCCACACAGGACCCGGAAGGGGGTAGGCGGGGTAACTGTCACAGCCCGAACCGCAACAGGCAAGCCGCGGCTAGAGAGCTGGCTACCAACTTCCGCCTCGCTCTTCGGACTCGGTCCCAGGGGAGAAGAGGAAAAGTAAGGTTCGAGGTTTCCCGCGAGAAGAGATACCTGAGGCTCTGGCCGCAGTCCGTCGCTGCACCCGCACCGGAGCCCGTTACCCCACTTCCGGAGGTCAAGTCGCCGCTGGGCTGGCGGTTCCCGGCTGGTAGGCGCATGCCCCACCCCCTCCAAGTCCCGCCTCCATTGCCCTTTTAGCCAATGACTCGAGCCATTTTAGGAAAACTTTGCGTCACTAACAGCTGATCCCCACTTCCGTACGTAACTCCACGTTACTCAAGCGCCGTCCTCAACCGCCAGACTGCGATGCATATTTCCGCTTATTTGATTGGCGGAACTGGTGCGCTAGTTTTCGCTGATTGGTCCGAGGAAAATCTGCCCCATAGACGACTGCAGGGTGCTCTTTTTGGTCGACAGCTCGTTTCCCGCCAGCCGGAGCCGTAAACATGGTGGACGTAATGGAGTTGCCCAAATCGCGCATCAACGCCAGCATGATATCTCAGTTCATTGACCGGCCAGTCTGCTTCGTAGGGAGGCTGGAAAAGGTGCGCGGGCTTGCGGTCTTGCGCTCCCCGGTGTGTAGCTAGTGGGAGGGACCCACCGATTGCCAGTGTAGCCTACTCAGTGGTTAACGGAGAGTGAGTGACTGAACGCCTCAGATCATTATTGCCCTCTCCCGATCACTTTATTTTCCACACTCTTTAGGCTTTGTACATCTATTCTGGCGCCTTTTGTGGCGCAGAAACGAAATCTTCGAACGTGCTAGGTTCTAAATTCCAGCGGCCCTCGTCCCTGTTGTTTTTATAAGTTACAGATCTGACTCCCAAGTCTGGATTTTGGTTAGCCATGCTCGACTGACATCTATGCTAAAGCGCTTCTTTTGCTCGTTTCTACTCTTGTCTCTCTCCCCAAATTTCATTTTCTCGTTGAAGTCAAATTTCCATACAACGTCCCATCTTTATCTCTTCCAGATCCCATAGCAGCCCATTATTTAAAGTGTAGGCCCCTTAGCCTACTGTGAGGAATACACTCAAAGTCTCAGAATCAGTAACTTGAGAGGGTGGAGGGAAAGAAAATTTACAAGGGCTTATTTAGTGGCTCATTTCATCCACACATCCTGTAAGTGAAAAGAGTGTTAATTCTGACTTCACAAGTAGGGAAAATTAGCTGGAGTGCTGGATGTTTAACAAAAATGCTCAGGGGCACAGCAAGTGGCAAAGCTAGCTTTCAAACCTGATCGGACTGCTGTCTTTGCAGCAGCTTCCCAAGAGTGGAACCCAGATGTTTGGCAACAGGTTCTCCTTTTACTCATCCGTGGTATACGTGTTATAACAAAATCTTGAGTGCCTGCAGATTCCATTTTTAGATAGTTCATACTTCCTTTAATTTGTTTTTAACATAGGGTTGCCAGATTTGCAAGTAAAAACATAGGACCCACTTATATTAAAAATGTATTCATTGTTTATCTGAAATTCAAAATTAACTGGGTGTCTCATGACTAGATCAGGTAACATAAGATTGTTATTTGAATCACATAAACTGTTTGAAAAATCAACTGCTTGTTGCTCAAGTGAGTTAGGGTCAATCTGGTCATCTTTGATCAAATTCCTTTTATTTTAATGAAAATGTTAAAGGTTTTATGTGGGGATTTTTAATTGTATGTTTCTTTCTTAGATTCATCCCACAGGAAAAATGTTTATCCTTTCAGATGGAGAAGGAAAAAATGGAACCATTGAATTAATGGAGCCAGTATGTTTAAGTATTAACTATATATTAAATTTAATTCATCTTACTTTAACTTGTTATTTCTGATTTTTGAAGTGGATGTATAAAGAACAAGTTTGTAAAATGTCTCTAGCTCTACAGTGATTTTTTTGCACTCCATGATTTTGGGTGGGGGGTGGTTTTTCTGTGAGGTTTTTTATTTATGTATTTTGGTTTTTTGAGGATCTCGCTATGCAGTTCAGGCTGGCCTTGAACTCATTATGTACCCTAAGCTGGCCTCAGACTCACTATATTCCTTCTCCCTCAGCTTCTAAGTGTCAAGATTACAGGTGTTTGCATTCTCATGATTTTTTTTTTTGGTACCAGGGATCGAACTCAGGACCTTGTGCTTGCAAATCAGGTGGGGTGCCACTGAGCTAAATCCCCGGCCCCCATGATTTTTTAATACATCCCTGAAGTGTTGGTTGAATAACAATTCTGATCTCTTATGAAAGACCATAAAATCACAAATCAAAAACCTTTTTAAATCTTTTTTTTTTTCTCTTTTTGTGGCAGACTGTCCCTGTTGCTATATGTTGCACTGCTGCTTCAGCCTCCCCCATAGCTGGAACTATAGTTATGCACTTTTACCAGGCTTTAGTTTCTATTTTTATTTACAGATATTTTCAGTTATCATCTATTTCTGCATTTTATGTTTAATATGCTTAAAAACATTTTCTTGGTCTTTCATGAAAACAGATCCAGACACACTTTGGTTAATGTATATGGAACACATTTTGTGAAATATAAATTAGAAAGGATGCTTTGCAGTGGGTCCTTTAAAGCAAATTATTGCTTGTAGAAATTCTAGACATTCTCAATATCTTTAAGAGAATTTGTCATCATTTTAAATATTTAACTGTATCTTTGGACCTGAAGCCACTGCCAAAGAAAACATGAGTTGTAATGTGCTGGTAGTTATGTACTGATTTTTTAACTTTTACGGTTCAGTTTTTACATTGGTAAATTTTAAAGTTACTTTGTTACAATAAATAATTAGCGAACTGTGTAACGGCTTGAAAGATGAGTAAACTGTAATATTTTCCAAATTAATTATCAACTGAAAATGTGATTTAAACAAATTGACTTTTTGTTCAATGTCTTTTAGCTTGATGAAGAAATATCTGGAATCGTGGAAGTAGTTGGAAGAGTAACACCCAAGGCTACCATCATGTGTGCATCTTACATCCAGTTTAGAGAAGACAACAGTCCTTTTGGTAAATAAAGCATTCTTGTATTTGCAGGCAATTAAGAGGAAAATTTTTTGTATTCTTTATTGACGTGTTGGTCTTGAGTCTCATTCCTGCCATCCAGTCCCACAAGAAAATAGGAGGATGTTTTGGCCTGCTTATAAGTAGTCCTTTTAGTGAAGGCTAATATTTGTGGGGGCAAACAGATGGGGAGAGGGAAGATTATAGTGAATAAATATGATGATCCATATCTCAAAAATTTTAGAAATTGGATTGTGAAGATAGGTTGACCTTTAAGAGAAAGAGAGATAGATAATTGATGTTACAGCTTTTCACTGTAGATTAAATGTTTGCTTAAATGTTTCTTTCAGATCTTGGACTTTACAATGAAGCAGTGAAAATTATCCATGAATTCCCTCTGTTTTTTCCTTTTGGAGTTGTACAACATGAATCTTGATAAATTTTTTTATGATTACAAGAAGCTACATTGATGAATATTAAAAGAATCCCTTCAAATTTGAGGGAGAATTCTTTGGTTTCTAATATTTAATTTGTTGTTTTTAAATTTTCATTATCAAATGTTAGGTATTTCAATCTGCAGTTTTTGATGGCACTAGTATATTATTAACTGTTCTCACCTAAGTCCTTTTATTAAAAATTACTACTATATGGTATGGTCAGATAAGATGCAACAACAAAGCATCTGGTCTTGTATTTATGTTTCTATTTTACTAATAAAAATTTGAATGGTGTGTACTATTCACTTCATTTTTATTCTTTTAAGCATGTACTCAGACACAAACTTGGAATTTCATACCTGTAAGGTCATGTCTTAGGCCTACCAAATGAAACTCTGGGTCAACTGTGTTAAAGATTTACTTACCGTTTCATAAATTCTACCATGTTAATTATTTTTCAATATTCAGAAAGTGATTTTTTTGTTGCACTTTTTTACATTTTGTTAGTATGTTGGCAATACATATTAAATTCATTCATAGTGAGGAATTGGTACATATACATATCTCATCTTCATCCTTTTTACTTCTCCCCTCCCTCCCATCCCCCCATCAACATCATAAAGTGATTTCAACAATTGAAAAGAGCAAGCAGAATCCTACATCGTATGTAATTTGTGAAGTATCTTTTTCCAGATTTTAAAACAGCATATACTAATGGCAAACAAGTGACACATGATCATTGAAAAAGTTGATGGAATCATTTGATTTTTTTCCCCCTTTCAACTGTCGTTAATTATCCTTAGTATGTAATTCCTAACAAGTGACATTGGGGATGGGCAGGGAGGGATGTGGCAGGTGTAGGGTAGGACAGTGCAGAATAACTGATGGTCCCTAGCGGGTTGGATTTTATGTCTTAGCCAATTCTGCAGTGAGGAAGTTGAATAACTCCAAATCCATATAGGCTGTTAATTATACCAAAAAGTATTTATTTTAAATTAATACAATCTTAAATTTCAACTTTTATCATCCTCAAATACTCTGCAGATAACTTAAAGGACATTAAAGTATTTTATTATTTGAAATTAAGACATAGTTAACAATTCACATACACAATTTGCCTGTTTCAAACATGCAATTAAGTGGTTTTCAGCGTAGAGTTGTTCAGCCTTCACAATAATCAATTTCAAAACATTTTTGTCAACCCAAAAGACAACCCCATATACATATATTTACTTTTCATAGCCCAATCTTTCCATCACCACTCACTCCCCCTACCTTACACTGAACTACCGTGGTCCTCTATCCACAGTCTTGCTTTCTTTGGTTTCAGTTACCTGCAGGCAACTGCAGTCTGAAAGTATTAAAAAGAAAATCCCAGGAGTAAATAATTTGTAGGTTTAAAATTGCACCTTCTGAATAATGTGATGGACTCTCACATCATCCTGCTCCATCCTACCCAGGACACAAATCATCCCTTCGTCCGGTATACACAGATACCTGCTGGCTACCTGCCCATTAGTCACTTGGTGGCTGAGTTATATTCACTGTTGGGATATCACTGTGCATGTATCCACAGCTTCAAGCATTTTTTGGAGTCTTGAACTATATTCTCCCTTGGATAAGGGGCAACCACTGTACTTTCTCTAAAATTATCTCCATTCTGGACATTTAAAATGGAATGCTGTGATTTTTTTGTGAATGGCTTCTTTCTTTTGGTATGTTAAGGTTCGTCAGTATTATAACTTCTATTAGTGCTTCCTCCATTTTTAAGACTAGTATTCCATTGTATATGTATACCATATTTTGTTTTCCTATTCATTGGTTGATGAACATTAGGGTAGTTTCTGCTATTTGTTCATAATAATACAATTATGAACATTTGTGTATACATTTTTAGTATGTGCATATGTTTTCATTTCTGTTGAGAATATGCCTGGAGGGGAATTTCTGCATCATACGGTAAATACTTTTAACTTCATATTAGTAATTGGTTTTTCTCTTAAAAATGCTTTAAAAGTTAGAAAATAAAAGCCCTATGTTTGAACACTGCTATGGTTTTCCAGAGCTCTCTCTACATGGACAAACTATCTGTAGGACCTCAACATACTTCTCCGAAACATACATTTCTCCTTAATATGCCTTGGCAGTTGGTATATAGAACTATCCATCCTTTAATGGTTACAAAATAATCTATTGTGCCAAATGTTCCCTAATTTATTTAACCAGTCCTCTTCGTCTTCCCCATTAAGATGTCCTTGTAGATGAGGAACATAATGAAGCCTAGCATAGTGCCTGAATAATGCATCCAGTCTAGTTTGAGAAAGCAAAAAGACAGAAGAGGTAATGAAGGCCTGAACTATACTATGACACAGTTAATAAAGATAAGAGGCAAGGAATTCAAGGTATTTTATATTTGTGTATTTTATAGATGATAGATAGATAGATAGAGATTGATTGATTTTGTAGAACTCAATCATGATATCAGGAGCAAACAGAATAAGAACCAAGAGGTCAATGGGTTAAGAGACAATAAATTTGCATCAATATAAATTAGAGTAGTTGAGAGGTCCTTTAGTGGAGATATTTAAAAAACAAGTTTTCAAGTTTGGAAAATTTAGTGACTTAGTGAGACCCTGTCTCAAAAAATTAGAAGGGACTGGGGCTGTAGCTCAGTGCAAAGGCCCTGGGATCAATTCCCAGTACCTAAATAAAATAAAATTAAAATATAGGACCAGGCCTAGGAATATAGCTCAGTGGTAAAGTGCTTGCTTAGCATGCATGAAGCCCTGGGTTTGATGCCCCATAAAATTTAGGGTCAGACATTAAACAGTCTGCCTCAAGCATTTAAAGTAGAAAGAGTTTTAAGAGGCCTACCACCCTTATCTGCAATTTCAAAATCTAAAATGATTTGAAAAACCAAAAGTTTGTTTGGTTAGTTTAAGGCAATACTCATTTTGGCAGCAAATCTTAAGAATGCAGTGGAATTATTTATAGTCTTGATCTCATTTCAGATAAATATTCATATACCTAACTACACAAGTAATATTTTGTTTATAAGGTTCTGTCTCTCTCTTCATGCAGGGTGTTAAGTAACCCATAGTAGATACATTTTATGACTTTGTTAAAATCCAAAACTTCTAAAGTCTGGAGCACATCTGGTTTCAAGAGTTTCAAAAAAAGGATTGTGTTTCTAAATCAAAGGCATATTACAGAGTGAGAAAACCTTAGACCTACTGACGAAATCATAGTGGGCTGCACCATTTACACAGCAGAAGTAGGAGAAAATGAATGGAAAGAGGAAGAGTAACTTTTGACTCAGGAAAAGAATCACAACAGTGATTCCAGTGACACCTAGGAAGTACCCCGTAAATATTTGTTGATTGATAGAATATCCTGAAAGTCAATGAAGGAGTTTCAAAGACTATAGACTTTGTTTTTTGAAAGCTCAAAGAACAAATTAAGGATAAAATAGACATTCATTTATAAAATTTAGTGCATTTGTTTCTAAAAAAGATTTTGGGTGCAAAAAAAATGACAATCATTTTTAAAAGTGGATGAAAACTACAGAAACACCAAACCTAATATGAAAAATATATTTAAGCATTAAATATGGAAAATAAATATTAGCTCCATGTCTTCCTAAGAAGATAGAAAGAGAAATAGGCTATAGAATTTTAATAGTATTCAATTCACCAGGACAAACTTTTTCCTAATATTAAATTGTAGAAGAAATATCACACAAAATCTAGTGTAGGGGATAATGAACTACAAAATAGTTATCTTAAGTAGTAGTTTTATAGATGTTCTTTTTTATCTTCATCTGACAACCATAAAATTATGAAAGCATCTCTTCATACAACGAGTTCAATGCTCTGAGTTGAGTAATAAACTAGTATTATTACTAAATTTATAGAATTTTGAGATGGTCTTTTTAAGATATTTAATTTAATTTGCATTAATTCATTCAACAAATATTTTGTGTCGAGTCCTAAGCTAATTGCTAGAAATAGATACTGAGTCTGAAATCTGCCTTCTGAAACCTCAGTCTACAGCAGTCTAGCATAATATCTAAAGATGGTTCAACTCTTACTATCATTTTAATATTTAACTGGTCTAAGGTTTCAAAGAAATCCACCATAATTAAGAATGATCAGACTCTGTAGGTTTTGTTTTGTGAAACTCCACTTTGGGTTCTTCCCTTACTTAATTCACATGAAATTTGATTCAGATCTGTTGATGTAAGAAAATTAAGAACCCTGGTACCACAGGTTATCTTTCCTAAGAAGATGATGCTAAATCTATAGTACTAGCAAAGCATATGTTTTAAGTTACTTTCTAATAGTGATGTAGGATTGAGGTAAGCCAGTTAAGTTGTTTATGACCCCATTTGACCTACAGCATGGGGTTATGAGATGACTAATTAAGACCAGAATTGAACACTATGAACAATTTATAATGTAATACATATATCTTGATTGCAAAAAATAAAATTGTAATTAGAATGCTATTGTTTTTTCTTGATATATTACATAATTGCAGTGGCAGAGCACTGTGTTCTGTAGTATTTCCTCTTTCCTCGTAAAGATTTAGACAGAAATATAGCAGGTTTTGCATATTTTAAAAAATGCTGGCCTTAAAATGGTTGTTCCTTTAGGTGAGCAGATAAAGAACAGAAAATTTCAAGACAGATATCAAGAAACAATGAGTGCCCTAAATTAAAAGAAAGGAAAATATATGAGCAGAGTAATAGTTTGGGGCAATGCCACAGGTGACATTATGACTTAGTAAATCCCCTTTCCAAGCAACTATTCATTTTTCACAAGATTTTGAAATACTGCCCAGAAAAATAAGTAAAATACCTTGGCTGAAAGAATCTTACACCATAAAATATTAAGGTAATAAAGTTTAGTTACTGACGACTTTAAATGAATGGTTTCTCATTGAAAGACCACAGTATCTTGTCACCTGAATCTTGATAAATAGTAGGGAGATATTTTTCTAATGAATAATTACTAATTAAAAGATAATTTAATATTATTTTTCCTTTAAACACTCATGTAAGAAGTATTATTTAGATCCTAATTTTTTATTAGTTCAACTTCAGATAACACACTATGGTCAGTTAAAGCCAAATTATGTCAAATAAATTTAGCACAATTCTCTAGAAAATCAGAAACAGTACCACATTTCACTGCAACATTTTAATAGTTTTCTTTATCTTTTGAGAAGGTTTAAGTTTTATGAAAACAGTTGCCCTGATGGGAGAATATACTTTTCTATATAAGAGATTTATCTATCCTTCAAAGTGATCAGAGTCCCTTTCAAAAGTTCATTATTTCTTCCATATGTCTCAGAAACGTTATGTCTTAGTTGGTCATGTGTTTGACCTTTTATGAGAGGCCAACAGTGGACCAGAGTTTGTCTCATTTCGAAATCTCCTCAGAAATGACTAAATGTTTTCCAGATGAACATACTGTGGACCAAGGGAGGAACTAGGAATTAGAAATCATTGCTTCCAAACCAGGAGAATTTGTAGAGTTCTTTTACTGTTGGAACCCAGTGACCTAAAGGCATCAACCCTGAGGGCAATTTCATTCACTCTCAACAGAACATTAAGTCATGAAAACAACTCAGGATGAGATATGGTATTTATTTATTTATACTTCTCTTATTGCCAAAAAAAAATTTAAGACAGCTGCAAAAGTTTCTATCACTTTCCCATTTTATCACCATAAAGTTATACAGTGACTCCTAAATGTAAACTTCAGTTACCAGCGGAGGTAGAACAAGGTAGCAATTCATTACTGTCATTTGTCACAAGACCGCTCATCTGCTAAACTGGCACTGAAATACTGTTTATCCCCTGTAAAGGCAAATAAAAATAATATTTCAAGGTGAATAAATATGCTTCAGGTTGCTTTCCTTCCCTTATCTTCTATTATATAGCCTAAACTTGAGGTATAAATGTAAGAATACATTTAAAGCTGTTCAGGGAAAATATATGATGAGTACATATGAACTCTAAAACTATACCTCAGATAATGTATTGAAACAAAAATAACATTCCTTGTGTAGTCTGTGATTCAAGAATGAATGTTATGTTAGTTTTTGGTACTCTTTTAAAGGAAAAATAAGCCATATAAAAGGTGCCAAGACACATTTGTTAATTTCATCTAAAATAATTGGTAAAAGATATCAGTTATGCACACATCCATGACTTCGTAGTCAAAGGGATGGAAAGAATTATAAGACCATATGCTTCCAGGTATGGCTGTCTAAACAATCTGGAACACATGATATTTGTCTTTGATAATTTTTCAAAATAGGAACTGGAGATAAGTTCTCTGATAAATTATCTCATTGGAAATGAGGTTAAGAAATTGCAGGGACTTGGAGAAATAAAATAATGGATAAAGCAGCCCTTTGCAAGAAAAGAACATTCAAGGGATTTTTCTAAAGTACATGTAAGAAATGGATGATTTGGATTGATGCAGCTGAACTTGAATGAAAAACTGTGAGTAAAATCATAAAGTCAATGACATTTAGAAATAGTACTGCTGCCTCTGTGTTCTCAACAGGTTTTAAATTCAGCTACATGTGTCTGTGATCACAAGATATGGTTACAAATAGCAATAATTGTTGCAAAGTAAATTGCATGCTAGCACAGGAAAGCATTTCCCCTCCAACTGGGGAGGGAGCACATTACCTCAATCACGTAGGCTGTAAGTTATATAATGAAGATTGGGGACTTTAAATGAAAAAGGAATGTGCTAAAATGAAAAAATAATTTCAAAACAAAGATAGATTCCTTCGTTTAGGGAAACATATAGTAAAGTGTGTATAAAAAAACTTTAGGCATAAATATTTAAGTGTTTATGGGCTCTAGAAACTGTTTCTAAAAGATTTTTTCACTTCATAACTTTCCATAAAGATAGTCATGCAAATAAGGGTTTCATTCACATAGGGATTGAAAACATTAGGATTACACCACATAGCAATATTGTATAACAAATGTAAATTCAAACGAAGTTAGGTACAACAAATATTGTATATATAATTGTAACATAATAATTACACTCAGTACATAATAACTTGGAATGATTAATATTTAGGTAGATGCAATATTCCGATAAAAGTATTAATGTTAGTTTTAACTCACACATTTTATTAAGAAGTGGCTAGAGCTAACACATTTCAATTACTCCATATTATATTTCATATAAGTAACCTCCTAGAAGTTGCCACACATAAGTGATTACTGCAATAGAGATTCCAAGAAATAGGCCAAGGAATCATTTTATTTCAGCTATGACAGCTAACTCTTTTAAAAACAATCATTTTAACCCTCTGGTAAATATTAAAATCTCATGGCTAAAGCTTCCCAGCCTAGTATTCTGAAACATTTTCTCCCTGAATCCTGAATTCCTCCAAAAATCATGGATAAGAAGGTTGAGTGTACTTTCATAGTTTATTAGAACTTCTTAATTGTCTTCCTCTTCAGTATTCTACAGACTTCATGAGGGTAGGGTAGGGAAACTGTAAGAGGTAAGTCGGGATGAAAAGAAAACTCACTTTTTTTTCTTTTATACTTCTTGATTTTGGAACCACATTGTGATGATTAATTTTATGTATCAAGTTGACTGAGCTAACAAACCCCGGGTACATGATAAAAATTATTTCTGGGTATGGCTCTGAGGGTGTTTCTGGATAGAATTATAATCTCAATCAGTAGATTGCATAAAGATTCCACCTTCCCCTACATGGTTGGGCTTCGCCCAATCTGTGCGGTGCCAACATAGAACAAAGGGGAGTCTAAGGTTGAACTAAGACTTCAGTCTTCATCTGCCTTCAGACACCAGGGCTCCTTATACTCTAGCCTTTGGAGTCCAGGATTCACACCAGTGCCCTTCTCTCTGGTGCTCAGAAGAGTTACACCATTTGGCATCACCAGTTCTCATGCTTTCAGACTTGGGCTGAATTATTTAACTGGATTTCTCTTTCTCCTGCTTACAGACAGGATATTGAGGAACTTTTTTTTTTTGCCTCCTGTAATCAGATAGTTTATTCCCATAGTAAATCCTCTCATATAGCTATATGTTTCCTATTGGTTCTATTTCTCTGGAGAATCCTGTTTAATACACATGTGAATAAATTTCCCATTCAAAAATTAGCCAGGTGTGGTGGCGCACGCCTATAATCTCTGCACTGGGGAGGCTGAGCCAGGAACATTGCTGCAAGTTCAAAACTAGCCTGGGCTACATAGTGAGTTCAAAACCAACATGCCTGTCATGACAGCTCTCTGGGAGGCTGAGGCAGGAAGATCACAAGTCTGAGCCCAGCTTGGGAAGCTCGACTTAGTGAGACTCTGAAGGGGGCAGGGCAGGGTTTGGGAAGGTACCTCAAAGCTAAAGCCCTGGATTCAGTCTCTAGCACAGAAAAAAACAAGCAAACAAACAAACCTAAAAAGTCTTCATGATATGATAGAGATTTGCTCCTGAATAGTTACCCTTCAAGCTAAACAGGATTCATTTTAACTAAATCTGCTAAGTCAAGTCACTTTGGCCTTTCAGAATATGAAAGTATTTTCAAAACAGGAAACTAGACATTGTTATTCAGTCTATCTACCGTGGAAACTGCCAAGAAACAAGTTAAATATTTAGGACCACACAAAATGGCAAGACGTGATGAAGTACAATATGCTAAGCAATGTTATTACAAAAATATCTCTGAACCAAGACCTTAACAGACCTTTGGCAGAACCATTAACCCTGGAATCAATATCTTGGGAACACAAGTGACTTATATAGAGTATCTGGTTGAACACTGAGAGAGAAATGATTACCTTTAAAAAGAAAACAAACAACATCAAAACAGATACCCAAAACTGGCAAACTAAAAAAAATGGCAAAAAAAAAAATTACCAAAAAACTAGTTAATCGTGTACTAGCTTTGAACTAAATAAATCACACAAAATACATTATAGCTCCTAAATTATTTACCAAAAATTACTATCACTTTTAAAGGCTTCCTGTGAATTGTTTATCCTATATAATACTTAATGTGTCACTCTCACCCATTCTTGGATACGGATATCAAAGCTGGGAGCCAATTCCTAATTTGGGTAAGGTTATATAGCTACAACATGATAGTCAACATCTTAACTGTGTTGACTTTAAAATTGTGACTTTACTGTGACATACTGCATCCCTTGACAAAGGCTTGGTTTAGATAGCTGTTTTAATGTGATAAATGCTGAAATCTTTCCAACCGTTGCAAGATAAAAGTAAGAAAGGACTTTTATTTTTCTTTTTAGGTTGTGGGACAACCAGTGCTGATCAACATAAAGGAAAACTGAGAACGTTTTTAAAGAACATTAATGGTAACTAAAAACAATGAAGATATGGATTAAAGATAATTTTCAAATTTTTTGGAAAAAGTTAGAGAAAGAATTACATCTAATTTGGGGTTTTGTCAAATTGCTCCCCTCCAAGCAAATACCATTAAGATTGAATGTGGGAATGAAGAGAGTACATTATAAATAAATACAATGAGTGGACAGTTATATAAAATCTATGCTTAACTCACAAGTTAAATAAGCAATTTTAAGATTCTTATCTACAGTTGGCCATAATTTAAAGTTTTATAGTTGCAAGTGTTGAAGATGTTGGGGAAACAGGTCCGTTCCTATAATTCGTTATTTATAGGGAAATAGTTGGTTAAACCTTTGGAGGGCTATTTGGTAATATCTATCAAAATGTAAAATACACTAATTTGAGGGGAAAAAAACCTCTAAATTTCTCTCCCTGGGAGATATATTCATATAAACACTATTCAGTCAGGTTTTAAAAATATTTATATAAGGTTAAGGAAAACTCTGGAAGGTATTTATTTTAGATAGGAAAAAAAGCAGTTGGAGGAGAATTTATACAGAATGATCTTATCCATGCAGAGAGAAAGGCAAAGAATGACACACAGAAACACATACACATGGCTTATGTGCAGGTTTCCATCTGTGTGTACAAGTCCTAAAGCCATTTCCTTTGTGTGCCCATTAATTTTAGTTGCCAACTTGACTGGCTTAAGAGATTCCCGGAGAGGTGACTGGGTCACATCAACCCTGAGCTCATTCACTGATGTTCGTACCTGAATGTGCTGCTAGGGAGTGGGGTGCAGGTGGAGGAGCTGGGTCCTTGGGGCTCAGCCTCAGGACAGGGTATCTCTCATGGAGCTCTGCCCCATGCTCTGCTTTCTGGGCTCCACTACACCCTTCTACCATGATATCTGCCTCACCTTACCTGCAGCCATGGAACTACCCAACCATAGGGTGGAATCTCTAAAACCAGGAGCCAAATCAACATTTCCTTCTTCAAGTTGCAGGTGGCGAGCATTTTGACACAGCAATGAGAAAGTGACCAATAACACCTTGGAAAGTGAGATCTGGAGTTTCAGGAGGAGGAGCATCGAGCATTCAGATGAGGGAACAGAGGAATAAGCTATTTTTGAAAAGTAGTTTAATATATTTATTTGTAAAAGGATATACAGTTAAAACCAACATAAAGATGCACAAATAGACAATCATTTAAATTGATTCATTTATTACAAAGCAGTATTACAAAGCCATTCCAATAATGTTGCAGACATGCAGTCACAGAAAGGGAAGAAGGTCTGTAATATACTGTCAAGTTTCACAAAGTTATCTATGAAATCACAGGTAGATTATGAACAATTTTTGTGAAACACATATTTATGTACTGTGAGAAATGTTTATTTTATGTTACAAATTTTATACAGAGAAAGTACATATTTGATTTATAAAGAACTAATATATTTTTTTCAAAATTATTGCCTATAGAAAGCATAATTCCTAAACTGGGAGCAGTAGCACTTATGTGTAACCCCAGCACAGTGGGAGACTGAGGCAGGAAGATCACAAGATGAAGCCTTGCCCGGGCAACTTAGACCCTGTCTCACAGAGGGGTGCATTGGGAATGTGGTCCACTAGTAGGGCACCCCTGAGTTCGATCCCTTGCACAAAAAAGAGTAATTCCTTCAGACTGATATTTTCCCGGTTGAATAAGTAGGCTTGGAACAGGCTACCAGTATAACGTATAAGTAAATTACAGTGACTCAGCTAATAGGTAGACAACTAACTCTACTCCCAACTGGATGTCATTTGGTAATATTTCTGAATGTTCTAAATTTTATCCATTCATCTTAAATGGCTAAGATATTTACTTTCACTTTATATTTTGTAATTTTTAATTTTAGTTCTGGGATGAGCTTGAATTATTTTTGCAATTAATTACTTTTTATAATAAAATTATTATTATATTATATAAGAATTATTATTATTAGGAAACAGGGTCTCATTATATTGCTCAGACTGGCCTCAAACTAGTCATCCTCTCACCTCCTGAGTAACTGGAACTACAAGCATGCAAAACCAGGCCCAGCTTGATAATTTTTTTTTATTGTGGCAAAATATATAAAACATAAAATTTACCATCTTAACCATTTTTAAGTATGGAGTTCAGTAATATTGTATATAATCATAATGTGCAGCCATCACCCCATACATCTCCAAAATTCTTTCTTGGAATACTGAAACTCTGTATAACTAAAAACTTCCCTCCCTCCAGCCCACAGTAACTACCCTTTTCCTTTATGTTTCTATGATTTTTGACTACTCTAACTACCTCATACAACTCAAATCAGATTTGTCTTTTTGTGACTGGCTTATTTCATTTATTTCTTCCAGGTTTATCAAATTGTGGCATATGTCCAAATTTTCTTCTCTTTAAAGGCTGAATAATATTCTACTGTATGTGCATCTTTGTTTTGCTTATCCATTTCACCGTCATGAATGATTAAGATGTTTCTACATCTTAGCTACTGTGAATAGTGTTACTGAGATAGAAAGCAGGGAGTGGCAAAGTTGGCTGGGGAATAAGTGGGACCAGTCAATTATAAGACGCCAGGACAGCACCAAAAAATTCCTAGGACGCCATATGTAGAACTTCTCACAGATTCCTATGAGATGTGGACAACATAAAAGAGATGGGAAACCACAAAGAACTCACTATCATGACTCTTCACGGTAGCCCACTCTGTGTCTTCTAGACCAAGAAATACTTTTATTTTTGCTCTTTTTCTCCTTTCCTCTTTTGTTCAGCCCAAGTTTGCTCTACCGAGCCAGTTTTTCCCTTACTCCTTACTTTTCAAATTAACTTCAGGGACTATTTTTTGGATTGTTTCATCTAATTCTTTGCTCAAGGCAAGAAGGACCTGGAATACGTTTAATTGGTGAGCCATTTCTAAAGGAAAGACCCAATAACATTTGTGATGAGCCAGTCAGGAGAGTCAAGCTCAGGTACTGAGGAGGCCATGGTAAGGCCCATGTAGGTCCACTTTTGGTTTGTCTCTATAATGCTGAAAGGTTTCTTTTCTCCTTCTCTCTCACCCCTCATTCTCTCCCCTAGTCTGGGAATGGAGGGGACTATTCTCAAGGTGTGCAGAAAACTCTTTGCTGCTTTTCTATCTGTGGGAAATGGGGCAAGGGAATGTAGACTTTTGATTTTCTTTCTAGCCACTTCTGTTTACTCTGTGGGAATGCCTTGTTATCTATGCATTTGTTTGTTGTGCATTTTGCTATCCTTTTAAAAATTTAGCCTGGTCTCCACTTACTCTAGTTTGTAAATGGCTTTTTCTTGGTTTGTGTTTTGGTCCAGAGTGCTGCCATGTTAACCTAGTCATGTGGTCAGCTGCCATCTTGTCTTATTGTGTGTTTACATGTAACTTTTACATGGGTGTATGTCATTACCTACTGCCATTTTTTTCTCTATCTCTACTGAAGGTCGACAGATCCTCTGATCTGCCTAGAGAGGGAGGTGGTGAGGGCTAAAGAAAGAAAGACAGTAGAGACATAATTTCAAAGTACATAGTGACTGAGAAGTCAATGCCAGTGTGGGCAAAGACAAAGACTCTCCGAGCTAGCCACTATTTATTGCATACATACAATAATTGGAGGGAGTATTGGGTGACTCAGGGGGTGGCAGTAATCTTATGCTGATGAGGATGGTGAGATGGGCAAAGCATTCTCACAATAGTAGGTGGGATGAGATAGCAGGCTAATAAGGAACTTGTCCTTCCCCCAGGTGAAACCTCTCTCTCTCTCTCTCTCTCTCTCTCTCTCTCTCCTTATTACTACTTGCTTCTCAAAGAACCAGGATGTCTTCAACTGATGTAATCTTGCCCTTGAGTGTCACAGTATCATGAGGCCATTGGAGGCCTCAACTTGTGACCAGAGTTATACAGAGTTATGTTTCTGCATACCATAGCTGGCTCACAGGCAAGGAGGAATTAGGCCTTAGACAGCCCTAATCATAATTTAATCATGAAATGATTTTTTCCAAAAAATTATATAGCATGGCTTACACATCTCTTTTTTCTTTTTTAAATAACTGGTCTTATGAGCTAAGCCTCTGATTTTAAACAACATATGAGCTTATGGAAAACAAAAGAGAGGAACCTTTTTCTTTCTTCTTACATGAAAGAAAACTATGCACCATCCCTTTAGGAACTCATGTCCAAAAGCTTTTCGGGGGTCAGAGCTACACCCTGAACATGAGGTCAAGGTGGGGTGTGACCATCTTACTGTGGTTTCAGGTGAAAAAAGAGGGGCCCTTGACGTCAGCTTATGGGAGAGCCTAAGCTTCCCTGGAACACAAAACCTTCTAACACCCCCTCCCTCCCCCTGCCCCGCCCCGCCGCGTGGCCCAGATAACTAGGTAGGGTGCCAGACAAGCCAAATGGCTGAAGCTGCCCAAGCACAGGTAATGGGCTATAAGGCCAGGCCAAAGGCTTAGCCTACTTAAAGGCCAAAGGCACCAAGGTGCTATGTGCCTTGCTAGGCCTGTACCAAGCTGAGAGCAACAGGAGAAACAGTGGCTCTGTGAGAGTAGATGCTCAGACTACTAGCACCACACCCCTAGGTGACAGCACAGAGCACAAGTTGGTCCTGGCGTTACAGAAGGCATGAGAGCTGGCAGCATGTCTCAGCCACTACCTGGGGATACAGTTTACCCACACTGCTCACTCCTGATCCAATAGACAGCCTGAGGCTAGCAACATCTGGCTTTAGTGCTTCCCTATTTGAATGCAGATAAGTTAAAGACCTGTGACTGACTCCTGAGCAGAACAGCCTTTAACAACATTTAAAACTTTAATAAAGTTACTGTGAATGTATAAAAACAGAGCCATCCCCTTTCTTAGTCATTTTTCCATCTAAATAAATACAAGAGATGTTTTTCCCATATGGTTTCACTCTGGTTAAGTAGAGTCATCAAGGGGCTTGAAATGCCACTAAGCCATCAAGTGGCTTAGAATAAACCCAATTTGGGCCATCAAGGCTTTCGAGTAGGTGTTTAAAACAAAACTATGCTTGGGAAAGTTCTGTCATCACCTTATGGAAGTTAAAGGACTAGGCAAAGCCAACAAACGGCTCAGCCCCCGGTAACTAAGAAGTTAAGGGGTCGCCATATGGAGACAGAGGTTCTTTCCTGTGGTGAATGATGCCGGCACCACTTTGACAAAGGAATCTGTCCCGTCTGTGTGAGGGCTACAAAGGGTACTTTGTGAGCCCAAGGGTCTTCTCCTTCTTTGTGGGATGCCACCTTAAGGAATTTAGACCTAGCTATCCCCTTCTGTTTCTAGGCCCTGAGCTGAGTCAGTGGGAAACCTCTTGGACCTTGTCACCACACAGATTCCACCAACTTCGTCACTAGGCCATATCCTTGTTGAGTGGGACAGGTTTGATCCTGACAGTTTAAAATAAAAGCATCTTATCTACTACTGCAACATGATCTGAGTTAAAAAACAAAAACCAAAAAACTGGGAAGTGGCAAAAGATGAGTATGGGTTGATACTTTAAATTTTAACACTATTCTCCTATTAAAGCATTTGTGCTTGAAACACAAAAGGAAATGTCTTATATTCAGGCTTTTGTGACCCCCTTATCAAAGGAATTGGACAAGAAGTATGGTACTTAGTGCAGGCCCTGAGGAAGACCAAGATATCCTGGATGCCCCTGTTCTGAGACCCTCATTTGTCTCTCAGGGAGATGTGGGTCTGACCAGTCTGATGATACTGGGAGGTCTCTTTCATCTCCTCCTTATAAACCCCAGGCCAATAAATCAGGTCTATCCCCTCCGCTAGCTGCTCTTACCATGGGAATGAGAAAGGTACATTAAAAAGTCTGTTACTTATGATAAAATGAGTGAAGACCTACAGGGCACAGAGGAAAACCAGCTGTCTTTTATAACTAATTGACATAAACCTTTCACAAGTATACTACGATAGATCCATTTCCCATGGAGACAAAAACACGAGTGGGACATCTTTTCATCCATCAATCAGCCCCACATATTCAGCATAGATCGCAAATAACTGCAGATAGGCACTTACAGCCCATTTGCTGTACACAGCCTTTTTTCTTTGTTCCATAATCAAGACTCAGAAGATGGACAAAAGAGAAAGGCTAAGATTATGGCTGCTGCAATTGGTAATATATTAAATCCATTCAGATTTATGTAAAGAAAAACTCAGGGGCAGCTAAGGAAAAGGTTCCTCTTTCAGGTGCAAAAGAGCTGCACACTGGGCATGAGATTGCACCATGCCTCTGCATGGCCTATGCTCTTTATTTAAGGCAGCTAATATGCCTAACTTAAGGCATTAGAAGTTTTTTTTTAATTAAATTCTTTTATTGGTACACTGTAGGTATACAACACAATTACATTTCTCACTGGGAATTGTACCTTTACATGATGCATCTTGGTTCTTATTTTTTCCCATTCCTAGCCCTCCCTTCACCCCCTCCACCCTTCCCTATTTACAAAGACTTTATTTCCATTTTTTCCATTTCTCAGCATTT
>NW_004624813.1:5166566-5228945 GCF_000247695.1 Heterocephalus glaber | reverse complement strand
TCTTTGTCATGAAAGTATCTTATTTCTCCATCCATTTTGAAAGATAGTTTTGCAGGGTACATCAATCTGGATTGGAGGCTGTTTTCTTTTAGGGCTTGGAATATGTCACTCCAATCTCTTCTTAAGGCATTGGAAGTTTGATTGTTCCCATTCTCAAAGAGGGGCTAGGCCAACAAAAACCCACATTTACAAAAGAGGCCCAGGCAAACCTGCAATGTCCCTGTCCACAGACATAACCATCTTCTCTGAGGTACCCTGAGTAAACCTGGATATCATGGGTGAGCCAGTTTCGTTCATTCTGTTTTGATTTCCTTCTCTAAAAATGCCTCCCCTGAATCTATAACCTTAGTTAGGGTCAAAGGGACTCCTAATCAGAGATTCTTTATTTCTTCTCTGCCCAGAAGTTAGCCATTCTTGTAAACAAGTAATTTCCCAGACCTATGCTAGCAGGCAGGACATTGGTGACCTGCCCCTCCAAGACCCTGAGGAGGTGTGGTTCACTGATAAAGGTAGCTTTGTCCAAAAAGGATATCAAAAGGCAGTTTATGTAGTTGTCAGCTCACATTAAAGCTAAATCTTTTCCTCCAGGAAACTCTGCTCAAAAGACAGGACTGATAGCTCTTACTCAAACATTGATATTATGAAAAGGCAAAAGGCTAAACATCTGTATAGACTCCAGATATGCTTTTCTGGAACTACATGCCCATGAAACAATCTAGAAAAGAGCCTTACCGACAAACAATCATCACAACAAACAAGCACAGGGAAGAAATTCTACAACTCCTGGAGACAGTCCATCTTCTCAGGCAGGTTGCAGTCATGCACTATAAAGGGCACCAGAGACGTTTCTGAAATATTCAGAAGGCTGATTAAAAAACAATAACAAAAAGTAGCCCTATAGCTCTTTAAGACTCTAGCCTTATTCCCAGTTCCCAAGGAATGATTAAAACTAATCTATGCCCCTCAGAAAGATAAATGGGCCTTAGGACAAGGAGGAATAAAAAGTAACTCTGGTGGTATTTAAGGAACAAACTGGTTCTTCCTCAAGGGACAGAGTGGAAGGCTACAAAAACATTTCATGATCCCTTCCATATGAGAAAAGATGCTACATTGGAAATGGTCACTCAAGTTTTCACAGGACAAAGACTAGGAACAACCACCAGACAGATTTGCAAAGCTTGCTCACTCTCTGTTGTGCTTACAACAACCTGGGCAAGCCCAAACCACATTCAATTAGAACCTGTACAGAGGACAGGGATATATCCTGGAGAGGACTGGTAATTAGACTACCCATCTGACACCATGTGGAGGATTTAAACAGATGTTGGTGCTGACACCTTCACAAGCTGGATTAAAGCCTTTCCCATTCAGAAAAGGCTACTGAGGTAGTCAAGGTGCTTCTTAAAGAAATCATCCCCAGATTTGGACCACCCCAGTCTCTTCTCTCCAGAGTGACAATGGACCTTCTTTTACCTCCCAAATAACCCAGGGTGGCAAAGGCTTTGGGAATAAAGTACGACCTTTATTTCTTTTGGCGACCTCAATCTTCTGGGAAAGCAGAAAGACCCAACCAGACCCTAAAGTGAGCTCTGGCAAAGCTTTGCCAAGAGGCATCTGAGTCCTATCTCTGATTGCTACCAATAGCACTCATGAGAGTCTAAAACTGGGCTAAGTTTGAGCCCATTGGCAATGTTATATGGAAGGCCTTTTCTAACTTCTGATATGATAGTAGACCCAGAGACTATGAGGCTTACAATATCTCATCAATCTGGGCCAAAAGTACAACAGACTAACAAAATGTATGAAAACAGCCCTGCCAGGTAGTAGGCGAGGGAGACCACCTACTGTCTGCCTTGGAGACAAAGTGCTTGTGAAAACTTGGAGAGAGGGAACATCAGCAGACCAGTTAAAGCCAAAATGAAAGTCCCTTTTTCAGTGATCCTTGCAACACTCACTGCAGTAAAGGTGGCAGAGATAGATAATTGGATTCATCTTTCTAAATTAAATCTAGACTATATTTAATTGATGAACCAGTTTCTAAAGGAATTACCCAATAACATTGCTATGAACGTGGGTATACAAAAATCTCTTTGAGACCTTGCTTTCAATTCTTTTATGTATATACCCAGAAGTGGGGTGATTAGATCATAAGGTAATTCTATTTTTAATCTTTTGAAGAACTGTCAAACTGTTTTCCTCAGTGAGTATGCCGTGAGCCTGTACTGATTTAAAAATATTTTCCAAGACTTGCTTTAAAAATTATCAAAAGTGCACAAAATATACATTATATTAACCAAGATGGATTCTGATCCAGTTCATTAATCTATTAAAGAATGCTAAATTTAAGAGTCCTAAACTGGGCATAGCAGTGCACGCTTCTAATCTTAGTACTCTGTGAGGGTGAGGCAGGAGAATGGCAAAGTGACTTAATCAGAACCTGTGGGGATTTGACTCAGCCTGAAAGCCCTAGGTTCAATCCAGAGAGAGAGAGAGAGAGAGAGAGAGAGAGAGAGAGAGAGAGAGAGAGAGAGAGAATATCTAATTCTAGAACTACCCAGTTAGAATATCTCCTTGAATGATCTATATTACTTTCAGTTAAAATTTATGATTTGAGATGATATATTAGTTTCCAGATCAGTAGTAAAGTTGAAAATGACCAGCAAGTGAACACTGACCAGTTAGTTTGTAGATGCTATGCTGAGAATGCTATGCTGCAAAGGGTCCTGGGAGAAAGGAGGTGAATGAAAGGCCACTTGTGTCAAGGACAGAGCAGTATCTGGTCATATACAGTACTTACCACCAGATCCAGACCCAACTTGGCCTAACCAGTTCATCTCATGGTGACTGAAAAGTGTGCTATTTGTGTTTCCAGGGAATTTTAACATATAAAGGAAGTTAGATATTGGTCTACTGTAGAAATCTTGTTCCCATCTGTTTTTCTTATCACCTCAGTTTTTCTTCTATGAACATTTTCAGCCCCTTTTCCCAAATGCAAGTAAGTCTCAGGTAGCTACTTTAATAAATGTTGGGTAAAAATGTCCTTTACTTAGCATTCTTCAACACAACCTTTTCTAGCTGCTGCTTAAAAACTCAGTAACATACCACAGCCTAACTACCGGACTCTGGAAGGAATATTAATCAAGTACAAATGGGGCAGATGCAGTTGGACTGAGAACAACCTATGATGATGGATCCACTTCACTGTATAATCAGTCTCAGCTCTGAAGAAAATGCATATGCACCTCAATAAGGTAACTAACACACAGCTTAGGTAGCTATCTTAACTTAGAGGTAGATTAAACAGTCTCAGAGAAGTCAGAGTGAAAACAAGGAAAAACAAGGGAAATGTACTAATGAGTGTCATGCTGGAAGATAGAAAGTAGATATGGAAGAAGTTTAAATTCAGTAATAGAGAACTTGAGGACAGGAATTGCAGGACCAAAGAGAAAAATAGAAGTTCTAAGTTCTATCCATTTTTTTGGATGTATCACAAAAACTACAATCTGTCACTTTTTTGTGGGTTTATGCAGATCTACATTATCTGCCATCTGTTTTAGAAATGTAGCCCACATCTCACTGCCATCTAAATGATGAGGCTCTTATCCTCACTCTCACATCTGCTGTCTGAAATATAAGAAAAGTTTCAGTTCACTATATCTGAGTATCATTCGTCAATCTAGATCTTCTAAGTTCCCTCCATTCTGGGAAAATTCTGGCCTTTCAAAAAAAAAAAATGTCTAACTCCATACTGTGTTTTCACCAAAGGAAATAAGTTGCTAACTGGATTGCTCACCATTGCACTCAAGTTTCAGCATTTCATAGATTTATATTTCATATGTGACATAAAAAGAATAGAAACTTTGGAAATCATAGGGCATTGTTCTTTAAAGAACAACAACCTTTCCATATTTTCCCCCATTAAGACTGTGGTGCTAACTGATAACCAAACCAAACCAAACCAGGTGTGATAAGTATTCAGAAGGGAATGTGCTTTTGATGATATAACTTAATTATTTAAATGCTAATCAATTGTCCTAGCACAACCCTCTAATGGCAGAATCAATTTCAGTAACAATGTTGATGGCTGCAATATGATCAACTAAAGCCCCCACCACTTGATATGAAGGGAGTGGAAATGATAGGCAGTTCATTAATCATTTATCCCAGAGATGAATGTGTTCTGGTGCTGATAAGAGGACTGCAGGTGAATGCTGCCAAAATGAGAAATGTCAATTGTCAGGGCTCATGCATAATAACTGTGGAGCTATTTTTAAGCTTCTTTAAAGATTAAAGTTATGCCCTTTTTCTCTACAGTTCTGTCACATATGCTTGGCAATTTTATTCTATGAGAATTCATTTTCACTCTGCTTGAGAAAATATATACAGCTCAAATTCTAGCATAAGGTATTTGAAAAGTTATTTAAAAACCTCACAGTATTGGGAGAGGCTAAAGGAAGAAAGTAAAAAAAGAGGCAAAATAGGAAAGGTATTAAATAATTTTTTGGCAATTTTTTTTCTTTAGAGGATTATGTTTCAGACACAAGGATATTTTTAATTTTTTAGATCCCCAAAGAGCATGCATCACACAAAATTTTCTGTGGAAATAACAGAATATAATACATGTTAAAATTTATTGCTCATCAAATTGGTGAACAACGTTCCCAGAAACAGTTGTCGCCAATGACCTTCATGAGCTGCCTCTTCCCACCCCCACCAGTTTCGTCATCTCCAATTTGTGTCTAATTCTTCCAGTTTGTGTCTAATTCTTCCAGTGGAAAATAATGGTTCCTGCCTTGAAGTGTATTCTTTTGGAATTCTGGAGTATCTTAGTATGTGTTCAGTTACACTCAATTTAAAAACAATTAATGTACTTCAGAAAGCTATCGAAAAAAATGCTAGTTTGTCACAACTGAACTCACATGCAGCTATTTTTTTCTATATTCCATTTTTGAGGAACAGAAGGAAAGGTCAGAAGATTTTAGACAATAAAATGTAGTATTTTTGCAAGACATATTTCTCTCATATTTATCAAGTTGAATATTTATACTCCATGATTTTACATTTTCATCTATTTTGGAACCATTTATGGACCATATAGATACACACCCATTGTTGTACATTTATTAAATATAACTACTTAATGCAGGAAATGAATTTCCAAGTGGATGAGGAAATAAACTTTTTTGACATAATCAGTACAGTAGCACAGGAACTTTGTACCAAATTTTTACCATGAAATAATTAGCCATAATATGAGACTCTAAAAAAGATAGTTTTATCATATTTGACAGTAGCAACTCATTTAACTTCAGCAAAATATAAGGCTGCATTGTGATGTAACTTGGGATAAATGTGAACATAGATATTTGCTATTTCAAATTACAGCTTTTCTGAGTGTTTATTCAAGTGTGTGTGTAGATTATATGTTTGTATACATACAGCTAATATTCTTTAAACAAAAAGATGCAAAATCAACAATTTGCATGAATGTTTACATAAATGCTTGTTTCAAGTTTATGAGGTACTAATCCCTTCAAATGCTCTTCCAGACTACTCTGTATTGTGACTTTACATTTTAAAAGCCCAACTAATTAGATTCTTATATCTGAATTTCCAGTTAGGAAATTAAGTTAAGGCATTATGCTTTTCATAAACTGAATGATGAAAGACTATGTACTGAATTACTATTGCTGCTAATTCTGGCATTACATAAATTATCCTTTAATCTTAAAGTTATCTTTTTAAAGAAGCATTTTGAAATATTATACTGTTATTAGTGTATCAGTAAAAATACATTTTTGGAAAATGTTAGGGACAATATTTCCTCAAATTATTAGAAAATAATTAAAAGTTCAAAATTTAAAAATTAAAGAAACTGAAAATTTTGGCTTGCAGAGAGATAAATGCTAAAATATTCATTTTATACAAATGATATTGCAACTATAAATATTAATTTGAATGGAACTGCATCATCTGAAAACTGCTTATGCCTACTCTTCCAACAGATGTACAGCTCCTCCAAGGCACATACAGTACCATCAATCCTCATCATAATCTTTAACAGTGTCTAACACACTTAAGCACAAAAATGCTTGCTGGTTTGCTTGGAAAATGCACATGCAGACATGTTCAGAATTCACCCTTAAACAATAACTTATTAATGGAAATGAATTGATAAAATGCACTCCAGATTGGGCAACAATCAAATAAATTTCATATAGGGAGGACAGGTTTCCTGCCCAGGCCTGGAACCAAAACAGAAGTCAGAAAATCTCATGGGGAAAACCTAGGAGAGAAAAGATTGAAACACAGTTATTAATTATGTGCCACTAGCTTCATGGAAATCAGAATTATTTTATGTATCCACTTCTCAAAGTATTAAATGGATAATAAAGTGCACTATTTCCAAATATGATGAAAGCAATGATTGAGAGGCTTGTATCTTGTTTTTCCTATGTATTACTGCTGTACAACATAAAACCTAGAAAAAAATGCTTTCTGAAAAATTAGTTCCCAGTGCTAATCTCCATAATACTTTGTAGCATGCTTCTTAAATTCACAGAATAAATCCTAGTATTTGGTTGTTTCATGATGACAAGAAGATATCAGATCATGGATAACATTTATAAAAGGCAGTAATACGTGATTTGCATATAATTTATACATCCAATATTATTGAAAAAACTGAAGATACAGAGACTAAGCAGAGAAATGAGTTATCAACATCTCACACTGAACAGTTAGTTTCTGTATTCCAGTTCCCCATGCAAATATACTTATATGCTATATATATTATCCTGTAACTTGCCTTTCCTCTTCCCAATATATCATAAATCTTTCTTGTCATTAAAAACTCTTATCTTATTTCAGCAGTACATTGGTATTTGTGTTTGGTATAATTTACCCTTCTATTTTGCACATTTAGGTGACACATTTTTATTATCGATAACGAAGAACCACTTCATAGAAACACCATTTGTTCATTTATCCAGGCAATCCCTCAGAAAAACTTTCCAGTATGTTTCTTCAAGGGTAAGAACGTTTTAAAGGCTTTGGATACATACTGGACACCTGTTCTGAACCCTTTTGTTGTGGTTTATATCTAAAATGTCCTCCCAAGGTGGAAGGTGACTGGATTATGGGGCACTATCATCATCAATGGATTCACTCATTGATGAGTTCACTAGCTAGGCATGGTGCTAGGAGGCAGGGCCTGGCTGGAAGTGAGTCACGGAGGGTGCGACCTGGAAGAGTGCATTCTTGTCCAGGCTCTTTTCTCACTGGCTGCGGAGATGAGCGGCTTTCCTCCACCCTGCCCTCTCACCATGGGTTTCTGTTTTGGAACCGGCCAACTTGGACTGAATCCAGTGGAAAGCATGAGCCAAATAAACCTTTCCTTCTTTAAACTGTGGGTGTTGGGTGTTTTGTTCCAGTGATGGAAAGGTGATTAATACAACTTTATTGGTTTAAACTTTCACAAGCTTTTATCTCAGGATGTTCCCTCCCCGTATCAGTGAAAATGTCTATTAGTCTTTTAATCTATGCAGACAGATAAAACAGTATCCTACTGTCTTATGTATGAATGCAGTGCTGGGGGACCTAACAAGCCAGGGGCCTCATCTGCTAAATGTTTTCCCTACCACTGAGGGACATCCCCAGGCCTCTAGTGTCCAAGTAAGCATGTAACTGATTTGATACTTATTATCTGTCAGCTGTTCCAATTTATTTTGCCTAGGACAAATGACCTAATGACCCTGTACCTAAATTGCCTTATGTACAGAATGAAACAATCCTACCATGTCTCAAATTATAGTATTATGTGATAATGTGAGTTCTCACATAATAGTTGTGAGGAAATAATATAGGGGTACTTGAGAATTAAATAATGTGCATGGCACCTGGTATATAATAAGATAATAGTAACTATTCTCAGCAATATATTGTTGGCTTTGATATTCATTTTATTTGTGGCAGCATCATATACAATTCATAAACAAAGCCCATTGTTTTGGCAATCTATATGTTTTTTTTTTCAGTGTTAAGGATGGAACCCAGGGCTTCATGCACGATAGGCAAGCATTCTATCACTCAACTATACCCTTTGCCCTTAAAGTGTGTTAATTTGAATCTGGGTTAAGTTAGTTTTAAAGGCTTCTAGAAAGTTTTTTTGTTGGAAAGTATACTGTACTCCTGGAAAGTAGTACTTTATAAAAATTAAAAGTATTGCTTCTATAATCAGCCAAGTAATTACAAAATGTTTAAGCTGGAGGGAAAACAGCAGATACTATAATGGAAAGAGTGGATATAGGAGCTGCTATCCAGCTAGCCCTGCCTTGGCCACTGCCATGTGGATCACAAGACTTAATACATGGATGTTAAATTCTGATGCCTCTGAGCAGATGTTAGACACAATAATTAGTGTCCATGTTTTAATTATGGCTATTCCTAGGAAAAGCAAATCTCAGTGTACCATCCCAACATTTTAACTTTAGTGAGCAAATATCAAGTTTAAGAGAATGGTAGGAAATAAAGAATTACACAGAAATAATTCTGGAGATCTTTCTTGTGTAAAGAATGGGAGAAAAACATAAGTTCAGGAAATTTAAAGTTAAATAGTTGAACATAGATCTGAACATTTCAAATTTGCAAGACTCACTAGTCACGTCCAGATCCACTAACTTTTTCACCTCTGGGTTCAATCATACATTACACTTAACATGATCATTAAGAGGGTTTCTACATATACTGTAGTTAAACAGTAATGTCCCAATTTTATCTGGTTTATGGCATTTTTCTGTTGAGACTGGATTTAGCTACTTTTATCCTGTATTTGGAATATTACTATTGGGAGATTTTTACTCCTGAAACACATGTAGACTCTTCATTCAAGTGATATCATATTCACTTAAAAACTACTGACATATGAAGCCAGGAGCTTTGGCTTATGCCTGTAACTCTAGTTACTCAGAGGCTGAGGCAGGATCACAGGTTTTAGCCAACCTGGGCAACTTGGGGAGAATCTGACTCAAAAAGTAAGGGCACCCTGGGCCGGGGATTTAGCTCAGTGGTGCCAGCCCCTGCCTTCCAAGTGCAGGGTCCTGAGTTTGATCCCCGGTACAAAAAAAAAAGAAGGGAACCCCTTGTTCGCTTCCCAGTCCTGCACTAAAACCAAAATGAAAAATAACAAAAACAAAAAAGAAATAAAAGTACTGATACATGAATAACCAGTAACGACTAAGGTAACAATGACTGTTAATTACAATTTACAGAACACTTAATATTTATTCCATTACTTAATATTCCCAATTAGAAGGAGAATAGGAAAAAAAGCAGCACAATATATCACATACAGGTACAAATTCCCTATGAATGTTATCATTATGTATATCTAAAATGTATCAATAAAAAATACTCTCAATCACTTTATGAGGTAGGTATTTTTGTACCTTTAACATATGAAGAAACTAAAGTTCACAAATACTAAGCTATTTATGCAAGTTACTGGGGGTAGGACTATAATTTAATTTTCAAAGCAATACTGTTTGCAGAATAATCAGTGAAATGCAATTCAGTCATCCAATTAGATGCAGAATTATATTCCCTATTCTATATGTATATGAATATATATTTTAAAGAATAACCACTTAGTACAGTGTATTAAACTGAAAAACAGAACCTAAAAGAAATATTACTTCTAATTAAGAGTAAGTGTGAAATTTGTCATCAAATAAATAAATTACTTTATATGGATTATCTGTAGAGGAGTCATAGGTAATTTCTTGATATGTTAATTTTGAATTTCACTCAGTATTTTAAAAAATAATAAAAACACTTATTAAACACTTGTTGAACTCATTTAAGTGAAATATCTTGTTGAGTTTGTAATCACAATATTTGTGACTTGGTAATAAAAATGGGAAAACAATCTGAATCTATTTTCATGGCTCATATACACTGAAATGCAAAATGCACAGACATCCCATAAACTGTATGTCTGAGCTTCAAAGAAAGTATAAGAAAGTTGGCACATAGTAAAAATCAATACTGAAAATGTCATTCTATATATTATGATTACAAATAGGCATAATTACACAATATACTTTATATTCATGTCTTAAGCTGTATTTCTAAAAATTATAAATACTTCAGATAGTCATTCATTTTATATTGTACTTTAGTGAAATGAAAATGTGGTTTTATTTAGCTAACTTCTAATATTTAGAATAGTAAAACTGAAAGGAACACTCCAACTAAAGCAATACAAAAGTGTACATTTTAATAAAATGAAATCAATATTTACTTAAGATTGTAAAAACTCCCTTAATTGCAATCTTGATAAAAATTTTTTTAAATTAGGCTCAGTTCTTTGATTTTAAAAGAAAACTGTCATCTAGCTAAGACATTTAGAATATGAACTACTTCCAAAATTTTCCTAGAAAAGGATCTTTTGTATCTGATCTCAATAAACAGATTTAATCTACTTTTCTTCAATACAGTATTTAGGCCACATCTCAAATTAATCTAATAGATCTTACTTTTTAACAGATAAAACTGTTAACATAAAAGCTCTTAAAATTCTTCAGCTTGATATTTCTTTCTCTAAAAATCTATAAATATTAGGCTTCCTACAAAATTCAGTTCACTCCTGTGCATATGACAGGGAAGTATTATACAAATTCTGTTATTTCTCCTCCAACTATCTAGTTACAAAGAGAAAAAAATCAATTTTAGAATAAAGTCCTTCAACTGGCACAATACACTTACCTTTAGCGATTTGTGCCTTCAATCTCCAAAATAACCCTGTTTTCCCTGACACTTCCTAATCTATCTTAGAAAAAAACAGGATATTCCAGGAAGGAATCTGACAGTAGGACACACTAAGAGATTATGTAAAATGGGTTGTCAAACATGATCTTACATAGATTTCGTGTTCAGTTAAAATGTTCCTAGGTGGTGAGGACATACTAAAATGGAGAGAAATCTCTGAAGACAAATTGGTACATTGCAAATTAAAAACTTGAAACTGAAAATTTTGTAATAATTTCTCCCAAAATGGTGCATACTTTTCTTTTTTGAAAAGTTGTAAGATACATTCTTAATTTTGGGTTTTAAGGAACACAATGATAGTTTACACCAAAAATTTCTTATATTTAAATGAAATTGTATGAGGGAAAAGTCTCCTTAAAATGTGTATTATCAAATATATATTGACAAATTTTATTTCTCCAGTGTGGGTTAGGAGAATTCTAAAAGTAAATATCCATAATTGTATCTGAAAAGAATCTAAGTATGGTTAAGCTTAAGCTATCATGTGAACTACTCAATTTGTCATTTTATTTTAAAAGTGTAGATTTTATTGAAAGATATCTGATTTTGGCTTTGAAGATACAGGTTCAAGGTCTCTTCGTTATTCCAGAAACTGTTTATAATGTTTATAATTTCAACAGTACCCTAAAAGTTTTTCCAACAGGAAGTTTCAACCTATTGAACAAAACATATGCTCACACTCTGATGTTCATTTCAGCAGCATTTGTCTCTGTGAAGCACATCAAATTCACTCAAAAATCAAATGGCTGATCTGATAGAATGATTTATTTTCTCATTATAGGAAAGTCATGAGTGACTTGTTCTGAGGTATGTTTTTCAGCTATGAAGGACATCTATTAGAAAGCTCCACACGTGAAGGTTTCTCTTTAGGTGATAACATTTTATGGCTGAACAGTTTCTGCAGGTACCAAGTTCCCAGTTGTATCCAACTGCATACATTTACACGTGCATGCAGACACAGGACACTCTGCATGGTCCCTAAAAAAAAAAAAGGTCAAAAAACAGTTAAAAATCCAAATTACAGTACATGAACACATTTATCTATATCTATCTGTAATGCAAGTTTTCAAAATGGCATTGAAAACCCCAAGGAGAAAAGCTTTAAAAGCATCAAAATTAGAAATGACTGCCAAGTTGAACTTGGGATAGAAAATTATTAAAAAATGAATAGCTTCGCTTTCTATATATACAGTAAGATATCTCCTTTATAGATAAGGTGACAGGGATATGCTCAAGTTTAATTAAAGCCAATTAAATGAGTTGGGTATCAGTGCTATAGCTATGAGATATGCACAAGGCAAGTGGTAGTGTCCAAAATAAAAGCTGAAGGTCTTGAGAGTCTCCACTGCATGAGGTGCTTTCCTACCACATAGCAAGTTTACTTAGAAAAGAACCAGTGCAATTTGTATGTTCTCTTATCATTACATTTGTAATTCAGTTACATGATAAATTATAGGATACATAGTCAGAAAAACTGTAAATATTGCCTCTAATAAAATTACATAATGATACTCATTTAACACGTACAAAATACATTTTATTTAACTATTATCTTATAGATTAAGATCACATAGGCTATCTAGTGTTAGATATGTTGATCTTACCTTTACTAACTCAAATGATAGTAAAAAAGAAATTCATCCTTTTGCTATACAGTAATAGCATAAAATAATAATGTGAACTATTTAGAGGGCAATCTGCCTTATGTGCTGTAACTCTAAGATTATTAAAGAAAGAATGTACTGATTACCTGAACCAACTAAGCATGTGTCCAGCATGTCCACCATGCCTGCAATTGTGACACCATGTAAACCAGTTGTTAAATTGAGCTAATTTTTTGTCCTTGCTCAAGTCAACTTTTTCATCTGATTTGGATCCTCCTATGGAAAAGGAAAACTCTATTTATTCACTATATTATAATATTAAGTTTCTTAAGAGGTATACCTAAAACAATGTTCAAAATACAAATTTCACATCACGTGGAAACACTGATTTGGATGCTAGGGTGTAGAGTTTTACTCAACAATAAAGACAGATAATTATTATCTATACAAACCCTGTCAAAAAAGACAAAAAAGAAATTTCCCATTGTATTTCACAAGGCTGATGATACATCTTGCTAACAAAACCAGACAAAAATAAAATGAATAAGGAAGATTATAGACCCATCTCCCTCCTGAACACATATAAAAATCCTGAGTGTAAAATATGAGCAAATAAAATCTCACAATAACATAATCCTATGATTTAGCAATTCTACTTCTTGGTAAACGTACTAGAGAAACTTTTACATATGTCAATATGAGACATGTATCTTAACAAATGTTCTTTAATAAATAGTCCTGAGGAAACTCACTATCCATATGTAGAAGACCGAATCTAGACCCCTACTCTCACCATGTCCTAAACTAAAATAAAAAACTAAATGTTACAACGGAAACCATCTGCTGGAAGACAAAATAGGTAAAACTCTTGAAGACCTAGGCATAGGCAAGGACTTTCTGAACAGAACACCAAACTGCACAAGAAATAACACAAAGTAAGAATCGACAAATGAGAGCAAATCAAATTAAAAAGCTTCTGCACAGCAATCAACAACCACTAGAGTAAGAGACAACTAACAGAATGGGAAATTTTTGCTAGCTATTCCTTAGTCAGAAGACTAATACCTAGAATATATAAAGTAGTTAAAAAATTAGATCCTCCCCCAAATAAAAGACCTAATAAAAAAATGGACATCTGAAATGAACAGACATTTGTCAGAAGAAGTCCAAGTGGCCTATAAATACATGAAAAAATATTCAACATCTCTGGCTATCAGAGAAATACAAATGAAAATGACATGGATGTTCCATCTTACTCCAGAAAGAACGGCTCTCACCAAGAAATCAAATTGTAAATAACAAATGCTGGCAAGGATGCAAGAACAAAGGTACCTTTCTACATTGTTGATGGGAATGTAAGCTAGTACTGGAAATCAGTACCAACTCTCCACAAAAAAAGTAATCATTATGCACTGTAGACATGTATTAAAAAAAAAAGTAAATTAAAAAAAAAGGAATGTTCATAGCAGCATTATTCCTAATAGTAAAAATCTGGAAATGACCAAAGTGTTTATTAATAGCAAAGTGTAGAAACTGTCTCAGTCCTAAATAGAACACTTAATAGTAGTAAAAAATAAACTCCAGCTAAATTCCTCTGCATGACTGAAATTAAAAAAAAAAACCCCAAAAGTTTAATATTGAGCAAAAAAACGTGAGTCAAGGAAAAAATTCTGTAGGTCCTTTATATAAAATTCAAAACAGGAGCAAAAAAAGTGAACATATAATAAGGTTATACATACAACGCAGAGACTAATTAACATGCAATTTAGGAAGGTGGCAACCTCTGGAGCGGAGGAAAGCGGAGTCACTAGACGTTTGACTTATTGTATATAATACATATGCTAATATTCATATTATGGTTCACCAAAATTTAAACAAAAATATATTATTACATATGCATGTTCATAATGTTCAACTCTGTATCTCTATGTACCTTTTTTGTGTTCAGAAAATGGCCATTCTAGTACTTTAGGTTATGTCATTGTGTTGTTCTAAAACAAAAAAATCAAGTTAAAATATTGGAAAAATAAGTAAAAATATTAGGCCTACTTAAGCAATTGTTACCTGCTAGAATATGATGTATAGATAATCATAATCAAAATTTCATTTAGGCACTGCTCTCACACTTTTAACCACTACAAAACTGGCCTTAAAACCAGAGAGTTTAAAAACATATTCATCTATTTTTGCTTATGATATGAAAGTAAAAGAATGCATAGTAGTATGTATTTATTTAGTGGTAGGGGATAAACCCAGGGCTTTTGCACTGGTCTACATTCTCAGCTGTTTTTAAAATTTTTTGAGACAAGGTCTTGCTAAATTGCTTGGGTTAGATTCAAACTTGCAATCCTGACTTGTTTCCCAGAGTACTGGGGTCACAGGCATGCCACCAAACCCAGGTTAATATTTAAGAAGATGTAGTTTTAATCTTTGGCAAGTTGAAACCCAATTTTTCCAGCACCATTTATTAAAGAGGCTATCTTTCCTCCAGTGAGTGTTTGACTCCTTTGTCAAAAATGAGGTGGGTGAGGGTGTCTGGAGTTGTTTCTGCATCTTCTAATCTGTTCCACTGGTCCTCAGGTCTGTTTCACAGCCAAAACTATGGTGCTTTTATCACAGTAGCTTTGTAGTATAGCTTCAAGTTGGGGATTGTGATACCTCCTACCTTGTCTTATTGCCTAGAATTGCTTTTGCTGTATCTCTCACCATGCACTAAACTAAAATCACAATGGATTAAAGATTTTATATTAAAATAGAAACACTAAGCTTGCTGGAAGATAGGTTAGGTAGAACTCAATGAACACATTGGTGTAGGAAAAGATTTTATGAACAAAACCCCAGTTGCTTGTGAACTAACACAATCAACAAGTGGGATCTCTTATTAAAAACCTTCTGCAAAATAAGTAAATAAATAAATAAATTTAAAAAAAATAAAAAGCTTCTGCACAGCAAGAGAAACCACTAAGAGTGTGAAGAGACAACTCACATTGTGGGAAAAAATTTTCACCAACAGTCCTTCAGACAAAGGACTGTTATCTAGAATATATAAAGAACTTAAAAAAACCAGACCTCCCAAATTTAAAGACCCAATCCAAAAATGGGCATCTGAAATGAACAGACATTTTTCAGACAAAGAAGTAGAAATAGCAAATAAACATATGACAAAATGTTCAACATCATTGGTCATTCAAGAGATGCAAATGAAAACAATGCTGGGATTCCACCTCACTCCAGAAAGAATGGCTGCTATCATGAAATCAACCAATAACAAATGCTGGTGGGGCTGTGAGGAAAGAGGAACCCTGCTCCACTGCTGGTGGGAGTGTAGACTGGTGCAACCACTGTGGAAATCAGTATGGAGATACCTCAAAGAAGTAGGATCGGAAGTCCCATTTGACCCAGCTATTCCCCTGCTGGGTATCTTCCCCAAAGAATTAAAAGAATCATACCACAGTGATATATGCACCCATGTTCATGGCAGCACAATTCACGATAGCTAAAACTTGGAAGCAACCCAATTGCCCATCAGCTGGAGACTGGATAAAGAAAATGTGTGTTTTTTTAAAAAAATAAAATGGAGTATTACTCAGCCATGAAGAATGAGAAACTAGAGACATTTATAGCTAAATGGATGCACATTGAGGCGATACTCTTAAGTGAAATAGGACACACATGTGGTAAATACCAAACAGTTTCTCTAGTGAGAAACTGAAAATGTAAATAAGGACTAAAAGATGTAACAGATAATGTGAAATAGATAATGTGAAAGAAAAGGGTCAAAGGGGAAGGGGAAGTGGGAAGGGTAGGGGAAAAGAAGGGAATGGAATTAATATGAGAAAAAAATGGAAACAAAGTCTTTGTTGATAGGGAGGGGTAGAGGGCTTGCAGAGAGGGCAGGGGAATGGGGAAAAAATAAGAACCACAATGGATTATGTAAAGGTGCAAATTTCCAATGATGATTGTCATTATATTGTATACCTTAAATGTACCAATAAAATTAATTAAAAAATATTTAAGAAAATGTAAATACAATGAAACTGTTTATAAGTTACCAACAATCTTTTTAAGTACTGGGGATCCAACTCAGGACCTTGTGCTTGCCAGGCAGGCGTGGTGCTACTGAGCTACATTCCCAGCCCTTTAAAATGCACAGAACAAACTATTCCTTATCTTTTTTTGATGAAACTGGAACTATTAAGGGTTACTCTATTGCAAAGGGAAAAGGCTTATTTTTAAGATCAAGTGACTTTAAATTTTAAGAGGCAGTAAATTATAAAGATAAGTGATACAGAATATCTGAGGAAAACTAGAGTTCACTTTCATAATTTCAAATTAAGAAGAGTAAGAAGGAAACCAGTGCACAATCTAACTTTTAACAAATATGTCACTATCTAGAACCCTTTGTCCAGCCTGGACTGCAGTGAGTAAAGAATTAACTTGGTCCACATCTAAGATATATAATATAATGTGTAGAAGTAATAAAACTTCCTTTAAAAATATTTTTAATAGTTTAATAGCTGAAAAACTATTACTGATCATTACATTTTCCTTGCCAAGCTGCACAAGTGCATGTAACATCCTGGGTTTCCACAGGACTGGCTGTGTGTGGGTACAGGAAGTGAAGTTAGCACTGCACTGCACCCTTCCCTCAACAGTATTCCACTGTCACCTATGCAGCTCATGCTGGAGCATGCACAGCTGAGTTATGAAAAATGTTGCTAAAACAATCACATAATAATGTTAAAAGTTTATGATCTTGTGGGGTTACAGCACTAGATGTTCTGGGCCACATGTGCCCAAGAGTTACATGAACATGCCTGATCTAGAAGTTACGCTCTATGAAGGCAGATATGTTTTGTTCACTATATTTCTACTACTTAAAAGAACAAGTACTGGGCCAAGGATTTAGCTCAGTGGTTCTGCCACCTGCCTTGCAAGCACAAGGTCCCAAGTTCAATCCCTGGTACCAAAAAAACAAAAACAAAAACAAAGAACAAGCACTAATAAATATTTTGTTAAATAATGTTTATAATTTATAATCTATATAGTGATATTAATTAGAACTGTTTGAATAGAGTCCTAATCTTCACTACACAACTGAGTATAAAAATATGCAAATCTCAGTTAAATAAATAAGTTTATGGAAATCTTAATTATTTGGATCATGAAACATGATGGGTGGATGCAATTGTTGATTAAAGGCAAAGCACCAGAGATGATTGTATATCAGAACTTTTAGGCTGCCATGAACCAGCATTTGATTTCTATTAGGTCCCGTTTTATTTTAGAACTATGATTCTTCTGATAAAAATAATATGATTATTCTAACTTAAAGAGCTCAGAAATGTCTTTATAAAGATCACATTCAAAATCTAATTCTCCTATACTATTTCCTAACAGTCTATTTCTGATAAGAAAGTGCATTGTACACAATGCACTTAATACTTCCATACACTCTCTGTACTTTACTTACCAATCTCTATCCCAATTCACATTGTTCAATATTACTCTACACCTGGCACAGCTTCCCTAAAATTTCACATATTTAAATCTATTAAATGTTAATGCACTAGCTGAAATGGAACCTTCTTTCTGAAGCTTTCCAGGTATCTTTCAGTTAGAAGTAATGTTTCTCTCTTTCAAAATTCCTCACATTTTCTTTATTCATCCTAGGGGCTAGGTATGTTTCAAAATTCAGACTGCTTTGGGATTTTAGAAAAATAATAAAGAACAAATATTTATTGTATAATACCTCTAGGGAAGCCTGAGGCTGCAAGCAGTAACCAAACACACTGACAATTTTGCAGTGAGATATATGAATACTCACAAATAAACGAGACAGAGATCCTACCAGCTTCTTGTCAATTCTAAATCTAAACAGGTTGTGCTGCCAAATGAGATTAATATAATCCATTTTTTAAAAAAAATCCATTCTTTTAAAACTCTGGATATTCAGATCTTTCTAAAGATTTTGGAAAGACAGATAAGGCACTATGGACCAGTAATTATTTTCTAGAACATATGATTTTATATTATTCATGTTTATTGTATGCCATAAGTTCCATGAGGCTGATTCCTCTAAATACATGAGCCTTATTTCTTGCAATACATAAATTACTTCTGAAGCAAATCTAGAAATTGTGAAATATGAAAAAAAGTTGAGATCTGATTAACCTGAATGTTCAATATTTATTGTAAAAGTCACCATAACAGAGTTTGAAATATTATATGATTTAATTTTCAAGTTCTAGAAAATTACTGTTATCTTCTTTCAAAAAATATAAAGGACTAAAAAAGTACTATCTAATAAAAAAGAATAGCACACAAGTGTATTTAGAAGGCAAATAATCCCTATAACTTTCTGAGACCTATAGTCCAGAGAGTTACTAAATTTAACTATTTCTGTATATCCCAGTTCACACAGATATATGACTTATTTATGCTATATTTTACTCCTTGTTCTTTCACTGTAGTAAATAATCCAAACTGTTACTTTTTTATTTATTAGGACCAAGGCCATATAGAAAAACTGATCCGCACATAACATAAAAATTCTTAATGAAAACTTAAATCAAACTAAAATGTACATCTAAAAGCATTAAATATTGCCTTCACTTGTTAAAAAAGGCAAGCATCAGGCTGGGGATTTAGCTCAGTGGTTTTGCTGCCTGCTGAGCAAGCGCAAGGACCCGAGTTCGATCCTCAGTACCAAAAAAAAAAAAGGCAAGCATCTACATTGAAAAATAATGACTCAGTCAATGATATTAGCAAGTCTTTCACATATATTAATAAAAGAAGCAGACTGCTTACATGAAAAAGCTGCAGACTAAGAAACTATCAGAAACAGAAAGCAGCTCTGGTCCAGAAGAGTGGACCTTTGACTTACAAACTCAATTTGTTTGAGAGGGCTGGTTGTTAACTCAAGTTGGTCAACTGAAGGCTCAGGCTCCTCTACACAGCCTTCAAAGTCTCTTTCCTATATACAGGCAGACCTCAGTGTCCTTAGAGAGACACTGGCCCAGGATTTCTCAATTGACCCCACACAGGAAAGGATGTTGTAATGTTCCTTCCAGAACTCAGAACTCTGTAAAGGTTAAATCTGTATCTGAGACCATCTAGAAGCACAAGCAGCTGGAATTTAGGTCATAACTTAAGGCTTTGTTTGTAAGTTAAAACAAAAATTCTGGCCCACTATCACCACTCTTGTTCAATATAATTCTGGAAATATTAGCCACAGCAATTAGAAAAGAGAAAGAAATAAAAGGAATAAAGACAGGAATGGAAGAAGTCAAACTGTCACTATTTGCTGACAATATGATACTTTACATAGACGACCCAAAAAACTCCACCAAAAGACTTCTAGCCTTAATTGACAGAGTAGAGTAGCTGGATACAAGGTCAGTTCTCAAAAAACAATAGCCTTCTTGTACACAAATAACAGACTCATTGAGAGAGAAATTAGGGAAACAATTGCTTTTACAAAAGCATCCAAAAAAATGAAATATCTAGGAATCAATCTAACAAAGGAAGCAAAAGATCTCTACACTGAAAACTACAGCACTCTGAAAAAAGAGATCGAAGAGGATTCAAGAAAATGGAAAGACATCCCTTCTTCCTGGGTAGGAAGAAACAATATAGTGAAAATGGCCATACTTCCAAAACTACTATATAGATTTAATGCAATGCCGACGGAAATTCCAACAATATATTTCACAGAACTAGAGAAAACAATCCAAAAATTCATTTGGAACCAGAAGAGACCTAGAATAGCTAAAGCAATTCTAGGTAACAGACATGGCAGGGGGTATCACAAATCCCACCTTGAAACTATACTACAAAGCTACTGTGATAAAATCAGCATGGTACTGGCAAAAAAACAGATCTGAGGATCAGTGGAATAGAAGAGAAGATACAGTAACAACTCCAGATATACTCAGCCACCTCATCTTTGACAAAGGAGCCAACCATCCTCACTGGAGGAAAGATAGCCTATTTAATAAATGGTGTTGGAAAAACTGGATTTCAACCTGTCAAAGATTAAAACTAGACCCATACCTATCACCATGCACTAAACTAAGATTGAAGTGGATTAAATATCTAAATATTAAGACAGAAACACTAAACTTTCTGGAAGATAAGTTAGGTAGAACTGTTGAAGACACTGGCATAGGAAAAGACTTTATGAACAAAACCTCAGTAGCATAGGAACTTGCACAAAGAATCAATAACTGGGATCTCATTTATTAAAAAGCTTCTGCACTGCAAGAGAAACCACCAACAGAGCTAAGAGACAACCTACAATGTGGGAAAAATTTTTTAGCAGCTATACCTCAGACAAAGGATTACTATCTAGAATATATAAAGAACTGAAAAAAATCAGACCCCCCAAATTTAAAGACCCAATTCAAAAATGGGTATCTGAAATGAACAGACATTTCTCAAAGAAGTAAAAGCAGCAAACAGACATGAAAAAATGTTCAACATCACTCATCATTCGAGAGATGTTGATGAAAACAACACTGACATTCCATCTCACCCCAGAAAGAATGGCTGCTATCAAGAAATCAATCATTAACAAATGTTGGTGGGGTTGTGGGGAGAAAGGAGCCCTTCTCCATTGTTAGTGGGAGTGCAGACTGTTGTAACTACTGTGGAAATCATTATGGAGACACCTAAAGCAACTAGGACTGGAAGTCCCATTTGACCCAGCTATTTCCCTGCTGGGTATGTTCCCAAAAGAATTAAAAGACTCATACCACAGCTATATACGTGCACCCATGTTTACAGCGGCACAACTTGTAATAGCTAAAGCTTGGAAACAGCCCAATTGCCCATCAACTGGAAACTGGATAAAGAAGATGTGTTTTTTTTTTTATAAAATGGAGTACTACTCAGCCATAAAGAATGAGAAACTAGAGACATGTATAGCTAAATGGATGCATATTGAGGCCATACTCTTAAGTGAAATAAATAGGACACACATGTGTAACGAATAGTTTCTCTGGTGTGAGAAACTGAAAGTGTAAATAAGGGTTAAAATGATTAAAACAAATAATTGATAATTTCAAATACGAAGAAAAGTTCCAAAGGAGTAGGGGAAGTGGGAAGGGTAGGGGAAAGAAGGGAAAGGAAAAATTATGAGAAAAGGAAAAATTGGAAACAAAGTCTTTGTAAATAGGGAAGGGTGGAGGGGGTAAAGGGAGGGCTGGGAATGGGGAAAAAATAAGAACCAAGATACATCATGTACAGGTACAAGTACCCAATGATAAATGTAAATGTACTGTATACCTAAAATGTACCAATAAAAGAATTTAAGGAAAAAAAAAAAGGGAAGTCAGAACAATTAAAGAGAAAATATGGAGCAGAGACATACAGCCTGGAAGGACAATTAAAATTCTGTCAACCATTCAGCTCTTTGTAGATTCCCAGATGACTTGCGTTTAGTAGCTATCCAGGTGGCTGGCTGAGGTTTTCACCTATTACCACGTTTCTGGCATCCTAAAACAGTGGGCTACAAGCCATTTTTGCAGAAAAGTGAGAGTTGAACCATTACTAATTGTCTACATAATCAAGTGGAGACCTTGAGGATTTTTATTCAATGACTTGTGGCTTTTCATAATAAAAAAGCAAAACGAGTCACTGAGAAGATGGTAAATTTATTTGTAGCTCCCTAGAAACTCTTCTCCTTCTACAGAAGGCAGATGAAAAGGTTAATTCTCAGCTACCTGAGAAGCTGGGACACCTGGGCTCAATAACAGAATTTCTTTGCAATCCAAAAGGCTGACTCTATCCTATCAGAAAGAACTCAAAGCCTAACTGAAAAAGAATTAATAATGTGGAACAGGGAATAATTTGACAGAGTAGAGAAAATTCCATTTTTAACCTATTCTGCACTGTGGGAAACAGTGACTAATGTGGTCTGAGTATGTGAGCAAAGGTTTGGAAAAAAAAAAACCCATATGAACCAAGTAAGAGGCAGGGAATAAGAAATGCCTGGTTCTTACCACTGTTAAGTGATTTTGAAATTCTGTCATCAATGCATAATGGAGAGTAAAAACAACTCAATATATCTGAATCTTCACAGACATAAAGGTATGTCTATATTTTAAATATACACATTTCTACTATGTCATTTCATCGTTGCCATGAAATTTATTGTGCCAATCCTCAGTTCTTTTATGTTTCTTGCTGTCCACAATCATTAAAAACAAATGGGTTAATAAAAAAAAAACCCCAAAAAACCAAAAAACCAAAATTCTGGTCATAACCCAAGCTGTTTGTATGTCAGGGTCCACTGTAACTCAAGGGTCTACTGTACTGTACTGTAAATAGAGCTAAAGTAATACTTTTAATGCAGATTTTATAAATTAGAGGGATCACAAAAGCTTTCAAACCAGTAAAATGCCCTTTCTTAGAAACAACACAAACAGGCCAGTTGTATATATTTCAATATTAACTCAATTATATAAGAACAATTCAAGCTCAGAAAAAATTTTCTGTAGAATTATGTCATACCAGGACAGCTAGAAACAGGTGTTCCCATATTAATGAGGCAAAGAGCACATCGAGGAAGGGGTTTTCGACAGCCAGGGCAGCTTGTGACTTTAGACTTTGTTGGGGAGCCACTCACACCATACTGACTAAAACCTCTGCCCTGATGAGGCACAGATGAACAGCTGTAGGAGATGGACTTGCCACAGAAATTACAACTCACAAACACCTACAAAACAAATGAGAAGAGAAATAAATGTGATGCAAATCATAAAGATGATAAAGTTTTAACCAAAAAATTATTTTATAGTATCTTAAAAACCATCTGAGGGCTGGGGATTTAGCTCAGTGGCACCACGCCTGCTTTGCAAGTGCAAGGTCCTGAGTTCGATCTCCAGTACCAAAAAACAAAAAACAAAAAACCATCTGACACTGCAAAATGACTTATCTGCTAAATCTGATTAGCTCTCATTTATAATCACCCCTTAGTTACAATACATGGGTAGCTCCTTTCTGTTATCTTCAGTTATATTCTTCCAAATACCATTGATATTGCTGGAAAATTAGGAACTTCAGACCCTGACATTTTAGATTTAACAAAGACATTAGAATTCACATGGCCATTTAAAATATCCTCTGACTTTTTAAAAAAGTTCAGCGATGTAATCTTCTGAACAAAATTTCCTTATAAAGAAAACAGTCTGTTCCTAAAATAAAAAGGAGTTAAGGATCCTTAAAGACAAATTGTTAAAATTTTAGAATAGCAGCAGTATATGGTATTCATTTGCTTTTATAGTAAATGCCTCAGTTTTTATTATACAGATTATTAACATATACAATAGCATATCATTTTACAATACTCTGGTTGCTTTAATATAAGCATATTAATTTCTCAATTTCCTAAAATAAGAGCACCATCCAGTGCCCATATTGAGGAAAACCTAATCCTTAATGTCTAAACTAAGATAAAATGATCTTAGATCATGTGTCCCAGTGAAAGGGAATTTCTAGGCAAACAGATAAATTTCTAACAAAAAAATAACTAAATTTGACTACTATGAGTTAACTGTGTTATTAAGCAACTATGAGTTAACTAGCTAACTATGTTCTTTGTAGAATGTACCTGAGTAGCCACTACAACTTCTGTAATCTATCACCAAAAGAGCGTAACGGACTTAGAAAGTCCTGCCAAGAACTCCCCCCACAATGCACTGCTTTGTGTAAACTCTGCTTGCTATATTCCCAGGGAAACGCCAATGAAATTAAGATGTAAAAAATGTCAAATAACTAACCAAACAAAGACTGCCAAATACTCTGCTTCCGTACTTCCTGCTTGCAACCCTATAAAACTGGCGGCTCACTGATATTCTGGGCTTGACTTCTTTGGGAGCAATCCTAGTCAGGTCCATTAATGTAATAAAAAAGTTGTACAATGCCTCCTGCCTCCCTGGGTGTCTTCCTTCCCAGATTCAGTTTGCTACACCACTAGGACAGCGGTGGCAAACTTATGGCCCATGTGCCACAGTGGGGTGTCTGCATCACTGAAAGCTCTAAATGGTTCACCATCACAGTCCTAGGATACTGATTCCATGGTTTTTAAACTAGCGCTAAAAGAAAAAAAGATTTCCATGTACAATTAGACATATAAAATGCATATACTATTAAGTTAAAAACATTTCCCCAAATCCTGCTTTATTGCACATTAAGAGTGCAGAAAACTACATAGATGGGATTTCTAATATCACATTAATAGTTTAGATTCTGAAAGGCCTTGACACATATTGGAAAACTTCATACAACCCCAGGATTTAGGCTTTCCTAAGATCCTCTGGACTTCTGTAGTTTGTTCCATCTCAGACTAATGCTCAACCGCCTAGTATGATTGTTAGGACTGGCAGAACCAAAGAACAGGAAGATCAAGAGTAAGTACAATCTGAAATAGACATCAATGGGAACTTGATACAAGCAAAAGAATGAGCTGAAAATAACTTATTAAATTGAAATAAAACATGTTATCATTTGATTCTCTGTAAAACAATGTTCTTACCTGTGCTAATGGCTTGGAACTGGGATCCAACTTACTCCTGTGAATATCAAATTCAGCTCGTTTGTGCCAAAACCTCCAAGCATCTAATAAATTTCTATAATTCTCAATCCAGTACTGGACTCTTTCATCTTTCAGAACATCTAAAGGTGAGCCCTAAAAAGAACACAAATTATTTCCGTTGTTTAAAATGTTCTGTTTAACCCAGAGGATTCTGTGTAACATGGGAGTACGAGTCAGACAGAAGAAACAGTCCCCCTTTTTGCCAAAAGTTGTTTCCTAATGAGGATACAGATAACGGATAGAAGCTCCATTAATTTACCTCAAGCTGGTCTTCTCTAATGATATAAATATACATCACAGATACCATACTGGCTAGGGAAGTGTAATTCTCTTTTAGTTGAGTTTAAGGAGCTGGGAACAAACAATTCACCTCCATGGTTGAATAGTGATGTGAAAAGTTTTGTCCTAACTATTAAAACCTCTGGGTTCATAAACTCTTTACTAGTTTATCCAAATACACACCAAAATTTCTCAATCACATATAAATGAGTACGGAGCCTTATTCTTCATATCTAGCAAGGTACTATAAATGGAAATGCTGTTTTTGAACACCTATCATCTGTAAATTAATCTATTCTTTCTCTTGCCTCCAATTAAAATATATTTTTTTTTTACTTAACAAAAAAAGAAAGAAAACAAAAACCAAACATTTTCTTGACCCCCCCCCCCACAGGGCATAATGCAAAGTAACAATTTTTTTCTTAAATTTACTGGAGTTTTGGAGTTCTCATTAAGAACTTCTTTTCTCTTTCTTTCTTCTTTTTTTTTTGTACCAGGGATCAAACTCAGGACCTTGCGCTTGTGAGCCAGGCACGGCACCACTGAGCCTGTCTTTCTTTTTTCTTTTCTTTTTTTTTTTTTAACAGTACTATGGATTGAATTGAACTATATCCTCAGTCTTTTAAAAAAATTTTTACTTTGAGAAAGGGTCTAAGTCTCTAAGTTTCCCAGGCTGGGCTTGGAATTGTGATCCTCCTGCCTGAGTCTCTCAGAGTCCTGAGATTGCAGGCATGTACCACCATGCCCAGCTAAGACTTCAATTTCTTGGTGGTAAGAATTTTCCTTAACCTGTATTTTCCTTAACCATACTAGATGGTAGCTGTGACATTCTACATTTCATCTATGCTTGGTTTCAATTTTTGTAGAAGGCTTTTAGCTCTGTCTAGGAAATCCTCCTGAACTTTACATGATACAGAAAGCAGAGAAAGACTACTTGTAATACCTTGGACATGAGTTTGAATCCCAGTTTTCCCAGTCCTACTTGAGGCCAGACAGAAAAGGAAAATAATATTAGAAAAAAAACTAGCAAACATTTTACTTATGGGAAAAGAATAGAAGCCTGTAACAGTTAATAAAATCTATCTTTAGATATTCAATCAAAAGCATGAGCCTGTCTTTCATCTATTAAGTATTAATTTCATGATCAGTTAAATTTAGCAAAAAATGTGAAAAACTCATAATTTTATTTCTTAAAAAAAAGAAAATATCTACTTTAGTCTTAAATATGGCCAATTAAGCAAAACTAAGTACTAAAGTAGTGTATTATCCCTGGTTTTAAAAAAAATTCACAGAGCTGGGTATGGTGGTGTAAACCTGTAATCCCAGCATCCCTCAAGGCTGAGCCAGGAGGATCACAAGTTCAAGCCTAGTCTGGGCAACTTAGTGAGACCCTGTCTCAAAAATTTAAAAAAAGGGCTGTGGATGTAGCTCAGTACAAATGCCTTGGGTTTGAGCCCCAGTACTGGGGATGGGGGTGGGGATCACAGAAAAACTAGGTGTCATCATACCCTCTTCCTGGTTTCATGGCACTAAAGATGAACTAAAAAGACGGCAGTAAGGACAAATTAAAAAGAATTTGGTCAACTCATATTTGGTATGGCTTCTCTAGACCTGCCCTGATAAAGCCTAAAATCACCAAAATCTGTAGAGGAAATAGTTCAGAGATTAGTCTGACCAAACCAGTAGGGCTTGGGCAATAACTTGGGCTTCTCACAGATTCACAGTAACAAAAAGGAAGGCCAAAATTCATCAACAAGTAACTGAACTCTCAAAAGTAATAATAATCATTATTTTTCAGAAAAGGATCAAAGTAGCCAGATCTACATAATATGTATACGATGCCCAATAGTCAATAAAGAAATCACTAGACATATAATAGGCAAATGTGCTTCAAAGTAAAGGAAAAGGAGGTCAACAGAATTAAAAATAAAATAACTGATACATTAAGATTTAGCAAAGACCAATGCAGCAGGTTCAAAAAAAGTATTCTATGACTGACAAACACAATAGCTGAAATTAAGAATTTGCTGGAAACCTTAATAGCAGATAAGAGATACAGAAGAATCAATATATAAATCAAGGAAAATAATTCAATCTGAAGAACAAAGCCCTCACCCCAGACTCGAACCTTAGGCACTTATGGACAATATCAAATGGTTTAATATCTACATCATAAGAGTCCAAAAACAAAAAAGAACAAGATTGGAGCAACAAAAAATATTTAAAGAAATAATGAATGAAAATTTCCCAAATCTGGTGAAAAACACTAACAGGCACAAGAAGCAAAACCATTAACAGATATAAGAAGCTAAATGACCTACAAGCAGGATTAAAAAATGACAACTAGGCACATGAGTATAATACTGTTGACAAGCAAAGATAAAGAGAAAATCTTGAAAGAAGCCCAAGAAAAAAATGAATGATCAACAGGGAGACAAAGAAGAGCAGACTTTTCATCAAAAATAACGGGGGCTAGATAATATGAGGCTACCTCTTTTAAGTGTTGAAAGGAAAAAAAAGATGAACTAGACATTTTCAGTTAAAAATTAAAAGCTGAGGGAATTCTTCACGTATACTATGAGAAATGCTAAAGAGAAAGACCAAAGGGAAAAGATACCAGGTGAAACAGAAGGAATGAAGAATGCCAGAAATAGCAAATAAGTGAATAAATACAAGGTCATTTCCTTTCAACTCATAAAAGACACAATTTTTCAAAAACAAAAATAGTAACACTGAATGTTAAGTTTCTTCTAATATATGTGGTGTAATAAAAATACAATAAATGATTAAATATAAATTTAAAAATTTATTTCAGTAAAAGATACACTACCATTAACTCCACCCTACCCTCAATACACAAAATGTATTGAGTGTCTTTCCTGGCTGTCTGGATATCCTGAATTGATTCAAAATGTTTACAGCAATTTCTGACAAATAACATGGTGTATCCTCATCTAACTTCTTTACCTGATCTTGCACCATGAAGCTTTTGGCTCTTCCTTAAAGTCAAAATGACCATGAGAGGTAAACATTTTGAATGTTGTAAGTGTTCAGTTGTAGGTGTTCGGTACTGTGTCCCAGAGATGAAAAAGTGACTAAGACACACACTGGAATCAGAGAAGTGGGGTCATTGATGTAACTATATCTGACCATGTGGCGAAGCCCTTGGAATTGGTTCATGGGAGAACTTTGTAAAGTCTTGGAGATGTCACATAGAGGAGCCTTAGAATGCTGAAAGCAGAGTTTGATGGGAGATACTGGTAGGAACTCAGAAGCCCAGAATGCTGACAGGAATGTAGACTGTAAAGGCCAGGCTCTGGAGGTTTCAGTTAGGAACAAGGACTCCACTGACAGTTGGACTAGAGGCCATATGTGTTGTGGTTTGGTAGAAAATTTGTCTATATTTTGCCATAGTTTGAGACTTTGCATGAGACTGAGATTAAGGGTGGTGGACTAATTAATCTGGTGTAGGAAATTTCAAAGCAGCCCAATGTTCAGGGTGCAGCATGAGTACTGCATGCTATAATTTCTTACATCTATACTGAGAATCAGAATAGGGGGCAGAACTGAACAATCTGAAGTTTGTAGTTTTGCCAGAAAGAAAGAGTCTATAAAGTTGAAGCAAAGGACAGCATGGTTGCTGAAAAGATTTGCATTATAACAAAGCCAAGTATTTTGCATCAGGACAATAGAAAAGATGGCCTGAAGTTAACTCAGGAATCACCCAGACCCTATCCTTCATTATTTCAAGGGTGCAAAACTGTAAAGCTTTCAATTGAGAAGAGTGCCTCTGGCCCTTCTGCTTAAGAACAGCTGCCTAAGGAACTGGTTCCCTGGGATTTGTTACATAATGGTCAGTCATTCTGGCATTCAGAGTTGCTGTAGCCATTATCACAGGGGGCATGGCTACTGCTTGAGCTGGTGGTAGACCTTAGTGTCATCCATGTGGTGCTGGCTTTACAGACATGCAGAATACAGGAGCCATGGGCTCACAGAGCCTTTTACCTAGATTTCAGAAGAAGGCCTGGGAAGCCCAGCAGTGTGCCCCCACGAGGGCAGAGAGTGAAGCTATAAGAGTGAAGCCAAAAGCACAAGAGACCCCAAGAAGCTAGAGATGACAAGAACATGCTGTCTGCTAAGGAAAGCTCCAGGGAGTGAGTAAAACCACCCTAAGAAAGAAGCCATGTGAATTGCAACAAGCAATGCTACAGAGTCAGGGTTACCCAAGCCTTTTGGAATTCACAACTTGATCCAGGTACTGGACATGGAACTACAAGATTTAATGTTTGCCCTGCTGGGTGTTAGTCCTGCTTTGCTTGCTTTGGTTCCATTCCTTTCTATGTCCCTATTTGTCTCTTTTGGAATAGGAATGTTCACCCTGTAATAATATATATTAGAAGTACAGTCTGTGAGTAACTTGGTCCGTGAGTGTTTTGCAAGACAAGCAAAGATTTCTGAGAAATTTTAACTTGATAAACAAGCAATGTCTTCCAATACAAGTAGTATGTCATGCTGAACATCACAGGATCACAACTGCTTCTTCTCTCTCTCTGCTTTCATATACAAGAGGTTTGGATTATAAGCAGAATGAATTATTAACGTAAACTAAGGTATTACTGTATTTGACTTTCTTTTTGACTTTTACAGGGGCTCACAGCTAAGAGCTTGCCTGAGTCAAACTCTGTGAGCCAAAATAAACATCCTTTAAATTGTGGATGTCCAGTATCAGTCTCAACAATGGGAAAGTGATTAAGATAGTACGTAAGTGTAATTACCCTGCTGTAACATTTGCGAAGCTCTAAATTTGAAGTAAGAAAGTGCCAAGTATAAGGTAGGAAAAGGAAAGGAAAAGGTAAAAAAAAAAGAAAGCGTGAAGAGCATATTCGGTTTGTAATGTGAAGTATGGGGGGCTAAAATGTTGATCGTGATAAGGATGCATCTTCATAGACTGAAGGCAACAACTTTAACAAAAACATAATAAAAAGAGTATTTAATTAAAAGGGCAATAGAGGAATTAAAGTAAAACAAATATTCAATTTACCCAAAATAAGGCAATAAAGGAGCAGAGGAGTAAAACATAAAGACAAAATTCAAACAAATAACAAAATGGCTAACTTAATCTTGACCATGTAAATATAAATAGAGGAAACATCCCAATTAAAAAGCAACAACTATCAGTCTACAATATTTTTTGTTTATTTGTTTTTTGAGATAGGTCTCACTATGTAGTTCAGGCTGGCTCTGACCTCATATGCAACCCAGGCTGGCCTCAAACATGGCAATCCACCTGCCTCAGCCTCTCAAATGCTGGGATTACAGGCACAAATCACCATGCCTGGCTTTAGTCTAGATATTAAAAAAGCAACTATCATACATTGTCAACCTTTAAAATATATTTCATATATCTAACGAAGTTAACCCATTTGTACTCTGTAGTCATACTTCTGCAATTTAACAGACAGAATCTTATTCCAGAAAGAAAAAACTTTTTTCTTTCATAGGCAGTGGCATGATAACTTTAGGTAAGTTTACTTTACAGTTTGTGAACCACTATTCAGTTACACTCGCAGGAAGGTAGATCTGGGGAATGGACATTTTACAATGGTTACCTTTACCTAGTACACAGCAAGCTTTTATATTGTATAAAAGGAAGAGAGCAAGAAAGAGGGTATCCATGAAAGGATAAGATTCTCCAGAAATCTGCTTTTACCCACTGGACAGTAAAAATGAGAAAAAACAGATAAAGGAGTTGCCCAAATCATCCTCACTGATAACAGAAAGAGAAACTGAGAGTTAAGAGAACTGTGATTTAACTTGGCTTCTGAATTTGAAGTGAGACTGTAGCTCATATCAGGGAAAGAGAAACTCTTTTGTAGAAGATGCAGTTCTGTCAACAATTGGAGAAATTGAAGAAAAGTTTCTTTGTTCCATTTGAGCTTTACACAAATTCAGATGCAATCAAGACTGGTACTTTCCAGAATGAAAGGAAAAACTGGATAACCCAATAAGACTCAGGGACAGTAAGATAAGACACAAGTCCTCAGCAGATCAAGTGATTAGATCAAAGCTAAATGTCTTCTAGAAATCCTAAGTAAACAAAAGTACATGCTCTCTTTCAACTGAGGGAATACAGAAAGTGGTTCAGGTTTCTTTCTTTTACTTTTTTTTTTTTTTAAGTGTGTTGTCAAACTGCACTAACCTGTAACATGCAGTAACTTGCTGTCTGGACATCTCCAGTTCTATCAACATAACTCTCCATTAAGTCCACTCCATCCTTAGTAAGGCCTGTAAGCAAAATTCCTTCCAGATTTCCTGCTTCTTTCATTTCATTGGTCAATTTCTCGATGTATCTATTTAACTAGAAAATTCAAAGTGATTTTTTTCTAAAGCAGTCTGTTTCACTTGCTTTGTACTTGAAAACTACATTTGGAACAATCTGATTCATCAAGGAAAACATTTAAAATAAAAGCCAAGAAGGAAAGAAGGCCACATCTACTATTTCAAATTTCAATCAGTATCCACAAATATTACCCAACATTTTAAAAAGCAAGACATTTACTATGTTCTGATAATTATTTTATTAAAACAATAGTTTACTATTTTGAGAGAGAATTGTCCTCATTATTCTGCAAAACTCTTGTTGTCTATTGTGGGAATATTTAATGTAATCACAGAATCTGAGTTGAAAGGGAACTTCAAAAACAGTAACAACCATTTTTTTCAGTGTTCTCTGACTCAATGCCACCTCAAACTCCAGCCAAGATTCCTCTATATTCCTCAGCATTTCATCATTATTAAAGTACTTAACACACTGTATTACTAGTTGTTTATGTACACTTCTCCCTCACTATACTCACAGCTGCAACTGTTTATTATATTGAAAATAAAGGATTTCTGTCATAGCATCACTAAGAAGTGAGTTTAACATTTTTATCTGCCAACCAGTCTTTCCCCTCAAAGCAAAATTGAACTAAAATATCAAGTCAATATTCTAAAGAAGTAAATTTAGTTATGATAGACACATTTACAGTATCTCCAATATAATAAAAAATGAGTACTTTTGGAATCTATAAAAAGCACACATATAACTACATATAAAGACTTCTTATACAAGTGATAATAAATATTAATCACCTCACATATATAATTAAATCATTTCTCACCTGAGTATCACTAAGGAATTTACAAGCAAATGCCACTCTGTCACGTACCGCAACTTTGTCTTCATACTGGAAAAAAGAAAAAGCAACACGTTACCTGTACATGCTGTAAGATTTAAATTTTTACAGAGACTAAATATATGTTTGTTTTTAAGTATGCTAAATTACTGTATAATGTTGGAAGAGTCAATGACTGCCTGGGATTCCTTTTCTCATATAACTCTCAAGGAACTTAAAATTAAAGCTGTAGTCCTTTTGTTTTTTTGTTTTTGGTTTTTTGGGTTTTTTTTGGTACCAGGGATCGAATACGGGACCTTGCACTTGTGAGGCAGACGGTGGCACCATTGAGCTAAATCCCTGGCCCCTTAAAGCTCTAGTCCTTGAAAGTAAAGATTTAGTTTTTTAAAATGGACCAAATTTACTTTTTAAAAAAAATTCAAGCTGGGTGTGATGACACACACCTGTAATTCCAGTACTTGGGAGGCTGAAGCAGAAGGATCACCGTGAGTGTGAGGCCAGCTTGGACTACATAAGGAGTTTGAGGCCAGCCTGAACAACACAGCAAGATCCTGTCTCAACACACCCCGCCAAAAAAAAAAAATTCAGTTGGGTCTTATATAACATAAAATATAAGCAATTATGGATATTTCATCAAATTTAAGATGTCATGTAATCCTTCTATTACAGAAATTAATTTTGAAGAAACTAGAAAATCTTTCATTGGCTAAGTTAATCAACAAGTCTAAGCAATTTGTGAACTGAGTACACAAGTATTGTTTAGAAAGAATACCTGTATCTTTCTAAATATAAAACATCAAGTCTTAAAATAAATAAATAGATCCAGTTTTGTGTTTAAAGTAAAATACTGTTCTATATGTGATTTGTGGCAAAATTTTCAGAGGCATTATAACAAATGTTTATATACCTGTCAATATTGTAAAATACCTATGAAAAATGTTTGCTATAAATTTAGGAAAGTATACATTAATTCTGTGAGTAGTAAAAAGTTATTTAAAGGTGGGAAAAAATCTAATTTCCATTGAAGCCATTCTACAAAAATTTTCCCTCTTTAAATATATGATCCCTTAGTATGTTTTCTTAATTATAAAATGTAATCCTGCCCTAGAGGAAACAAACTCTTAGACTTAGTTGCATGTGTTATAATTTTGATTTGGAAAGTGTTATAAATATTATTTGTCCTATTTTAGAGCTGGGAAAACTAGAGCCCAAAAAGGTTAACTGTGGTACAGGAACTCAGGCCTTTATCAGACTTTCCAATTCAGTGTGTTTCACTACCTTACTGCAATTTAACACTAAGAAAAAAAAAAAAAAAGCCCACTGATTACAATTACATACACATAAAGTATAATTAAATACATTATTCAGTTTGGATATATGAATTTTCATCTCAGTTATTCCTTACTTAATAACCCACATTTAAGAATGAGAATGAAAGGGTACTTAAAATATGAAAATTTAATATTTAAACAGTATACTTTATAAATTCACTTCTTTTTCTAATCTTCATTCTCTTTTACTTACTGGAAGCATCATTTTACGGCTTCAAGATTCAATATTTAATGTATTCTCTTTAACAAAAGTAGTAGTAACAATCAAAAAATAAACATTAATTTTAAATGGCTAGAAAAGTTCAATGGTAATTTATTAAAAGTAACGGAAAAATAGATGAACTGTGCAAAATGCCAAAATGAACATTAACACTGAAAATTTTAATATGATACACCAATAAAGTATATACTTTTACAAATTCTAAGGGATTGACATTTAAATCAATTCTTCAAACACTGTAATATAAGAAATGCTGTAACAGCAAACATAGAAGTTGCAGTATATAAGACTCTTCTCACTGCTAGAAAGAAGCCCAACAACACAAAGTAAGTTGTACTAATAGGAAGCTGAAAATCCAACAACAGAAACCAAAGTGCAGATCAAGAAGCTATTTGGTGATGTGGTAGCTAAAACAGGAGAGAAAAAATAACAACAAAAAAGACCAAATACTGAAAAAAATAAAATGGTCCACTATAAGTAGTAGTATGATCATAATTTACCTTCCAAATACAAACAGGTCTGAGAATTAACAAGTGTTAACTCCGAAAAGATGTATGGCTATCTTGACCAAAATTGGTAAGACTGATCATGAGTGTTTTATTTAGCTAAAAAACAAAATAATATACAGAGTATATTTAAATAGCAAGTATATTTTTATGTTTATATATTAGATTTGTAGAGCTCAGTTCTTAAGCTAAGGGATTAAATATATTCCTTTTCTATCTAAATTACACTAACACAGCTATGAAAATCAAGACCAGCTTGATATCCATTAACTAGATTGGCAATGATACCCAGAAACAAATGCTCAAGAAAATCTTTAGATGCTTTATCTTATACATACACCAAAATATAATATACAATGCATCAGATATTTGAAAATTTTAACAAAGTCAAATTTTAATAAACTCCAATCTTAATTCAAAGGAGGATCTTGGAAAACAAATTAGCTTACCAAAACACCATCGTAAGATCCTGTTTCACTTGTCAGAAATGCAAACATGACACATAGATAAGGGTTGTTGAGTTGTAATCGTAGTGTACTGCACATTTCTCTCCAAAGGGAGTTCTTCTCATCTGTATAACCCGATAAAGCCATTGCTACCACATTGAGATTTAGATCTCCTGCATATTAAAAATAGCCAGGTTAAAAACTTGGTATCCCCTTCTTACATATTCCTTAAACCATAAAAACACAGAGATCAGAGGGTTACTTTTATCCTAGAAAAACGAGTCCTCTAGAAATAAGGGCTTTGATTTAGACTGGAAAATTTGGCAAGGACTATAAGCAGAAACTTTCCATTCTTATAAACTTTTCCATTCTTATAACTTTCCACACTTGTAAACCCTGTGCAGGACAAGTGTATCTCTTAATTTTCAAGTTCCTGTTCAAGGCAGTTCCCTGGATAGTATGTTATTCCTTAGTATCTAAATGAAGAAAAGTAAAACCACTCTACCAGAATCACTGCCAACTTTATCAAGTTCATTTGTGTTGTGCTATTTCAAAGCATTGACAGTAATTTTTACTGCATTTCAGAATTGTAATTTTCAAAAGCATTTTATTTTCCTAAATATATAATGTACATTTTATATGTGTGTGAACCGCAAAGTACAGAAAGCAAATATTTCAGCATTCTTATTATAGTATTATACTTCTGATTTTTCTAGGACAACTCAACTATCAGAATTATCATAGAATTGCATTTATGCATATTTGGAACAAACCATTTTCTACTATAGTTTTTTTTGGACAGAGTCTTGCCATGCAGTTCAGGATGGCCTTGAACTCACTGTGTAGCCCAGGCTGGCCTCAAACTCATGGAGAGCTTCTTGCCTCAGCCTCCCGAGTGCTGGGATTATAAGCGTGCATCACCATGCCAAGCACTACCAATAACTTTTTTGTTGTTGTTGTTTTAAAAAATTTGTTCTTAGGAGTTTATTATTTGGCCACTTGGAAGCTGCCAAACCTGGCCTCAGAAGTCCAATGGGTGCAAATTCTTCTAACATACATTAAGCCTCAGAGAGAAAACTAAGCCCCTTTAACTTTTCCTATTAGGTATTTTCTACATTTATTATAATTTTGAAATTCTGTTTATTAGTTAAAACCATTCTTTTCCAAATAAATTAACAACACGTACTTTATGTTCTTAACAAGTCTATTTTTCATTTTTACAAACCATTTTCCTCATTACTTAGTAATTTATCTTCTGTGCAAGTGTTTAAATCTACTACCAAATTTTCCAGATATACATGATAAGAAAATATGTTATAGCAAAATTATAATTAGAAATAGATTTTTCTTTTTTGGAGAGCTGGGGAATCTAACCCTGGGTGTTTTTTTTTTTTTTGGTACCAGGGATGGAAAACAGGACCTTGCACTTGAAAGGCAGGTGCCAGAACCACTGAGCTAAATCCCCGGCCCTTGGGTGTTTTTTATACTATGTATGGTAGGTCAGTGCTCTATTACTGAGCTATGCCTTTAGCCCAGAGATGGAGTTCTTGAATTTAAACGCCTTTTTCCCATCCCCACATATCATTTATTGCACTCTCAAATGGAGAAGGTTTTCATGAGAGCAATGTGAAGGAAAATATGCCTATCTAGGCAAAATATTAACTAATATACTACAGTTAATTTCATTGTTTTTCTTTATGCTATAGCTATAATGGTTTCAAAATGGACCAGCAAGTAAAAATGAAGTACTTTGAAAACTTAGAAAACAATTTACCCCCGGGGCACTGCACCTGCCTTGCAAGCACAAGGTCCTGAGTTCGATCTCTGGTACCACACACACAGACAAAAATTACTAGGCATATTAAAGATAGTTATTCATTTTAGGTATTGTTAAGTGAAATATTTCTATAAGAAAAACCTTGAAATTTTAGATTAAGATTTGTTTCTCTAAGGATCCTCTGGTAAAATGCCAGAGTAAAACTACCTTGTCACATTTTTGTTCTTTTAAAAAAAATATCATAGGGAACCTTGAGTCTACAAAACTCAAGTAGAAGCATTTTTTTATAGATCAAAGTATACTTTTTATAAGAATCTATACTGATCTAGGGGCAGGGGATTTAGCTCAGTGGTTCCACCACCTGCCTCGCAAGTGGAAGGTCCCGAGTTTGATCCCCGGTATCCATCCCCCAAAAAAAGAATCTATACTGATCTAAATAAAAATGTCATTTAGAGTCTGCTAAAGGTCATCTAATAACCATCCAAAAGTATAAACTAAAACACACTTAAATATGTGCCATAAAAATGCTTGGAAACTAGTCTTAAATCTTTTAAAAAGTAATTTTAAATGTATGTGAACTATTTTTTAAAAGGAAAATATTGAAGATAAGATATATTTCATAGCTCATAACATTATTAAAATGACATTTAAGGTACAGCTTTATTTTTACACACCTAAACCAAGGCATAAATAAAAGAGATGGGCTAATATTTGTTACAGATAACATGCTCGTTTCTTTCAACAAAAATTTCCGTTAAAATACTAGATATTTGAAAATTAACAGCATCCTTTCTTTAAAGGAGTTTATGAAGTGCCAATTCTTAGAACATAACCCAATACCTTTTTCTGAAGATGCCCCTTCATTCAGGATTTGGATTGCTCGCCGAATATCCAAGTTGAACAACGCCACAGCAGCAGCTCTCTCCCATTCTCCTTCTTGTACAAGGGAGTTCAAAAATGGCCCTACATCCGTATCTGTTCCTTTCTTTATCCACCCACAAAGCTGTAAAGCTAAGAGTCTCTCTTCATTTAAATTCTGAATATCAGTTTGCTTATCCAACCCAGTCCAATTATGTCTGCTGCTTTCTACCATTCCTAAAAACAGAAAGTATTTTTTTATTTTTATTGTTATTTTGAAATATATAGGGGGAAACACATTTTACAGAGAAGTATTTCAACAACGTATTTAGAATATTCAATATCTCAGTCAAAATTTTATACCATAAATATGGAATATGTCACAAATAACAAACATTGTGCATATTTGTAAGTACAAATTAGTTATCAAAGAGTTACTAGGATAGGAGTAAATGCTCAGATGGATTAAGCTGTCATTGCTTCAGGGAAATTTCTCTGACTCCCTAATCTAAAACAGATACATCTATGATTATCTAACTCACCACTCAGTGTTTCCTCTATTTCCTACATAAAGCACTAAACACAAGGTCCCTTATTTTATTACTTTACTTTTTGTCTTCTTTCCCACTAGAATACAAGCTCAGAGAGAGTAGATATCTTGTCTGTTTCTTTGCAAGGTATCCTTATTTAAGCTAAAGATTCAGTAGAAGAACTCTGATTTTTTTCTCCCTTCTCCCTCTTTCCTTCTATGCATGTACAGTTATGTGTACCTTAATGAGAAGGGAGAGAAGGGCCACTTTTGCTTCCCATCCCCTATATGGTACATGGAAAAATGAGACTGTAGCTTTCAAAATACTCTGAAAGTTTAGTATAAGTACTACAATGAAAATACAATGGGAATGATTTTTTTTCTACTTACTAAAATAGAAAATTCATATTCTCACTCCTTTTTCTTAACAAAGCTTTACTATTTTTGTAGCATTCTTTATACTGCAATCAAGGCAGCTGATTCCAATGGCAGGGAAATTTCACTTAGGTCAATACTTAGTGCCAAATAAAGGCAAAACAAATAAAGATGAAGCTTATAGACTTTAACAACTAACTCAAATTCTTTTATGTGCTAGAATGTTTTACCATTAAAATCGTCATTACATAATTATTTTTATTTTAATAAAAAGGATTTTCAGAATAAACTGAATTATGAATTAAACAACATGAATGTCCACAGTATAAGCTTCTTTTATTAATGTAGAAATTTACGTTTGTAATTTACAGGAATTATGTATTTATATAATTATTGATTCTAAACAACAGCATATATATAGCAGAGGTGAAAGAATTTTGCAGATGTAATTAAGGTACCTACACTATTGACTGAGTCAATGGGAAACCACCCTGTGTAGAAATACCTGAATCAGGTAAGCCCTTTAAAAGATGGTGCAAAAGAAAGTAAAAGTATAATTAAGAAAGGAGAAGTTGAAGTAAAAACTGCCACACTGTTGAGAAGGCCTTTGGGAAGGCCACCTGGCAAGGAACAGGGAGAGCAGCCGAAGCTTAGGGCAGCCCTGGCCAGCAGGCAGGAAGAAAGTGGATAACTTGGTCCTACAACCACAAGGAACCCTCAGCCTTTCAGCCTCTGGTAACTGAAACTTAAACGTCCTGCACACCACATTCTTTTTTCCCTTCCCTCGGGTTAATATGGAGATGCACATCCTCTTATCTAAAGCTAAATCTCTGCTAGAAATCTCATTCCTCATTTTCCTAAGAACTTTATTTTATCCCCTGTGTATCTTCAACCTCTTTCTACGGTTATTGGATTTTCCAACAACTCCATGAAATTGGAAGGGCACTCTGATTTCTAAAACTGTGGCTTGGCCAACACCTTTATTTTAGCCTTGTAAGAAGACCCAAGTTAAGCTGTGCTTAGGTTCATGGTAGACCATGAAAATGATGAGATAATGCATGTTACAGAAAACTAATACACTGCCCAGAGTTGACTCTAGCTACACTCAGTTTGGTCAAGGCATCAATGGGATAAAAGTAAGCAAAATAACAAAAAAACCCAACCTTTTAATCAGTTGTCATTTGCAAGTTAAATTTTATGAATGTATATATGTACCTATAAATATTTTTAAAAATTTAGTCTCAATACTTAAAGATTGAGTAAAGATTGTACAAAACAAAGACCTAAATTCTCCAGAACACCTAATTCATACTTAAATAACTTGTCATTGTCATCTTGATATCAGGTTGTGGCAAGTCTAAAACATTATCCATGTTAGTATGTATCTTAACCCATATTTGATTACTTTATGAAAAAAAGATTTATTCTAAATAAATTCTGATAGGATGCTGTCAAATTTCAGGTAAAATAACTTTTAGATGTATTATAAGGTATTTATTTTCATGCTTCTATGTACTTTGGAATTAAAGCTGGTATTTTTTAATGGCAAATTTTATAACAAGTGAGCAAAAAGAGGCAATTTTTTTCAAATTGTTTCTTACAGTTGAATAGCCCCATATCTTAGAGCTCTTATTTTGTAGAAATTGTGTCCTGGAATAGAGATCAACATATATGAATCCAAAGAGTTTATTAACTAGGAGGTAGACCTACAAGGGGATGAATATTGTATCACGTGTTCTGGCTGCTCAGAATTTTTTTTAATAGCTGGATAACTATGCTATGGATAATTAATGGTATCTAACAAAAATATGATGTTATCATGCATTTTTAATACATTGTTATGATTTTAACATGTATTAGTTCTAAACATATCTGCAAAGGAACTGGAATTTATGCACAATATGTAATATAGTGACAAAACTGTATTTTCTGAATCTGATTTTCTTTACAAATAATAGAATCGCTGTTTTATTGATGTTTGTAAGGGAAACAAGTTCACTTAAAAATTTAAAAAACAAGTTTAAAATTTTTGTTTTGAAATCAGCTATTTTCATATCTACAAAGTTTCAAATCAGCAGATATTATGACATTTGCAGATGTTGATTTGTTACATTTATATATGTGGATAAAATAATAGGAATAAATGACTGTTTTAAAGAATATTTTGGTGTTAAAAACACCAAAACATTTTCATCATGTTGGATGGAAAACTGGCCAGTTTTTATTACACAACCTCCTGGCATCTTAGAAGTCAGAAATTATACCAGTAACACTGAATATCACTATACGAGAATATACAAGTTGACTTCAAAGCATGCATTCTCCTGAAAATGGATAATTTGAACACTTAGCCCATCTAAAACTAACATCTCAATGACTTTGCTTCCTTATCTCCAGGGATGTACATTTCCATGATTTTAGTTGCGACTTCCTTGGCCACACTCCAAATTGTTCTTCATTCAAAAGACCTATTTTCTAACCACAACCACTGTCCAGAAGTTTCACTGCCTCTATATTCTTGAACTTTACTCTCTTTAATACTAGCATTTTTACTTCAGTCTTCTCATTTTTGTTTCTAGCCAAAGGCAAACAAGTGAATAACTCTCTTGCCAAAGTCCTTAATTCTCTTGACCCATTCTCCTTTATTCTATGTTCCTGTAAACTAATAGCCCTACAATCTTCCTGTGTTTCTCAAGAGAACTAACTCTTCTTGTTTCCATATCCTCTCCCCACAATATCCCTGCTCCTTCTAAACTGTAGGAACGATCAAATAGCCCCTCATGCTCTGGTCATTCAACCTTAAAAGATCCTGAATACCATACCCTTTCCCCATTGCCTCTGATTAATATGGAGCTGTCTATAAAGCTGATCTGTGCTCTGGATCCCATTCTTTCTAATTCCTAGGAATCTTGTTTCAGCCTCTTCCCTGACACCTTCAACTTCTTTTTATGGCCTTCCTTTAATCAGCATTAAACATGATTAAGCCAATACCATGTCGAAAATAAAGCGACATAAAAGCCCTCCTTTGGTTCCAGATTCTTTTCCCGCCTGCTACTGAATTACCATTTTAAACTCCTTTATATAGTCCAATTTCTTGAATTATTTATAATTGATGGCTTCCTTTCTTTAACCCAGTCTCAATTTCTAAGCCAACTACAATTCTCTGTCCATGCTACTACTAAAGCTCTTTCACCCATTCTTAAAGCCAATAAGAATTTTCTTTCTTATTTTACTGGTCTCAAACAAAATAAGAAGCTGAAAATCTACAAGAGAATGAGAAACAATTGTCTTTCTTAGTCTGATTCAAGGGTGGAATACTATTTGTCTTTAGCGCACTAAAAACAAAAATATTCTACTTTTCTCCCTTGCTTTTGCTCAGAAGCAATTTGTTGGCTTCTCTCTAAAATGTATTAAAATACAAAAAACACAATAATCAACCTTTGAAAATAAGAATGTCATGTGGTCTAACCTACTATATAGCTAAAATATTACACATTCTATACTTGTGGTATTTAATTCTTTTCAGTAATAGTTCTAAATTCGTAAAGTATAGGATTCAGCTTCATTTATGGGGGACATACTATATATCTGTCCATTCACCTATATTAATATACTTATTTTGTTCAGTATTATAAAGCCCCTCCCCCTTTTGATAGGCCATATAATGAGAGAACAGCAAAATGAAATAGATTAGATGAGAAGTCTATTGTATCTTTCAGCAATGGGAACTGAAGCAATTTGAAAGCCCTTTAAAAAAAAGAAAATAGGGCCACGGATTTAGCTCAGTGGTTCTGCCGCCTGCCTCGCAAGCGCAAGGTCCCGAGTTTCATCCCTGGTACCAAAAAATTAAAAAAGATAAAAAAAGGAAATAACCACTATAACAAATTTAACAGTTAATTGAAATGTTTAACTTACTCTTTAAAAAGTATGTTATTTTGCTTGGGGCTGGGGATTTAGCTCAGTGGTTTCGCTGCCTGCTGCGCAAGTGCAAGGACCTGAGTTCAATCCCCGGTACCAAAAAACAAAAAAATTACTCACAAAATAAGTATGTTATTTTGCATTTGGCTTTATTTTTACCTTGGATCTTTAACTAAGTAATTTGAACTCCTCCTCTAAAAGCTTGACTTGGGCTCAAATTTGACTAGTAAAAGCTAGAGACCAAATCTTGAGGTAGAAGATAACAGTAATATAACCCATAATTCAATTCCAATAAAAACTCAGAATATTTAAAGCAGCCAGCTAAAAAATGTTTTTTTGCTTTTATTCTTAAGTAGTTTGTCAATTTTAATCCTATATTAATTCATCCGTTTAATTAATTCATTCACTTATTAAAGAATTTTAGGTATGACTCTAAGGCCATATTTCATGGCATATTACAGTCTTTGTCAAAGCATTTGGGCAGGAAAATTTTAAAAAAAGAATCTCCTAAATTGTAACTCTTTTAATTTAGTTTTAGAAATACAAAATGCTGTGATAAAATCCAAACTAACAATTAGCATCTGATAAACCATCTTCCATAAGATTTCTCGAAGTGGGTCTTCAAATAAATAATAATGAATAATAAATGAGTAAATTTAAGAAAGTTCCTATCATCTGAATCAAACTTCCCTCCAAAAAGGATTTTGTATATAAATACAATTATGAACTTAGTACAATTCACTAAACTATCTAAAAGAAAATCAAAAAGAAAAAGTATGTTTACATACACAATCTTGAAATAACTACATAATTTCAACCAAACGATGAGGGACAAAATAAGCATAAAAAGTTATAAACTCATTTGAGAAAATAAAATGGTTTTTTCTTACCCAAAGATGATTTTACTATTGATTTAATTCCTGCATAAACCAATGATCCTTTGTTGCCTGGAGATTTCTGATCCATATCTTCTGTATATTGCTTCATAAGTATTTAAATGCATAGGAAATACTAGTGATGATGCATAATATTTCAAAGCTAAATTTATTTTCATTAGGAGCCTATTCATAACAGGCATGCATGCAAATAAGATCCTACTCTATTGTGAACTTTTATTCCTCCTACACAATCTAGAAAGCAGTAACTTAAATTCTACAGTTTTGAACAATTTTACTTCATTTAGTATTATATAATCTGAACTTGGATATAAATCATTCACTGTATTTAAAGACTAATCTTTCAGCAACTTCAAAAACATTTCTACCTGATTTACCTCACAAAATTCACAATGCAAAGGATATAGTGCAGAGTATACCAGAGTGACTTGAGCTGTGGATCTTCATTTCCAGCTAAAATGTGGTTTCTCCAGACTTGTTCTGTATCAAGTCCATACCTTGACAAAGCTCGAAGGCGCATTTTCGTTGCTATATCTTTTTCTAAAGAATCATCATTTTCTTTTTCCGCACATTCATACAGATGACGACCACAAGCCCACATTAAAGATGTAATCGGGCTCCAAGCAAGGGATATCCTTTCAAAAACCGTGAAGTCAGACATTGTTCGGTTGGGAGTCACAACTATCATTCGATTTTGACTTGTCGGATGCCATGCAAAGGAAGCAATGTAATTGTCACAAGGCTGAACACTTCTTTCAATTATTGTGGGTTCAGTTTCATCCCCGATGGGAGTGGGCGTGTGCTGCATATCATACAACCTAATAATATTGCTATCCCTTGTTAAAGTTGCAAGCAAACCAGTTCTAGTTGGACACCATGCTACTTTTGTTAAGGGTTTTGGTTGCTCAGTCAAAGTCAAAACTGGCTTTTCAAATTTTCTAAGATCCCATATCGCAACCTGACCTTCATAGAAGGAAGCAACACGATCATGGAAGTAGGGGTCTACTGTCACCCCTTGAACAGCTTTTGTGTTTACAAACATTTTCTGGCTTGTATTTCGAAGATCAAATATGGCTAGGTTACGATGCATACCAGCAAGGAGCAGTTTCTGGTCTCGTGGAAGCCAACAAAGAGAGAGACAAGCATCATTCTGCCCTAATTCATACAATGGTTTTGTTACTAATAATGTTGTTTCAGTTTCACCCGCTGAAAGTCTCACTTTTTCCATGGGAACAGTATCAGGAGTGTATTTGCTACAGATATCCCATATTAGCACTGAAAAGTCAGCTCTGTGTTTATCTAGACCAGCAGCAAGCCAGTTATTATCCAATGGATTCCATGCAAGGGTATTGCATTGTCGTGCATGTTTTGGGACAAATTCTTTTCCTATTAAATCTTTGAACTTTGAGTTATGATCTTGACCAAGACTTGTAAGTACAACTCGACCATTTGCTTGTCCAACTGCTAGGAGACATTCAGGATCGTAATTGAGATACCATGCAACACATTTCATATAGGGTGTATCTGAGTTTATTGACAGTAATGTAGCTGCAGAATCTTCAGATAAACGTAAAGATCCAGCTTTGAGTTCTGAATTCACAGTAGATTCCACATGATAAAGGCTCAGTTCTGAGTCACACACAACGAATCTATCAACCTGGTGTGGTGCCCACAAAATATCAGGTTTGGTACCGCTCATGTTTATTGATGTAATGAAAGAGACCAGTCAGTTCCATTCACTGAAAGGATTTAAAAATAAAAAGGTTTAAAATATCAACAAAATACAACTCTTACTTGAATAAACTATTCAGAAAACCAAGAAATTCTCTATGCAAGTATCCCTTTTTTCCAGTATTATTTGTATTTCTTCTCTACATCTATGAATTCAAGACAGTATTAATTTAAAAAAAGAGAGCAACCACTTCCTCCAGTAAAAAGAATTTCTAGGAATGTGAGAACGCCATCCTAGCTTTATTTCCCATGATCAGTTACCAAAATTGTACTGTTAGAAGTACCTTCAATTTAACCTCAGGGTTATAATAACCTCAGAGTGGTGAGTAAATTAATAAGTACCATCCCTTTGAAGGGGGCATTATGAATCATGGTCTTAAGCAAGAGTGTAGAGCAAGAGTCCAAAAGAACTTTCTTTAATGATAGAAATGTTCTATATTTGTGCTGTCCGAATGTCTCCAGCCACATGTGGTTACTGGGCACTAGAAATAATGTGGCTACTTTAATTTTTAAACTTCACTTCCTTTTAAATAATTTAATATCATACTAACTTTAAGTTACAATATCATACTAACAGGTTTCTTCAATTTCAACCATTAAAAGGTAGCCTATATATTAGAACACTGGCATTTATGAAGTAAAATGAATTTATTTGTTGCTCTTGTGTACTACTTATGTGCCTTGGAAAGGACACTGTTTGTGTTGGGTGGGGAATTGTTTTCTCACTTTGGATTATATTTTCCAAACCTCAGTTATGTATACACCACCTGTGACAATATTTTTCTTTAAATCTATTTATTTTTCAAATCTGAGAATCAACTTTCATCTCATCATGAGGTCCATAAATCATGAGTATGATGTTCTAAGTATATTTTCTAACATACACTAATAACTATTTAATATGTTTGATTGCATTCTATCTAAAATCATCCCATTTATGACAAGTGGTATACACATACCACACTTTGGGATACTGAGCTAAGTGATTACTAGAGTCTCTTAGTTTTCAGTTCTATAAACTTTGGATAAGTGTTGAAATGAATATACATTCTAGAAGTGTAAGAACAAACTAAAACTAGTGTAGTTAAAAATAATGTTTAGTAATAAAGGCTGCCTACAAATATTTAAATGTCTGTTTCTAACTGAGGCTGACAAGAGGTAAAAATCTGGATCAAAATCAAAAGGTACATTTAAAATCTTCATTGCAACTGGTATCTGCAGAAGAAGACTCAATTCTCAGAGTTAAAATATGGTTTACTCATTTTCATTTTAGGTAGAAGGCCCACTAGACTCCTAAAAAAGATATACAGTACTAAGTCAACTGAAATATAATTGCTTTACTTTTTGATCTTGCAAAAAATTTAGTCAGGAAGTACTAGTCTAGAATTTCACAGACTAATATGTTAGATAATTAGAAAAAACATTTTTTTTTCTTTCTCTTTCTTTTTTTTTTTGGTACCAGGGATCGAACTTGGGTCCTTGTGCTTGCAGGGTAGGTGGCAGAACCACTGAGCTAAATCCCTGGTCCAGAAAAAACATTTTTATACTGGCTTTATTTCCGTCCTTAATTCTTCAGAGTACCTTCCATTTCTTCATTTCTTTTCCACTTTAGGTATGCCTTTCCCTAATCCTAGATCAGTAGTGGCAAACCCTTAGCACATGTGTGGCTGCAGGCTGTCTGTATCATTGAAAGCTCTAAAAGTTCACCATCACTGTCCTAGATCAACTAATTATTTACTTTCTTTCCTCCACTTAGGTAGCCATATGCTACCAGACATAGGACGACAGTGTTAAGGCTCTGAAGACTGACTTTATAAGAATTACAGTAACACATTGTTTTTCATTTATTCTGTAACTGTTGATGGGGTGCTATGTTGTAGGCATTTGTTTTAAAAGCTGGGAACACAGCCAAGTGACCAAGGCAATAAAGTCCCCAGTCTAATAAAGTCTGCATTTCAGTGATGAAGTACAGTTCAATCTTAAAAGGGTTTGGAAATTTAGGAATGAGGAAGGAGAGAGGCACCTCACGTAAAAGGAAGTAGCTAAGACAAGAAAGAAAAGGTCCATCATTCTGATAAGTAAGGGATCAGATCTACACCTTCACAAACAGAGGAAACCTCTTAACTGGAGATATCCTGAGATCTGGACCATCTTCCTATTTCACAGAAAAATAAATTCTTAAACAATAACATTTTTTATCTAGGGTTCCATTTTACAAACCTGCTCTTTATACTAATGGTCTATGACAATAGTGGCGAACCTATGGCACATGTGCCACAGTGGGTGGTTTGTATCACTGATAGCTCTAAAAGGTTCATCATCACTGGTCTATGGGTAAGAAAAGTAGATGCCACATGGAAAAATCCACTTCAAAACACAAATAGAAAGTGATGCTGTAATTTTAAAAACTCTTAATTTACACCACTCTTGCATTTCCACTGAAGTGCTGCACTTGAAATATTTATGTCATCATCCACAAAATCTGATTACAGTAACTCATACAGAATTACAGAACTTGAGAGTTAGAAAGAAACTAACAAATTTCTCTCATGTGTGGGATTAAAGTGAAGACCAGATGTTTTGGTTCTTATTCAAGGTCTCTCAACTTCCACCCTAGACTACTGACTAGGATGCACTAAAAAGGATCTGACAAAGGATGAGCTACATAATTTGCACAGCCCAATGCAAAATGAATATTTTTATTAGAAAAATTATTACAAATTTCAAGATGGTGATAGCAGAACTTTAGATTGTGAGTCATTCTAAATGCTGGGTCCAATGCTATTACTATATACAATACAGAGGGATACTTGCTTGTGAATACACATAACTAGGAATCTGGTAGAGACCAAAGAAAACAACCTAGACTCAGAATCCCTTCAGCCACACTAGCTTAGACCCTAACAAGTCTCTAATACTCCAAGACCATTAAACAGAGACAGAATCTATCCTATTTCCATTTCACAAAGTTGTGACAATCAAAAGAAATTAGTTCTTTGCTTTACACGTATATCCATATCATTACTATTCTCTTGACAGTCTTGGAAGTTAAGTTTTCAAATGCCTGAGACACTGAAAAATCAGGTGTAGAGGAGGTGGAGTTCTGTAATAATTATGGCTTATATTTAGATTCTCACCTTCAAGTTTTAACAAGTGTTCACTTCCTCTCAATGGCTTCTCAGCACAGGAAAGCTGTGTTGAGTCTTTGTTCATCACCAAAACGTCTCTAACAGTGCTGTACAACAAAAATATGGTGTGAGGCACATGATTTATAACTCTCCAGCAGCTATGTTTAAAAAGTAAAAAAAACAACAACAAAAAACCCCCATGAAATTAAATTTAAAATATATTTTATTTTACCCAACTTATCAAAAAACATTATCCTTTTAATATACAATCGATGTTAAATTATAACTGGGAAATTTTATTTATTTTTTGGTGCCAAGTGTCTTCGAAAGCCGGTGTTTTACACTCACAGCACATCTCAAACCACGTGGCTATTGGACAGACTTCCAATACACTATAATAACACAAAGCAGACAATCACATGCTTTTTTCTCCCCGTTTCTATTTTCCTTACCATGACAAATTAGTGTACAATGACAGCAGTGCCAGCAACATTCCAGTATTGCCATCTTCAACAAGATGCACTGCAAAAATACAAATTTCCCTAGAAAAAGAGTTATGCAAGAGGCCTGTAAAGCCAGTCATATTTTCATTACTGGACTCTAGAGAGAACAGAGCTCACCCGGTGGGTGCTCTTTAGGAAGCATTTCATCGGGTACCCGGAACAGGGGACGCTGCTCTCGGGGACACCCGGAACCTCAGCGCGACTGCCTGGCCGGGACGCCGGGCTGCGCCCCGGGTGACACGAAGGCGGGGCTCCGCTCCCAGCCGCCGTGGCGGGGGCTTGAGAAGCCTCGCGTGGCCTCCGCCACTCCGGACTCGTGCCGAGGCCCGCGCGGCGCAGTCATCATCCCTCGGCGTCCCCAGCGAGGCTCCGGGGAACTCCCGGGCCCGCTCCCGCCCTGAGCCCTCCACGGGGCTCTCCTGGGCCCACGAGGCCACCCAGGTGTGCTCGGAACGCAGACGCGGCCCGCCGCACTCACTGACCTGAGGCGGCAGCGCGACCGCCGCTTCCGGCCCGGACACGGGCAAGATGGCGGCGGCCGAGAGCGGTGCTGCCGGGGCCCACGACCTAACCACTGGCCTCCAGCCGCGCCGCTGCGCCTGGGCCTCGCAAGGGGAGTCCCCGCTGGCGGACCGCCCTTCCCTCTCCCGGGACTCACTGCCTAGGGGCGGGGCCGCCGTCCCGGAGCCCCCGCCTTGCCCCGCCTTTCCACAGGCCCCGCCCCCGGGGCTGGTCCCCCGGGTGTCCGGAGCTCAGATCCCAGATAGAGCCTTCCAGCGCCTTCACACACTTCAGCTCGTTTGATCAATTTTAATGCCTATCAAACATTATTGAGGGCGATATGGTAGAAAATCTAGGGTTTGGAGGTTATGACGTATTCACCTTTTACTCTGTCCACAAATAGGTCTTGGACACCCATTTTATACCTAGCACGGAGTTGGAATGCTGGGGATGTAGGAGAGCCCTAAAAAGACACGTCCCTGTGGAAATCGGGCAATTAGTGAGGGCTTGTTAAGGCCTGTAGAGTACTGCACAGGAGAGGAACCCACTTGGTGGAAGCCCAGCAAAGCCCCCTTGACGATCACTAGGATGAGACAAGAAGACTGAATAAATATGAGAGGGCTCCAGGCGAGAGGGTAGAAAGAAAAGAGCCTTCTAAGGATGGGTAAGATCAAGTGCTGCTCAGGAGAGAGGGCCTAACAGTGGAATGACTGTGAGGCTCCCACTTAGCTCGGTTTGCTTTCAGAGGATTCAATTACGCGATGTTAACTGAAGCCTGAAGATATTAAATACCAAATTCTAGAAAGAATTCATAAGTTTTAATTTCTGAGTGATGTGATGAGTGCTCGCTTTGGTAGCACATATACTGGGTGATGTGATGAAATCTCATCCACAATATGAACCACTTTTTCTAGGGCAAACCCTGCAAGGTATAGGCTGCATTGGTCACTTAGTAGTTTTGAATGATCAGATTGAGTACTAATGCTTGTGTTCAACCACACCAGGATACCTTACATCATTCACCTCACTTCATCTCATAAGAGTAGGGTGAGTTCAGTACAATATGATAGAGAGAGGAAGGCCATTCAACCAACCATGGATCAAAAATATTTGAAAGGGGCAGGGATTTAGCTCAGTGGTTCTTCCGCCTGCCTCACAAGCACAAGGTCCCTAGTTTGATCCGCGGTACCAAAAAAAAATATATTTATATATATATATATATATTTGAAAAACTTGTGTCTACCTAGTATTGGGGGAGGTGGGAACCAGAAGGGTTTTCCAGGTTCTTATTTGTCCCAGTCAATGAATTGGTAAGGACAATAGGTAGATATGAAAGATTGCTGTTTACTTTAGGGCAGAAATAAGAAAAGGAAAAGAAAAAAGACGAAGTGCAAAAGAAGTGCTCAGGGAGAAAAGTGTGCTTTAAAAGAAAAAGAGGATTCATCCTGCAAGCAGAACGGACCACTACAAGAACAAAGGTCAGTGGCCCAAAAGTCAACTGTTGTGTTCTTTTATGTCTTCTTTGGTAGTTGATCCAGGTGGTCCCACTTGGTCTTGTGCAAGAAGACTGATATCAGGTGTCAGGTTTTGGTGTGTTCTCAAGTCAGAAGATTGGTACCTGGTGCGGGGCTCAGCTTGATCCTGTGTTAGGTTTGGGTGCTGCTGTTTGGCACCTGTGGTTAATCTCCTCAATTGGGAGATTGTGCCCTGCTGCTCCAGCTACGTTGCCATGCCCTAGCCTCCTACTACATACCCGTATTGAACATTTTTCTTGTGATTCCCTAAACAATATGGTATTTAAAGACACTTTACATAGTACTTGCTTTGTATTAGATATTATAAGTAATCAGGAGGGGTACAAATACATCATTTTCTATAAGGTACTTGAGCATCTACAGATTTTTTTATGCTTGGGAAGTACCAATGGTGACTGTATAGTATTATAATTGTTCTATTTTATTATTAGTTATGTTAGTCTTACTATGCTGAATTTACAAATTGGATTTACCGTAGGTATATATGGATAGGAAAAAACAGTATATATGAGGTTTGATACTATCCACAGTTTCAGATGTTTACTGGGGGTACTTACAAGATATCTATGAAGGAGAAGGGGACTACTGTGTGGATGAACAGAGGAAATGTAGTCAGGGTTTTGGCAAGGGAATACATTTACTAAAAGACACATAGTTGATAGGATTATTTTATTATAATTACCCAAAAAGTCAAATGCAAAGGAATGCAAGAGATTAACTGCACAGTAAGGGCCCAAAGAATCCAGCTGAGCTCCTGGATCCCAGCAATGTCCCACACAAGTCGAGCTAAAGGCTTAGAGTCCAATGCAAAGTCCTCCATGAGTCTAGCCAGTGGCCTAGAGCCCACAGCAAGTCTCATGGTTGTCCGTATTGAGGATCTGAACCTGGAAGGCCCAAAGGCCAGTGGTGGAAGCCAGAAAACCTACACTGGTGAGATGAATGATTTGTGCCACTAAGCTGAGGGATCCACATTAGAGCCAGGGAGTGATGCTAACGGTGAAGATCAGAGCTCCCCTGAGGAAAACAGCAGCCATTCCCAGTGACAGTGAGGCCCCGAGAGCTCCTCCTCCAATGAGAACAGCCTAGTTTGCATCAGGAAAACCATCCACAGCAAGCTTCTCCTAGAAAATCAACCGGCCAAGATCTTCCTTTCCAGTTCTCTTTTTTATGGCTATTGGTAACAGTCCTCAGGTGGATCCCCCATGCTCAGATGACACTGATTCAGTTCAGATGGGTGTTACAAGTTGATCATTAGTTAATCCACTACGGAAAGTATGGAGAGATTAAAATGCCGTATTAGGCACTGAAAATCAGCGTAGTGAATTTGGATGGACTTTTTCCTAAGGCAATGGTGGAATCATTGGAGATTTTTAATGAGGCTAGTGTTATTGGGTAGTTCTTTTTAGAAATGGATTGTGAATTAAACTCATTCCAGGTTCTTCTCACCTCAAAGAATTGGATAAAACAAGCCAAAAAGTCAGTGCCAAAAGTTTATTTGAAAAGTGTGTGTGTGTGGGGGGGGACAAGGATTTAGCTCAGTGGCACCACCCCTGCCTTGCAAGTGCAAGGTCCTGAGTTTGATCCCTGGTACCAAGAAAAAAAAAGTAGGGGTACTGAGAGTAGGGTCATTGCTGTGACATTACCTGGCCATGTAGCTCAAGAGCCTTTGGAACTGGTTTGTGGGAAGGGGAAGAGTTAGGAAAGATTTGGAGATGCCAGCCGAAGATGTAGACCTGGAATGCCTTTGGCTGTTCTGTATAGGAGATTCTGGTCAGAGCTCAGAAGACCAGAAAGCCAATAAAGACTAGGCTCAGGAGATTTCTGCTGGGAAGAAGGAATGCATTGGCTGCTGGACTCTAGATAATGTGTGTTATGGCTCAGTAGAAAGTTTGTCTGCATTTTGCTCATGTCTTTTGCTACTTTGTCATGCCATGTTGTTGCTCCTCTGTGATGCCTGTTTGCCATCACTGCCTTGGAGCCAGCTGATTATGGAGTGAAACCTCTACACACTGTAAGCCAAACAAACCTTTCCCCTTTTAACTTTGGGTGTTGGGAATTTTGTCTCAGCAACGAGAGAAAGTAATTAACACGGGGGGTGAGGGAGAAACTGCCTCTGCAGAGCAAAGTTGGGGTAAACAAGAAAGGAAAAAAGCAAATATAACAGTACAACTTGGGTCTGGAAAGACACAGGGTTGGATACCATGTAAGGGACACGATGGCCAGCTTCTCCTGGTGTTTCATCTCTTATGCTATCTACATATGGTGGGAACCTGTGAGTTCTACATAGAGCATCTTGAGAGGTGGTGCTGTGCAGATCCTGGAATCCTGCCATACCTCTCTTCCCTGCCAGTTTAAGCCAGGCCCTATCTCTTATTTCAGTAGTATGACCAATTTTTGCACAGAGAGCTGGAGGGATAGTCCAGATGAGAGATGATGGAAACTCAAATTACCAATGGTATGGAGAGTGGGAATTTAGAGAAGTTGGCAGCCTGGGTGGGCGACGGGGCATTTAGAAGATGGTCTAAACAGAGCTTGAAGATTGACCAAGGGAATGACAAAGAGATAAAGAGGATTTTAGGTGTGGCCCCCATAACTGTGTGGTACTGTCCTGGGTGTTACCAGTGTGACCCTTCAGATGGTTCCCTTCAGATGGCTGACCATTGTTGCTTGTCTCTTCATGCTTATGAGGAGAAGTCTTGGATTTGTGGTGGTGATTGATATAAACAGCATACTGGTTTTAGTCCTAATGATTTTCAAGGCAAATTGTTTCGGTGAGAGGATGAATTTGGGGATGGCTTTTCATTCCTGCTGTTGGAAGAGTGGAGTCTGAAGGAAATGTTGTATGATTGAAAGAAGATATCACAGGATTTATCACTTCAGGACTGTCTTGCCAGTCTTTATGGTTTTGGCCTCAGCCTCAAGTCCTCACACACCACCTCAAATCCATATAAATGTCTGCCTAGCCACTCTTGCCATACATAGTTGTGGAAAACTCTTCCGCCAAGCTTAGGAGAAGACTTGGCCTCTTACTTGAGAAAGAACTATTAGGTAGGAGTACCCCCCAAGGCTCTTATTACTTTCTCTTTCTGTCCTCCAACATCTTTACTCACTGCCATTCATATCTTTAGCTGACATGCAGGAAGAGGAGGAATTCCTGTATTTCCTCTTAAGATCTGGCAACATCAATTTTCTGCTCTCCTGTGTGTCTTCAACCTCTCCATTTTTACTGGTTCTTTAACTTCACATACATTAGTCAGTTACACACTCTCAAAAGAGGGGACCATACTTGCTCTCTCTAGTCCCAATTCCTCATATCTCCCCAGAATCCACTCCACTCAGTCTTTCATCCCCACCATGCCATTTGTCAGGGTCACCAATAACCACCATGCTGCCTGTTCCCATGGCCAAAGTTTCACCATTGCAGCTTTTTTTCTCGACTCTTGAAATATTTTATTATTTTGTTCCATATCATTGGTCTTTTTTGTCTTCTGATGGGGTTGTTTTTTGAACAAGGAAAATGTGGTCTTGCCTCAGGTCTCTGCACCAGCTGCTCCCTCTGCCTTGCATGTTCTTTAATCAGAGATCTTCATGACTCATACTCTCCTTCCTTCAAGACTATGCTCACTTTTTGCAGACTTTATATAAATTAGCTCCTTACTTTTCTTGCCATTTACTTCTTCTGTCTTCCTGCTGTCTGGAAAATGGCAAAAAGAGATCCAGATCAGAAATGGAAGCCATGAATTAAGGGAAAGCAAAGCTGACCCATTAGCCTAAGTCCCTGCCTGATTTGAGAAAGAAAGATACCTCTTGTCTTGGATCATCTACCAAGAAATGATCATTACCCAAGAGAAAATAAACTTTGTTACTTTTTTTAAAAAAAATCATTGTTTTGGACCTGTTTGTTATAGTTAGTTGGACTATTCCCCTACTAATATACAGAGGCTTTGCTTTTTATTCTCTGCTTAATCACTAGGGCCTATCGTGGTACAGAGTATATATTCAGTAAAAAATTTTTATGAATAAATCTTAAAAAATATTTCTATACACAGCTCCCTCCAGTTAATGTCATTTGTTCTCTTCTTTTTTTTCCACCCACTCTTTGTGGAGGTGTATTCTTTTCATGTTGTCACCAGTTCCTTGCACAGTAAATCCCCTCTAAGGGGTAAGTGACACTTTTTTTCATTCTTGGAAATTGATTCCCCTTCTCCGTTTACTGTGTTCCTTATGTGTAGCAGCCTGTTATGTAGAACTTTGAATTTCCTGTAGCACCTTCTGCATAATAGATATTAAAAAATATTTACTAAACAGGAGTATGTGTTGCATTTGTTGGGAAGATTGAACTGTACCGAATTTAACAAACTGGTCTGAGGTTATACCAGTTAGGTTTACTAAACATGCATTTTGTAATGGATCCCAAGGTTACAATAGTTCAGTTTCAGTATCTCTTTTTAAAATTTAAACATTTATGCCCCTTACAGGGTGTTTAAGCTTCTTCATTTTTGTTGTAGTGATCCACAGTGAATTTTTGTTGTGGTTTTAAAACAAAAGAGAATTATCAGTCAAAGAATAACAAATTTTCTTATTTACTGTTGTGCCTGGCAGTAATTCAGTTAGTTCTGGAATATCTGTAGAATTGGTGGCTGGCTCATCTTGCTCTCTTTACTTCCACATGTACAAAATCAGTCCATACTTGACAGCAAGATTTACTCTTATAGAGGCTGAGTAGTCATTAAGCTAAAATTAAGGCCCTGTAAACATATGACATGGCTTAGGTAATCTTTTCACAAATGTTCAGAATGAAAAATCTGAAAATGTATACTACTATGTACATCCTAAACTAGTGGTCTTTAAGAAGTTTTCTTGCAAGGCCAGGGATTTAACTCAGTGGCACAGCACCTGCCCGGCAAGCGCGAGGCCCTGGGTTCGATTCCCAGTACCAAAAAAAGAAAAGTAAAAAAAAGCCCCTAAAAAAAAAAAAAAAGAAGAAGTTTTCTTGCATACACCCAAATACATTTTATAAATCAATATCCTTCAACAATTTTGAGATTATATCTAATATTGTCATAAGAAGTTTACATAGTTGCCAAGGACATGATTTCTAAACATAAAAAACCTTTATATTGTAAATAACTCTGTTATACCACACTTTACAGAAATTTAAATATCTAAGTGAAGGATTCTCTTAGTTTTCTCTTGTTGCTGAGACAAAATACCCAATACCCTAAGTTAAAGGAGGAAAGATTTATTTAGCTCACAGTTTGTAGAAGTTTCAGTTCATAATCTGTTGGCTCCAAAGCAGGGTGGAACATGGCAGAAGGGCAACAGTTCATGGTGGTGGAAGACAGCAAAAGCAAGCAAGCAAGGGACTTTAACAGTGTCTTCCTGCCCCTTTTATCTTACTCAGACTACTTAGGGTGGGTAGCACTCATGCCCTTAATCCTAGTGCTCTCAGGCCTACCATTGCACAATGAATCACATACTCTAGATTCAGCCACCTCTGAAATAGCTCCACCTCATTTGCATGAGGTTTTGGGGGAACATCTAAACCCAAGGCATAACATTCTATCATTCATTTAAAAATTTTATGAATAAACCACTCTTTAATTGTAGGAAATTTTACATTATTCTATTTTTTCTCCTTAAACTGGTATTTCTAATCTAGTTTCACCTATTAGATTATTTATTTGCTTAACCAATAATTATATATCATATACAACACATCAGGTATTTTACTATGTAGACTCATTTAACATATTGTCTCAAATTGGGTATCCTGGGAATTTATTCCAAGCCAGAGATTGGGATGTAAAAATATCCATTAAGGAGTATTCTCGGGACCAATGTCAATGGATGGTATGAAGGAGATTGGCCAAGATTGGCCAGAGGGAGAAATTCAGCTGTAATGCAATAGCAACAGACTTCAGCTAACCCAATGAAAACTCTAACTGGACCTACTAGTCCTTCAGTCCTGAGTTGGGGCCAAGTCTTTACACTAACCCATTGATGTGGATGTGTCACTGGATCTGAGCTGTGCCAATGAAGGTAGAATGATCGAGCTGGTAGGACTCCCAGCAGCTGAAGGAATACATCATTCATTACTGAAGGAGGATCTGGAAGTGCAGCATAGATTCTACCTCATCTTCATCAAAGCTTTATGAAGATAAAACTATTATTTTTCCTATTCTATAGATTAGAAAATTGAGGCAGATAGAAATTCACTAAGTTATTCAAGATCACCTGTTACTTAAATGGTAGAGCAAGAATACAAATCTAGACAATCTGGCTTCAGCATGGCATTTCTGACCACTGCATTATAAAATGGCATAGCTATTTGAGGTAATTCTACAAAGCCATTGAATAATCTTTTGAAGCAGAATTTGGCAAACTTTTTAGTTAAAAAGCAGATAGTAAATACGTTCAGCTTTGCATGCTATACTGTCTCTGTCACAATGTGTGACAGTAGTTTTTCGCTACCATGACCAGTAATCAGTGAAAGATAAGTTATAGCTTCAGGGATTTCAAGCCATGATTGGCTGACTCCGTTTCTTTGGGTGTGAGGTGAGGTGGAACATCATGGCAGAAAGGCATGTTGGAGCACATCTGCTCACCTTATGGCAGCCAGGAGAGGGAGAGGAACAAGAGGAGGAGAGGAAAGGAGTAGAGAGAGAAGAGGGAAGTAAAATTTTAACAGGATTTTTCTGTGTGGTAGGTTTAAAAAATACTATTTTCATTTTTACTTTTTTGTGTTTCTACAATAAAAACGTAATTTTGATTTCCACTAAAATGTAAAACAGCTTTAATGTGAATAATGTAATTGTTACTTTAAATAGTATAGTTAGAGAGATTGGGATGCTGGATTCCATAATGATAAATACATCATATTCCTATACCTACAAAGTTAAGGCAAAAATAAGGTTCCACTAGTATATTAGGTGCCTTATTAACTGGGATAGCATTGGGATGGCCACCATAATGTGGGTGATGTTAACATTCCCTGCCTTATTCATTGCTTTTTAAGTAGGGTCTCTGTTTCACATGTAGGCAGTTTTGCTCATCTCTTCTGATTGAACCTTGAAGCACTTAAGTAGCAGCTATCAAAAACTATCAAATTGCTACTGTTAATCTCAGTTAAACCAAAGCCATTTTACTATCTGACCTGTGCCCCTCATCAGACAGGATTTGAATAAATTACATTTGAAACTTGGGAACAGATGATGTGGTTAAATTCTGCCACTGTCTCTGCTCCCATAACTATTGCCCTGGTTTAGGACTTAATCACTCCTCAATCAGACAGTAGTCTTCCAAACTAGTCTCTGCAACCTTTTCCTACCTATTTAATCCATTTCCTTTGTGTGGCCAGATTGATCTGCCTGAAGTACACCTCAAGTGATACTTAGAATCCTTTATTTGTTCATGTTGAAGGACCCTAGTTAGCAAGACAGACTCCATATTGCTGCTTGACCCACCTTTAGATAAACTCAGAAGGAGGAAGGTTAAAAACCTCCTATCCTTAGAAAGTCTCTTTAGAAATAACAATCAACTATTGTTTTACAAATGTTCTAACAGCAGGACTTTTTGCTTCTGTACCTTTTGCTTGCTTTACTAGTTCTATCCCATAGGGGGGCCTAGAAACTGTTGGCCTCAAAGGTGTATAAAACATGTTTGTCAACCCCCAGTCGAGGCTCGAGTCCAAAGCTCGGCTCGGGTCCCGGCCGGTAATAAACTCCTGTGTGGATTTAATATCGGTCTCTGGTTGGCTCTCTCTCACTGGGTGCAACATTCTTCCCTATGAATTAACATTCAAATGGCTCAGCCTTTACTTAAGCTGTCAATATTGTAAGTCATTATGGTTGATGAGAAAGAAAATTTGTGTTTCAACTAATAAAATTAACTGTGCAATTATCTTGAGAAGAGGGATTAAGATTGCACTGATTTTTAACAGTTTGGTTCAAAACTATGACTTTACTACTAGTAGATTTTTACTGTGTTGTATAAATGAAGTATATATATGAATTATTTAAGGTTTAAGAAATCACATATAATAGTGAATATTTTTCCCTATATGACATGCACAAAAGCTTCCAGGATCTTTTTCTTTTCAATTTTTATTTTTTATAGGACATGGTGGCAGTACATAATGATTTCATTCCTCGTTGGGGACTTGGGACATGTACGTAACACATCTTAATTCTTTTTCATCCCCTTTCTGTCCCCTCCATCCTCCCTCCCTCTAACTTGTGGTTCCCTTCCCTTTTGCACAAGATCTATCTCATTTCCTGTTATCTTTTATTTTACTCTTTATTTATATTTGGGGCTTCTTATATAAAAAGCTTCCAGAATATTAAAACAAATTATCAGTATGAGGTTTACTCCATTCGGGCCCAATGTATTTTCCTCACTTGATCCCTTAACTCATTCTAGTTCTAGCCCACTGAATTGTTCCCAATTACTTTTCCATGGCACGTTACCTATGACCTGGCTTTTTCCATTTTTTTTTTTTTTGCTGGAATGTCCCCTTTTAAGATTTAGAAACATTAAATTCTATCTATCCTTCAAGATACATGCCTCCAGCCCCTCCTTAAAATCAGCTGTTGCTAGAAGTAATGCTGGATTTAGCATTTTTCTGTGCTTCTCTCAGACTCCTAGTTTGTTTATACACATAGACAAACAGACAGACTTCATTATAATAATACTGTATTGTATTTCCAGTGTAAATTCCTTGAGAGTGTAATACATATTACAAGCATCACTTTTCCTTTCATTGTTCCTCAGTGGGGTTGGTTAGTACTGAAGGTCAAGGGGGGAGAGGTATGTCTGTTAGTAACAATCTTTACTCCCAGAGTTTGTCAGGGTTGAGGATGGACGATCACATTCTGGGCCAGGTCAGGGCATGAGGGCAAGAATGAGCCTGGAGGATTCAGTAGGACTTTCTGGCAGGAGGGAGGCACCCTTAGCAGAGAAATGTTGGAGGTGTTTCTTTGGGAATAAAACAGTGTAAACTAGAGATTATATTGGTCACCCAGCAGGGAAGAGACCTTGCATTAAGGCTGGCATAAAGAGAACTTTGTGTGAGAGATCCACAGCAAAGCAGTCTCCAGAGAATGTACAAGAGCTCCCAAGTGAGAAGAAAAGATCACAAGAATACTTCTCAAAATTAGAGCAAGGCAATAAGCAGTTAATCAGATCTTCCCTTCACTTCAGCCTGGAATGACTTAAAACTGCTGTTCATGAGTTTGGGGAGGCAGCAAGGCATGATGTGGGGACATGAAGTTGGCCCTGCTTCCTGTCTCCCTGAAGGCTTCCAATCTGAAGCAAGCCTGAGCTGAGGAAGGGAGAACCATTCAGTTCTGTTTGGCTATTATACAAGGTAAACATTTCAATTTTGGGAATGAGGTAGTTTTTATGATGAAATGTGAAGGAAATGAGCTTTTGTATAAAAGACTGGCTCAGAGATTTGTGACTCCTGCCTGTGATTTCATCCAAGTGGCAAGGAAAATACTGTCCCCTAAAAATAGAAAGAGCACTGAGGGAAATAAACTTATTTTATGATGCATCCTACAGAGCCCTGCTTTTTCAGTAATGATAACATTCAGCTGTTATCAGGACGAACAAACAATTTTATACAACTAAAAATTTAAATCTTTTCTTCTAGTTCTAGGAAAGGGACCCAGGATCTTGTCCATCCAGGTAAGGGCTCTACCACATACATCCCCACATCCCTAGCCCAGAAAATTTAAATCTTTAATAAATACAATATAAATTACAAAATATAATAATACATAGACAAAGCATTGTTTTTCATTTCCACATAGTTGTTAATTGCACAAATAATGTGATGTTACAAAAGGCAAAAGCATGCAGTTCTTCAGACTGCAGATTCGGTGCCTCCAGGACACATTGGTTATTCTGACAGTTGTCAGAGAGCAGAAAGCTGGAGAAAAGGGCACATTTCTTATATTGAGTCGTAATGGGGATGATGCCAGATATCATGAGGAACATTCACCATGATTATACAGCTTAGGCAAATTCTCAGACTATTAACAATATTGTTATGTAATGGATGTTTATGTAGTGGATTCAGAAATAATCTTTTGAAAGCAACTTAGTTTTTATTAATATGAAAAAGCATCTCTGTAATTATTTATGTAATAGTTTGAAAGTTAAATCCCAATCTACATTTATTATTTAACATGTCAGCCAAGGAAATGCATTTATATCATATTCACTTCTTTTTTCGTTTGCCAAAAATATGCATATTGAGCATAAATTGAAGAGCCCCAAGGGACTGAATTTAACTACAAGAGCAAGAGACTGAAAAAGGAAGATAGTCAATAATCTTCTGTAAACAAATGTAAGGTTTTTTTTTCTATTATCTGGGACAAGCTAGGTTCATATTTAGAAATTAAAGTAGGAGTTTGTTTTTGTGCATGAGTTTTAGTGTGTAAATTTTTACACTCCTGGCTGAGGATGTATCTCAATGGTTGAGCATTTACCTCGCATGAACATGGCTGTGGGTTCAATCTTACAATATATGCCTACTTCTTTGTCTCCAAATACATGTAAATTCTAGAAGTCTAATTGAAGATGTAAGGCATTCCCTGTTAACATGGAAATATTTTCTTATATTAATGCCTATAAATATTGAATTACTATATTAAATGAATGTCTTATTGCCTCAGAACTTTTTTCTTGTAACTTTACATAAATGTCTGGGAAATAAGACTCTCATTTAGTAGCTTATAAAGGATGCTGATGTATCAGCAGCTGCCTTGACATTATTGGATTCAAGTAAATCCTATCCTGAATGTTAAATAGAATAGGATAGGATCATTCATTCTAGTAAAAGCATTGACTCCATAAATTTTTGTGGTTCAAACTGCTATTGATATTTCCACTAGCTCTTTAAAATTTTAATTACTGAAAATTATTCCTTTTAACCTAAATTTTTCTTTCATTTGCATTTAGTTTACAAGATAGATGTTGTGGACTAGAGAGTATATAAAGAATGAAATGACATGTGGTCAGTTTATGCCTACGTATATACACAAGGAGATTGGTATTGAGAATGATCACTATTTCCAACATTCTTCCTCCAGGTTTGAAGTTAATTGAGAAATACCTTTAGCAGGCAGAGACTTGGAAATCAAAATATCACTGTTATCGCTGGTAACACTGAACATGGCTTAGATCTCCAATACTTTGGGCTTTATTTAGATCACTACTGTTGCAAACGGTGTTACTCACTGCCTCTCATCCTTGGATCCAGAATAATAAGTAGGGAGAAGATGCATGCAGTGAGCATGGAACTTTTTTTTTTGCATAGAACTTTTAACACATTAGTTTCACTAGTTCAAGCAAAATGAAGCAATGAGTGTTAGATTTTCACCCCTGTTATTCAGGATAAATCTAACTCCTCTCCTACAAGGAAGTTGAATAAGGGGCAGAGAGATGCCAAAAATTATATACTAGCAGATGTATCATATAAATATGAAGGCAGGGGCACAGAGTTCCCATGATATATTTTGGAGAATTTTTCAAGTTTTATCATCATTTTGGAAATAGAAACATTTATTTTTTAATTTCTTTTTTATTAGTTCATAGTTGCAGTGCATAATGATTACATTCCTTGTGGAGAGTTG
>NW_004624813.1:5106373-5165772 GCF_000247695.1 Heterocephalus glaber | reverse complement strand
TTTCTGTACAGGGAATAAAACTCAGGACTTTGTACTTGTGAGGCAGGCATGGTGCCACTGAGCCAAATCCTGGGCCCCCTGAGTTCTTTATATATTACAGGTATTAGTCCTTTGTCGAAGGAATAGGTGGCAAAATTTTCCCCATTCTATATGTTGTCCTAACTCTTAACTCTCTTTGCTGTGCAGAAGCTTTTTAAATTTGACATGTTCCATTTGTTCATTCTTTTCTCTTTTTTTGGTACTGGGGATTGAACTCTGGTCCTTGCGCTTGTGGGACAGGCAGCTGAACCAGTGAGCTAAATCTTGGCCCTCATTTGCTCATTCTTGATGTTATTTCTTGTGCAATTGGGGTTCTCTTTAAAAACTCTTTACCTGTGCCCATGTCTTCAAGAGTTGTACCTACTTTCTTTTCCAGTAGAATGAGTGTTTCTGTTTCAATATTTAGGTATTTGACACATTTTGATTTTAGTTTACTGCATAGTAAGAGATATGGGTCTAGATTTGATTTTCTGCATGTGTATAGCCAGTTTTCCCAATACCATTTGTTAAAGAGGCCACCTTTGACAAACTTATCTAGAAGACAGCCACAGAGTACACAATAATTTCAAATAATTATTCATTTCATAACTACTGTTGATGAATGACCATGTATACATCACTATGGGTATTATAAAAAAAAAAGGTAAAACAATACTAAACTCCTCTTCTTCACTTAGTGAGAGGATATTAAAGTGTAAAATATTTATTAAAATATAAGGTATTTATATCTCAATACAAAACACAGTAAGTTTTGATAAATAAATGGTAAATTAGTGTTGCTGAAAGAATTCATGAGTATGGCGTGATCTCTGTGGGCTGCATATCAGCTAAGAAGTATTATTTTTAAGTGAATTCAATCTGGCTTAAACCAAAAGAAGATGGAATTTGAACTATTTAACTATGAGTCCAGAGATAAAATGCATGTCAAGTTTGCTTTGATTTGGTGGTTGAGAGATGTCAATAGGGACCATATTTTCTTTATATTTTCTTCTACTCTGATTAGCTTTATCAAAAGATGAATTTCCTGGTTACTATAAAATGGTAACCTTTAACTGTAGGGATTTTTTTTTTGGCGAAAGATTTTTTTTCCGAAATGTGGCTCAGAAGAGCAGTAAATCTTTCCTAGAAATCATATCTACCTGTAAATGAGTTACTATAACTAGGGCATGAGATTATGTTGATTAGTATGAATCACATGCCTGGGACATGCTTAATACCTGAACAAATAATCTAGGTAGAAATCAAGTGATAAGTTAGTGCGAGAGTTGATAGATTTAAATTACAGACCAGCAAGTTAAATTTGAATTTTGAAAATGCAATGAGTATTTTAAAAAATAAGTATGTCCTAAACATTGCATGAGACATACTTACACTAAAGAACTATTGTTTATTTGAAATTAAAAATCAATTGGATGTTCTACATTTTATCTAGCAAACTTAGTCAAAGTAAATGTGTGTAGGAAGACAATGGCAATGTTCACTTCAACTAGAAGAGTTGGGAAAGCTTGTCAAAATGAGACATGTAAGGGACTCAATGGATAGCTAAGATGCAGGAAGGAAAAAAGGATTGAGAGGATAGGAGGGAAGTGCAGTGGAGGGAAGCACAATGTGAGTGAAGTTGTGTTGTAGCGTGGTCAAAATACAGTGCCTGTCTAGAACAAGGTCCACTGTGGCTGGCAGGGGTGGCCAGATTCAGAGGAGGATAGACCAAATACTACTTGAAGACTATAAATAGTTTTGAATGTCAGTTTGAAGAGTTTGAACATTAGCTTCTGGGTCAATAATTGGCAATCTTTTTCTGCAAAGGGACAGAGAGTCTTAGACTTTAAAGGCCATTTGGACTGTATTGCAACTATTCAACTCTGCTAGAAAGCAGCCACCAACAAGTGGGCATAGCTAAGTTCTAATAAATCTTTCTTTACAAAACAACCAATAGACAGATTTGGCCCACAGGGAAGAAGTTTCCCTGCATATGTTGTAGATAATGGGGACATCTACATTGTTGGTCCCTATTGTAGATAAAGTTGGTTTTGTCTGCAAAGGGCCCGTCTTTCCTTCTGGGAACTGTCCTGTTTTGTGTACTTTTGATGAGGCTCTCAGCCACCCTACCTCTAACACGGATGGTGATCTACAGCTGGCTAATTAGAGAACATCATTCATTTGGCTGGAGTGATTGAATCATGGATTGAATCCTGGGACTCTGTACTGTAGGTCCCAAGAAAGACAATCTCTTACCTTTGGTGGGGAAGCCCCAGTCTGTGAACCCAGACTGTCAGTGGGTAAATCCTTCCCCACTTGGAGGAAGCATTTTTTGCAGTAAGAGAAAAACAAAACCAACACAAGAAAGAGAACTGAGAGACGGTCAGGAAGAAAGTGCTAATCAAATTGGTTAATATGTAGATTCAGTTATTCAGAGCTTTGTTTGTCCTGGGATAAACAGCATTGATGTGATTGTTAGACCTGTAGCATCCCAGGCCACATCCATCAGTGTTTACCAATCAGAATCTACGTTTTAACAAGATCCTATGACTTTATTTTTGCTTAACCAATTTGAGTGAAGATTCTGTCATTAAGAGTGGAAGGTGTCATGGCTACAGTAATATTATACATTAGTCTTCAAAACTATAAATTTGGAAAGTGACCTGATTAAAATTTTTTCAGGTGGATTCAGTGTTCAAGGTAGATTGTAGCGGGCTTGGCATGAGAGAAGACAGGAGAAGAAATCCAGTGAAAAAGTATGAAGTCCCAGTGAAGTCTAGAACCTATTCTATGTCCTTTGCTGAGTTTTCTATGTCTTTGGGCATGCCTAATGAGTTGGTTTCATAGATCCTAATACTTTCATTCACTTATTCTACAAATATTCTGTAAATATTTATTAATTTTTATGAGCACTTGTGAGCTGTTCTACTATTCTTGGTGTTAGGGCACTAGAGTAGAGGTTAGCAAACTATGTCCCATTGGCCAAATCTGTCCTGCTGCCTATATTTGTAAATAAAGTTTTACTGGAACACAACCATGTTCATTTATTGTTTCAAGCTGATTTTGTGCTACAGTGGAAGAGTTGAGTACATGTGACAAAGACCATATTTTCTGCAAATCTTGAAATATTCATTGATCCTTTAACTGACCTTTGTACTAGACTGATGAAATTCCTATTTCCTTGAAGTTACAAGGAACTGTGATTATAAAGAAGTAGTTAACATGGATGAGATATTAGTAGACAGGAAGACCTCTTTGAAGATGCAAGTTATGAATGATGAGGAGCTTTATGTGCAAAGACTTGGAGAGAAAACTACAAAAGCAAAAGTTCTGAGGTGGGGATACATTTTTGGGGGTTAAGAAGCAGAAATATAAAAACTGGCTGGAGAGCAGAAAGCAAAGAAGTAATTTGGAGAGAGTCCCTTTGTGTTAAAACTTGTGTAGGAAATCATGGTTGTAGAACCCCCTACTTGTCCTTTGTTCCTGTAGTGTACTTCCAACTTCCCATCAAAATCCAGGCAATGTACTCTCTTTGAAGGTCTCTTTTTTGGCTTATCATTTTGTTATGAAAAATTCAGGCACACAGAAAAGTTGAAAGAATCATACCACAAACCCACTACCTATCATCTACCTTCTGCAATTGACATTTGTGCTATAAGGATATCTAACATATCTATCCACTTACTTATCCCTCTATTCATCTTATTGTTTAAATTATGCACTTCAAAATAAGTTGTAGATACCAGTACACTTTGTTCTCAAAACTTCAGCATAGTATCAGTAGCTAGAATTCAAACTCAATTACTTAAACATTTTTTTTTGAAAAAAAGGTGAAATTTATGGAAATAGGAGTGTTCATTATTTGATCATTGCATGTTGTATACATGTATTGAATTATCACAGTATACCATGGAAATATAAACAATTAAACATTCTGTTGAGAAAATCTGCCATTGCCTTTTTTCCTCTCCTATTGCCTCCACTGGATTGAAGTAACTGTGCATCATTTGTTTTCTATCAGTGCCTCACATATAGTAGAAATTAAGTTAATTTGTTAAATGAATTTCATCAGATGTTACTTTAGTTTATTTCTTTTCTTGTCTTTTTTTTTTTTTTTTGGTACTGGGGATCAAACTCGGGTCCTTGTGTTTGCGAGGCAAGAGGCGGAACCACTGAGCTAAATCCCTGGATCCTATTTCTTTATATATATATATAAAGTACAGTAGTTTTACTAGTGCTTTGATTCATCCCCTCATTCTTCTTTAGGACATTTGTAGAAAGCAACTTCCATTCCACTAGTTCAACATCATAGGGAATTAATAATTTTAAATAGTTAATGTTAGCAGACAAACTGACTTTCACACTGTGTTTTTACAAATTTCCACAAGGTGGTGCCCAAATATCTTTATAGAATAATAATCCCTAAAGACTCCTGGTCAATCTTAACTAATTTGTTAGTATTTGTCCTTTCTGAATTTGGCCTGTTAGCATAATAGAAAATAAATAATTAAGAAAAAAGTTACCTATTAGTGAATAAAATTATACATGTGTAACTTTAGAATCTGTAGTTGTGGACATGAACAATGCATAATGATTATAGTAAGTAACTTTTATTTGTGTAGAGTTTTTTAAAAAGTGTTTTTTATATTTCCACATAGTAAAAATATTAATCTACCTTACGTTCCTTCACTGTAAACTTTGTCCATGAATGCTTTGCTTTTTCTACATAGTTTAAAAGGACAAAAGAAACAAACTACTGAACAAGAGGAATTACATAATTTAGATGTAACTGAAAAAGAGATGACTATTACCTTAATCAGGGACAATGCTGTGTAAATTAGTGTTATAATAAACTATGGGATAATAAGTTACTTAATGTTCTTTAAGTATTTTGTTCTAGGAACCTGTTAATTATTTTAAAACCTTCATTTTTGGATATTCTTATTAAATTTCAAATACCCTGATCAGAAAATTTAAGTAGCTGGGTAGTTTCTCCAAATTCATGGAAATGATGATACCTACCTGCATTACTGGCTATGTTTTGGTCAAATGTCAAAAACATGGTCCACAGGCACTGCAATCAGAGTAACATTCCCCAGGTGCTCAGGCAGACCTATCTAGACCTGGAGGAGAAAGTTCTTCAGCTAATTCGGTTCTGAAAATGAGTGTTCATTGCTTTTGATGGCCCAGGGCAGGAATTAATGTTTATGCAGTGAGATCTGAGACTCATAAAGGGCCGTATTAAACCCATATTTTACAAACACTAATTGTTGACTATACACTCTTGTTTTTCTACTGCTCTAGCATAAGTCTGGATGGTGCAAAAACCAACAAACCTCTTGGGGTATATAAGAATAATGTAAAATGTTCAGTTAATGCAAAAAATCTAAACTTAGTCACACACTGATTCATGATTTGACATTTGGATGGATGTCAAAATCTGTCCTCTATTTTATTAACTATGAAATGGAAGAATTAAATAAACATTATCTCTACATTCAGTAAAGATTGAATCTCTGAGATTCAATGCTATTATTTGTCCCTATTACAAAAAATGTAAGCAGTGTGTGTGTGTTAAATAATTCACCAAGATTTGATATAACACCTTCTAATATCAGAAAGAAGAATTGGCTAAGTGAAAAATAGCAAACAGTAAAAGAAAGTTTAATCATGGTTTAAATAGATCTAATCTTTCTCTTTTGGTGAATACAACATGAAAAACTTAAGAATGCTCTATCTGCTAAGTGAAGGGATAATTTAAAAAATTGAACACCCAAACCCAAGACATAGGCCAATATACTTTTTGATATTTATTAGAAAGGAAAATTATAAATTTTTGCAGTTAGCACCTTGGCTATTTTGGTATGAAGTAATTGCTTTTAGTACGAAATAAACAACATAGAAACAATAATTATCAACAGGAAATACCAATATTAGAGGAATATTTTAGAGGAAGGAAAATTTTAATAGTTTTCAGTTTAGTACAATGAAAATTTATGCTGTCACTGTGGTCTAGGAGACAATGTGTTTTGCATATGTGACAGTTACTCAAGCTGGGGGCCAAATGATGAATAAAATGAGGTGTATTATGAAGTAAACAAGATAAAAAATGATTGAGACATTATAATTGTAAGCCTAAAATTATTCAAAAAACAGTTTATTAAATAAGAATAACAACAGAAAGGAATAGAAGACACATGGAAGGGCCAATTCAACTAGAATTTAGGGAGCACAGGGAGGACTAGAACTTTGCTATTCCAAACTTGTGCAATACCACATTTCCTAAATGCTATTACCAATGATTATTTTCATTTCCTATTGTCTTTGAATCTTTCTTTTTGCTGATAAATAGGACCAATATCATTTTGATGTTTTTCTATTTACTGATGAAAGAGATGAAGGAATGTCTAAGTGATACTCTTGGAGCCAACAGGATAATGAATCCCAGAAACTTCAGAGTTTTGGAGCAAGTGTTAGAATTTCTACTGTATCAAGATTTTAGAATGAAAACAAAACAGGGACTTCTAACAGTGAATTTTCCGAATTTGTTCAGAATGGTATGGAATGCTCCCTTCTCAGTTGGTAATATTCTTTTCAGTGATCAGCAGCATGGGAGTGGCTGAAATTGGAAGAAGTAAAATGTTACACTATGCCTTAGTCTCATTCCAAATATATCACCTTGAAGCAAGTGTGAGCTGGTTTATGACTAGTCTTTTTTGACTTCATAAAAGATAAAGTTTTCTGACATAACAGACTTTGACTTCTTGTGAATGGTTCTAGGACCTCAAAATACTACTGGGCCATCCACAGTAGTAACAATAAAAAATAGTGTGATCTTTTTCTATAAAAACTACTGCAGAAGAACTCTCAGAAGAGCATAGGCTCCACATTACCTCTTCCCAGTCATGGTTATTGTGCTTTCTTATTTGTCTGGTGTATGTGGAAATATGCATTAATTCAAGATCATCAGTTAGGGTGAAGGTTAACAGGCTTCAGCTATGGTACATTGCTTTTCTGGGTATGATGCCAACTGCTTTATATAAATAGACAGAATTTAAGAGTTTCTCTGGTGTCACATTCACAATTATGCTGATTGCCACACCTGGCAATGAGAGGCTGCAAAGTTTGGGTTTGGTTTACCCTCTTTGCACACTGTGGGCTAGAACGGAACAGTAGGTAGGACTCTAACCCCTCCCTTCAATGAGAACAGCTCCAAAACTGGAGGGCTTTAGTCCACTCCTCCCTCTGGGAATCACCAATTTGCTTCTTAGGGGTATTATTATTCTGCCTGTTGTTAATTTGCCTCAGGAAAAAGAGTTGATCTGGAAAAAAGTCACTTCCTATGCTTCGTTTCACATCTCGTGAGTGAAGGTGTGGCTGACATCCATGGTAAATACATAGTTGTTCCCCGGGAATTTCCACTTTTACTTACAGCCCCACAAAACTTCCTCGGTTCCTCAGAAGCTGCTCTGTGACAAGGAGACAATGAACATGAACATTCATGTAGGTACTGTACTTAGTTTAATGATGCAGTAGTTGTTGTAAGTGAGGCTCAAGGGTCAGACAGACCCGAGTTAAGTCCCATCCTGGCATTTGTAGCTTGGGTATAGCCCGGGGAAAGTTATTGCACTCTTCTCGGCTTCCGTGTCTGCAAAAGGTGAATTCTTCATTTTTCTTTGAGAACACTTTCATTTTCTGTTCATTTAAGAAATGTCCTTTACATTTTTTTTAGGAAATTGTAGGTTGGCAGGCAGTTGAAAGAAATAATGCAGCCTTCTGTGTGTCCTTAACTTGATCTTTCCTAATGGTAGCATCCTGTAGGTCTCTAGGATGATATCATGATCAAGATGTGGATGTTGAGGGCTGGGGATTTAGCTCAGTGGTTCCGCCACCTGTCTCGCAAGTGCAAGGTCCTGAGTTCGATCCCTGGTACCAAAAAAAAAAAAAAAAGATGTGGATGTTAATAGTCAAGACACTGATCCTTTCTGTCACCATGCAGATTCCTCATGTTGACCTTTTATAAACACATCACTGTCTTCCCTCTACTCCTCCCCCTGCTCCTTCCATAACCCCTGTTAACCAATCATCTGTTCTTCATTTCTATGGTTTAAAAATGTGTTCTTGTGAGGACCGGATGAAATCATGTGTGTAAAGTACTCACTTAGCCCTTGGTAAGTGATCATGAAATGGAGGCTATTATTGTTACAAGGAGAAAAGTCTGTAAATATTAAAATGTTTTCCTAAGAAAGCTGATATGTGGCCTCTGTCTCAAAAGCATCCCACTAGAAGTGTACTGGTCCATTGTTGAGGGGTCAAGTGGTTTCTTGGCAAGATATTTTGCAGCTATGACGCTAACTTACTAAGGACTATAAGCAGAAGGTAGAAGATGGGGAAAAAGACAATGAAACACCTACAGTGACTTTCTTTTTTGCACAAAGACCTCAGAATATTGGCCTTCGTACAATTACCTCTCAGTTTTACTTCCTAAGTGGGAAAGACTCCCCTAGAACCTCATGGGGAACTAATGTTAATCTCAGACTACCCTTTCATTGTATATTACATCAACTTTTTGCTATGAAAAATTTCAGAAAATCACACAAGTAGAAATGCTTGACTAATAAACCTCTAAAAGCTTTCATAATTATCAACCTCTCAAAAAGTCAACTTTTTTTCTTAAATTCTTTTATTGGTACATTTTAGGTATACAATCTATTTACATTTATCATTGGGTGCTTGTACCTGTACATGATGGATCTTAGTTCTTATTTTTCCCCCATTCCCTGTGTTCCCTTCACTCCCTCCACCCTTCCCTATTTACAAAGACTTTGTTTCCATTTTTCCCTTTTCTCATAATTTATTTTTTATTTTGAGACAGGGTCTCTAAGGTGCCCAGACTGGTCTGGAACTTGCTATTTTCTAATCTGAGTCTGGTATCATTTATAATCCTTTACATAGTGTTTAGAACTGTTATCTTACCATATGGTAGACAAAGAAAAAATAGGAATTAAAAGAGAACGACATGCCATGAGAAACAAAAACAGAGTGTCAATAAATACTTAAAATGTAGAAAATTTGCTCAGGTTATTTTTTACAATAGTCAGGAAAACACAGACTTACTCTGAGAGAGCACTGTGTCTTTAAGTTGCTTCCTGATCCCACCCAGATCTTGCACCCTGGCCAGATGCCTAACCATTCTTGCTTTAACTTAGTCTAAATAAACAGGAATAAAATATTGCAAAAGATCCAAAGGCAAAGACGATTTTTTTCCCACAGAACAGACAGTGTCAAGTAGTTAACTTTATCCTTAACAGTAGTCCTTGCTGTGGGCATTTGTTCAACCAGTCTCTAATTCCTGTTTGATAAATTTTATAAGGTAAGATATATTGCTTTGCTTTAACCACTTAAATAAGAAAAGGCCATCTAAGGTCTGTAAAAGACTAAATGATTTATGTACTTATTATGCAAAGAAAGCTTTTCAATTTTTTATCCTTTATTACTTTAAATCAATTATTACATAAATATGATTAATTGTAAAATATAAAAATTTAAGTTGTATTTATTTTTAATTTATAGTACTAAATTGCCTGATAGTAATGTTAATATTTTGGGGGGGCATTTAAAAAAATAGAACAGTCTTTTATAATTCAGGGTTAATTATAGAATATAATTTGGGTAGTTTGGCAATTTGAATTTACTGATTTCATTCACTCATTTTATCTTCATGTAGAAACAAGATACAAACACTGAATGAAATCAGTATAGTCCTAAACAATATTCAATAAAATTGGTAAACTTAAGGATAATTTTATTTCTGAAACATTATAAAATATACATGGGTTTATATATCCCAATATTTACCCAAGATACATCTTAGGCAAAAAAAAAAAAAGCAAAAATATAGCATTTGGCTGAAGATCATCATTGTTTCTGCATTAATAAAATTCAACCTATGGTAAATATAAAAATTTACATTTCTTTTATTTAACTAATTATATTTTAGACCCCTTAAGCCCATTTTGTTTCCACATGAAGTCTAATAGAGAGAAAGGTGAGAATTATTAAAAACAGAGGGAATGAAAGCCAATAAAAGCTGATTAGAAGAGGGTAGGATTTCATAATGCCAAATTAATCAAGGAGAAAGAATTCAGGAAAGCACAAGAACTAAAAAACTAGAGAAAAAAAAGTAGAAGAATGTCCTTTGAATACTATAGTGAAGCTAAAAGGAATAGCAAGATTTTGGTTTGGGAGAGCTAGGTAAAAACTATCAGAACAGAAAGTAATAAAAAGTACAATATTATGATTATTGCTATTGGATAAATTATGTTGGTATCATATATTGGGTTCAAGTATGAATTCACAATTATATGCCAAAAAACCTGAATGATCAAGTGCTTAGTTTGAAGCAAAGGTAAGTCTTTATTTAAAACTAGAATTTCCAAAGACCTAATTGAAGCCTATATATGAAAAAAAAAGTGGTTTTCTCAGGATCCTACAGAGAAATCACCTTCTTTAGGTTTTTGAAGAGTTGCTCCATCAAATAGCTTATCAAATTTTTCTTGTTCTCAATGAAATTTAGTTCTCAGGCTCTTATTTCTAGAACTTTGGGAATGTTCATTATGATTTGAACTCAACCAAAGATAAAAATCTTATGTAATACCAGCAACATAGGGCCATTGATTTTCTCCTTTGAAAATGTAGTAACAGCTGGGGTTTTCTATATAGCCTTATCTTTACACTAATCTTCAGAATTAATTGTTTGTCCTTTGTCTTCTTATCTTTGGTTACCAAAGAGTTTACATAAGGAGCGACGTCCTTCATGTGTTCTATTTCCTTAGCACAGGTCTTATTTTCTTGTAAATGTCTTCAGATCTAACGGTACTTGGTCTGAAGATCAGTTGGCATTTAACCAATTGCATTTGATATATCTGCCAGCAGAGATACTTGGTTATACAGCAGTGAAGTTCTTCTAATAAACTTTCTGTTGGACAGAGTTATTTGAGGAACAGACTATGACATAAACCCGTCCATTGCTCTGTCCCAGCCCACCAGCTTTGCTTCTCTTTGGGGTTTACCATCTGGCAAGTATGAAAGAAGTCAGTCTCCCATTTCACTCCTCACTTCCTTGCCATGTATTTCCACCCTCTGTTTAGAGCCTGGAAAAATCATGCTCATGAATTCCCACTTCACATTCCCTGAAGGCAAGGTGGCAAAGAAGGAAAGTGTGATTCTTTTTCCAGAACTCCTGAAGTCAATATAGTTTAAGCCAGAAAGCATTTCAAAACCATACTGACTATTAGTTCAAAAAAACTTTCCTCATTCCCACTCTCTTGGGCATACTGAGCTTCCAACATATCAGCCTTCTTTTATTATGGAATTTTCTAGGTTTAAAAGTAGTTTGGTGTATAGCTGAGCATATTGACTGGTGAAGGTGACTGAGGATTTTAATACAGAATTAGAATTTTCATTGTTAATCTACCCAGAAAAATAGTTTCCTATGACTGTGGGGTGGGTGTGGCACTTCCTGATTGTCAGTCTTTTTCTGTCAATTCTTGTAGTGAACACTACAAGAGCACTAATGTTTCGCTCTCACATTCTTTGGATATGCAGTTCTAGTTTGGTACTCTAGCAGAGACAAAGTTTCAAAAGCAAGAGTAGAAAAAAGAAATGGAGTTTGATGGAAACAGAAGAGTAATTTAATTTTTGGCTTGACCTCTGAATGCACTGAAGTTGTATATATAATGTTAGGACACAAATGGTGGAGGTTTTCTATATTGCAAAATGTTAGATTCCTCAGGAATCAGTTATAATGAAAATGAGTGAAACAACCATGTAGAAACCTGAATTCACTTTGGAGAATTACTGTGGAGAGAATTTACCCTGGAAATGTCAAAATAGATGCTAGGATTGAACCACATTTTTCATACAGAGTGGGACTGAAATGTTCTTAAATGGCTCTCTTCACTCCTTGTTTCTCGTAATGTAAGGAGAAACTAAGATTTTGATTATAGTTATTTGGATACATAAAAGTATTTACTAATAAGTGTTTGGTCATGTTGCTATGATTTACTTGGATTAAAAACTTAAAATCTCAATGTGATCCAGTCAAAAAAACAGGCAACTAAAATGAACAGACATTTCTCAGAAGTACAAATGGCCAATGAATACATGAAAAAACATTCAACATCTCTGGCCATTAGAGAAATGCAAATTAAAATAACACTGAGATTCTATCCTACTCCAGGAAGAATGGCTCTCATCAAGAAATCAAATAATAACAGATGCCAGTGAGACTGTGGGGGAAAAAGAAGCCATCTACATTGTTGGTGGTAGTACAAACTAGTCCAAGCATTATGGAAATCACTTTGGAGATTCCTCAAAAAACTAGAACTAGAAATTCTACTTGACCTAGCTCTTCCCCTTGTAGGTTTCTTCTGGAAAGAGTTAAAGACCCCACATTACATGTCTACATGCATATTCATGTTTATAGCACCACAATTCATTATAGATAAACCTTGGAAGTGGCCTATATGCCCATCAACAGATGAATGGATAAACAAAATGTGGTATTTATACATAATGGAATACTACTGTGCTATAAAGAAGGATAAATTTGGGTTATTTGTAGATAGATGATGCCACTTGAGACCACAATGTTAAGTGAAATAAATCAGACATACAAGCTTAAATATCGTATTGTTTCTCTTACATGAGAAACATAAACTATAAATAAATTAAAGAGCAAAATAAAAGATAGATAAAAGGAAATAGGGAGATAGATCTTTTGTAAATGACAAAGGTCCCAATAGATGCAGGGTGAGGGGAGAGGTGATAAGAAAATGATGTAAAAAGAATTAAGATGTATTATGTACATGTACCAGTTGCCCACAATGAGTGTAATCATTATGTATTACAAATATGTACTAATAAAAAGAAATTTAAAATAAAAATATCACTGTGAATGTTTTTCTAGAAATGTCAATGAAAATTTCTTTCTTCAGTCATATGCCAATTTTTGACTCTATAAGATGGAAATGTAAAAAGAGAAAATTTATTAAAGTATTTATAGCTGATTTTTCTATTTCAAGGTGCTACCAGGCAGATGATTCTTCGCCATCTACCATGATGTGGAATAGATATTTTACTTCCTGTCTCCTGCTTTTGCTGCCTTTTATGAGCCAAATAGTATATGGACAAAGAAGGAAAGGGTCAAAGCCAAAGTTACTCGCAAGGAAAAATGACCTCCAGGGTAAAAAAAGTTTAGTTTTAGTTTTTATTTATTAGTTTTTTCCTGTTAAAACATTTTTATGTTTTATCATTTCTAAATGGCATTTAATATACACTTGATCTTAGCTAAAAGGCTGACAAGTGGTAGTATTTGATGCAAATAGCAAACCATATACATACATACTTGTGATATTGTACTCTGATACAATGAATACACCTTCCATTTTAGGAACACATCAGAGATTTTTGAACACTTGTGCATTTATTACATTGTTTGAGCCGCACTTGTAAAACAGGCAGGCCAAATACTGCCACTCTCACAGATAAAGAAATTGAACCTTAGAAAGGTAAGTGGCCATAAGCAAAATAATCAGAAACAGAGCTAGGATTCAAACTTCAGTTCTCTGTTTTTAAAATAAGTTTCTTTCCCTTTTTTGAGTATTATGCTGTGCAGTCATTTCTCCCTTTGATTTTAATAAAATTAAAAACAACAGCAATAAAACAAAGTGGGCACTCAGTAATATGAAGAGAATTGGAGCATTATTTATTTAGTTCTAGACAACTTTGCCTTATGTCTATTGAATTTTTAAAATGTAGTACACCCTCTTTTCCTCCCATTTTATGTGGGTTTAACACTGAGAAAATGCTGAGGAATATGATATTTTGTTAATCTGTTTGCTTTTGATTTGCATGATTCTACAAGCGTGGGAGATGTCTTAGACTTGGAAAGAGATGTAGTTCTTTACAAGTTAAGCCTTATCTCTAAGGTGATCTCTCATCATTCGGGTTGTCTGTAATATTCAACTCACTGACCTCTCAACAACAAACACACAACACACAATGTCAGAGCCCTCCTTATACAATGTTGACCCATGAGCAGAGACCATTATGTTGTCTAAACTTTCTGTTCCATTTCAGACTCCATTTGCTTCATAGACATTGTCTTCATTGTGGACAGCTCTGAAAGTTCTAAAATTCTCCTGTATGATAAGCAGAAAGACTTCGTGAATCGTTTGAGTGACAAAATTTTCCAGTTGACCCCTGGTCACTCCTTGAAATATGACATCAAATTGGCTGCCCTTCAGTTTAGCAGCTCTGTCCAGATTGATCCACCGTTTTCTTCTTGGAAAGATCTGCAGACATTTAAGGAGAGGGCCAAGTCTATGAATTTAATTGGGCAAGGTACCTTCTCTTATTATGCCATCTCTAATGCCACAAGGCTACTTAAGAGGGAAGGGCGTAAAGATGGTGTGAAAGTGGCTTTGCTGATGACAGATGGCATTGATCACCCAAAGAATCCAGATGTTCAAAGTATTTCTGAAGATGCTAGAATTTCTGGAATATCATTCATCACCATCGGACTTTCCACTGTAGTCCATGAAGCTAAACTTCGTTTGATATCTGGGGATTCACATAGTGAACCCATCCTACTGCTGAGTGATCCAACCGTTGTAGATAAAATTCGGGATCGCCTGGTAGGTACCTAATGAGCTAGTTTTGTGTTTCTCATCATAATATTGGTATTTTGGTCATAAATTCTATAAGGGTAGATACTGCATTAAAAAGATGAACAAAATAGGATTCTCTTTGGAAACAGAAAAAGGAAACTTCTGAAGCCTCTCTCTACTTCTTTGATAATTTATACTAAATAAACTGGAAAAATATGGGGCTCATTCCTTGATATAGCACTCTGAAGTTTATTGTTGTCCATGCCATATATATATGTACATATGTATGCATATTATACTGGGAATCCAACTCAGGACCTTGTGTTTGCCAGGCAGGCACCACTGGGCTACATCACTGGCCCCTATTGTTGTCAATGCTGAGGATTTTGGAAGGATTACTTTCCAGTCATACTTCATGCTCCTCTTTAGACATCTCAAAACTATGAACATTGACATATTCAGTTTGTGGTTAACTTGTGGTCTGCTGTTTTTGTAACTGTCTGTTCCCATTCTATATCTGCAGAAATATTTTTTACTCTCTTGTCTCACCTATTACTGCATTGTACTACTTAAACAAAGTTCACACTACCACTTTAAAAAGTTATCTCCTTGTTTGTTAGAGGTTAACAAGCCCATCCAATTTAAAATCACCTGCAACTTTCAGCCAACCAACAATTTCTCCCATCAGATCAACAAATCTCACTTAATGGGTCTGGTTAGCTGTGTCAGTGCTTCTCTGTAGTGGTTTCTCAGCTGTATGTGAGAGCCCGTCCTTGCTGCTTTGGAAAACACAAGGAAAGCAATCAAAAAGAAATCCCTCTTTGTTACATTTCTCAAGGAGATAAATTGGTTAAAAATTGATTTTCTTAAAAATACTGATTTCTTTGATTTCCTGAGATGGAAAGATAAATGTGTCCTATAGGTACTGAGCATTTTATAGCGATATTTCCATATATTACAAAGAAAATTTAGGCCCTATTTCAAAGGTGGTTTTGATCCTTTTGTCCCTTCTCAAATTCTTTTCTCAACTCTTTTTAGTATTCATTGTTTTTGGCATGAAACTTGAATTTTTCTTACCTAAATAATATTGTGCATTGAGTGCTTTCCATGTGTTAGGCATCTGAGCCCTTTACATTTTTTATTTCATTGGGTGCTTGCCACAATCTTGTAATGTAGCTACTATTATTATCATTCTATTTTATAGATAAACATTTAAGGCTAGCCAAGACCCCAGAATGCATGCTCAGCCCTGTGAAAGCATATTCAAAGAGGAATAGTAGCATTTTTTAAAGGTTTTTCTCAATCAGAATTGCCCTGAAACAGTTAAACAATATCTCACTTCCAAATTTACTATTATTTCTATCCTTTTCTCCTCGGTGATTGAGGGTACATGTGAGAGTTCCGCCTTTCCTTAGACAGAGATGGTGAGCCCAGCCCTATGATCCTTGAGCTGAGTGCTTGCTCGTTCTGAGTAGCTCTTTGTATGAAAGGGAAATGTGCACCTAGCTCTACTGTGCCCATAGTTTCGGGAGTCTTCTCCACTTAATTTAAAACAAAAGGTTCCAGCATGTGTAGAAGAGAATCTTGAGGGTCTGAACATGAGTGGCCTGTTGACCCTGTGTGAGAAGAGCTTACTATAACAGATGCAGGGCAGCCAGCTCCTTGTTTGGCCAGATGTGCAGGCTCAGGATGTTCCTACTCCCCCTAGTCTTACTCACTGAGAGCTCCTGCCCAACTGAGGAGGCAGGCTCTTGGCAGAAGACGGAAGGCAGATATGTTTGTTTCTGGGGAAACCAGAAAATGACCAGCAATAGTGCTTTTCCTTAGCATCCTGTGTTTATTCAGATGGAGCTCAGTGAATAATCTTTTTAGAGGGAAGTTCTGCTTTCAAAACCCTTCCCAGGTCCACAGTGCTTACTAGGCTCTTCAAAGAATGATACAACAGGTTCAGTGTTCCAAATGGCAACCATTTATGAAGCAGAACTTGATTCCTGATCAGGTCATTGGAAAAATTCATCACTTATTTCTATTATATCTTTAGTTGACTTTTTTAACCTTTTATTTTGAAATTATTATCCAGTTAGTTTTAAAAAAATATTATGAGGTATGATTTAAGTACAAAACTGCATCTACTTAAAGTGCACAATTCTATGAGTTTTGACAGCTGTAAATATTCATGACCCCAGATACCATAAACACAATTAGTATATAAAACATTTCCATCACCCTCAAATGTCACCCCATGCCTCTTGGTAATACACATCTACCTTACTCCTGAGCTACTGATCTGACTTTTGTCACTCTAAATTAGTTTACACCATATAGAATTTTATATAAGTAACTTTAAAGAGTGTGTGTCAGGCTTCTTTTACCCTATATAAGGATTTTGAAATTAATCTGAGTTGTCTTATAGATCAGCAACGTGTGTATTACTTTTTATTATAGAGGAGAATATAGTTAAATTTAATAGACACAATTGTCCAAATCATATAATAATTATACAGGAGCTAAGATAAATCACAGTATCATTGTATATCCCTTTTACATCTCTAGTAGGAAGTATCATGTATGAACTTCATGAAAACAGTTCTGAATTACCCAAGAGAGATGAGAATTCTGAATGAAGGGAATGTGTGAGATATTTTTGTTAAGTCCATTATGATTTACATATTAGTATTGAAATCTCAGAAGCAAAGTCAACCCAGTGTTTCAAATGTATTAGAAAAGTAAGAAGGATTTTGTGAAAATTTAAAAAAATTTCCTTTATTTCCTTTAATGTAATTATTTAGATAGCCTTTATAGGAATAAAGGCTGTGACAAATTACTCTCTTTTTCTGGAGATTTTTAAGAAAAATATAAATTTATGATATTACTCCCATTACACCAGGAATTAATTTGGTAATTTCTATATCATCTTTAGAGCCATGTGCTTTATTTATTTATTAATTATACTGACCTTCCCATTTCTCCAGGGTTCCTTTAGAGCCTTATTTCTGTTCTCTTTCTAAGGTTATACAGTAGCAGTTTTTGCTATATTAAGCTGCAAGGGTTTTGTTCTTTGGTCATGGAATTTGTTATCATCGCCCACTAAGTCCTTTCTCTCATCCTATTTGCTATGATGCTCATCACTTCATCTAGTTCTCATATTTTCTTCAACCCTTCTCCTAGCATTGACCTCATACTCTTTCACAAATTTGACAGTTCCACTCTATCCTTCTTCTTTGACTTATACAGTACCATAAAAATCTGAATCTGTTAATAAATTGCACCTTTTGCTCTAATAATGCCCTTTCTCTATTTGTGTTTTGAATTAAAACTCAAAGATCCACCTAGACCATAACTGCACAAGCTTTTCCTTCTGGCTTTGACCATGGGCTCCCAGCAGTTGTCCTTGCAGCCTGACTCTCTGCCTACATGGAGGCCCTCACTACTCCCCAAGGCATTCAGCTCAGTCCACGTGGGGCCTTCTGTCCACTCCTATTAAATGTCCTTCCTCACTGCTTCCTTTGTCTTATTGCCCACACTAGTCTTTATGACTCTTTTCCTTACAAACTTTGACATATAGAGTAGCATACCATCAATGAGTTGGCCCTTTGCAAAGCATCCAGAAATCCCACCTATTCCAAGAAACCAGCTTGTTACTGACTCCTCCATCCCTAGTCTAGGACCTCCTTCCTACACTGCTATATGTTGTCCTCTGTCCCCGGAGCTTATAGACTGTAAGTGCCCTTGGGGATGGGGCTTTGTTCTTTGTGTGAAACAGTCTCATCCACTGTGTAGTTTTGGGTCCATTTTTGTTTCCATAGAAATATAAGTTGAAGCAAACACAAAAACAAATGAGTTCTAAAAATAGTTATTTATGTTGTAGTTTTAAATCTTATGGCACAGTTTTCAAGAGGAAATGAAGGAAAGCAAAAATTCAATTTTTAAGGAAAGAGCTGAAAAAGTATAAAATTACACAATAGACAAAATAAAAGATAAATTAATGAATTTTAAAACAGATCAGAATATTGCTTATTGTAAAAAAGTTGTAAAGTGACAAAACTTGAAATTTAAAAAATTTCCAATTGTTTCAAATATTACAATTTTACTTGAATTATCAATTTTTAAAATTACCTCTTATGACCACCTTTTGAGTTTCTTTTTCTGTTCCTCAAGGTAACCAAGCTTCTGATGTGTGTTTTAAATACTTTCAGAATTCCAATTATATTGTACATATCCATCTGGAAGTTGTTTTTACTCTGTTTTTGGAAATTTGTCTATGTTGAATTACATAGATCCATGCATTAACTTTAGCTGATGAATAGTATTTCATTTATTGATCCATTCCACTATTGATGGATATTTTACTATTAATATGTCTTGTATTCTGAGTAACTATTTTGAAGATAATGATACACACTGTGATAACTACTGTTATTCTTGTATTATTTGGTTATGAAATTTTGTTTTATTTTTCATAAAAAGCCACATCATAAGTTCACACTGAAATAAACTTGTTTGCAAGGGGAAAAAACCAATAAATATTGAAATGTACAAGTGCAAAAATTTCTCTAGGGTTTATCTGGAAGGAATAGATGAATATAAGGTGAAAACAAAAATTGTTCTGGTAGCCTAGAGATAAGGAAAGGACTCGTAAACACTCCCCGCACTACTAAACATTGTGCAGAGAGGCGATGCCACTTTATACTGAGACACTCCATGTATCTGAATTCCCATTTCTCCATATGATCTGCTCACTCTTAAAGATTCAGCTGTCTCATCCAGCCCAGACTTACATGAGTAGGAATTTAAAATCATGCTGGAGAGAGTATGATAGATGACACTTAAATTTTTATAAATAGCATCTGTGGCCAGAGTTTTATAGCTCCTGAGAGCATGTGGTCACAATTTCCCCTTTTTATACAGTATATGGGAAAAATTACCTGAACTTGCTCATATACACTTGTTAATGGTTGAAACAGGATGAAAACTCAAGTTGACAGTTAATTCCTAAACTAATTTTTCCTCCATGAAATCGCTAGAGCCACTTAAGACTTTTTGCTCTTTCTCTACTTTGTTTTTAATTTGTATTTAAATAAAGACAAAACAAAAAACTATACTAAAAGGAAACAGACTCTTCCATAGTAGTGCATACTCTGATTTATCTTTTGTCTTCTTATAAGATCATTATTTTTTAATATCTTATAACAAATATTGCAGTGCTTTCACCTTTCAATTTCTATTTTACCATATGTAAGTTACCTCTAAGTTCAGTCATTAAATAAGCACTTAATTTCTGTCTTAGGGAAAGGACTGATTCTGTCTGTTAGCATGTGTTAATTTCTTTCTCTTGTTGTCTTCCCACATGGCCTTCAGTACATTTTTCAGGCAATGCACCACTGAGCTGCAGGACCTAGTGAGGCCTATGAGCTGGGCAAAAATCAGATCATGATATTTCTGTAAAATTATGCATTTAAAAGAATTTTGAAAAATATTCTGGCTAATTCATTCCTGCACAGGTAATTATGATGTGGCCCTACAGATGATCAGGAGACACTCCCCAAAGGTGTGACTTCAGTCAAGGCACAGTACTGTGGCTCCAAGTCTGTTGCCTTATTGTAAAGTGAGAGGTTGGATCAACTTCTCAAGCCATATAAATAATAAAATATATGTAGTGTATGTTATATATGTATATATTTCATAATGATCATTTTTTACTATGAATTATTTTTATTTGTGCATTATTTAAATTTATATAATGCAAATTGCTACAGTTTGAATTTTCTATAAAATATTATTCTCAATATTGTTAAATTTTAAAACTGAGTTTGTTTTCTATGTCAAACTTTTATAAAACAAACTTTTATAAATACATATTTGAGGCTCTTATAATTTTAAGTAGAAAACTCTTCCTCCTGGTGATTCTAGTAATGGAAATCTTTGACTTTCCATAACCTAGACCATCTAAAAAATGCCATCAGGCTTTCTAACCTTCAGTTTTTGAGATTCAATGCAATTATTAAGGCCCATTAATATTTCATAAAGTTATAACTCTAGAATTAATGTCTTAAAGCTGAAAATGAATTGAAAAAATAGAAGAAAAGAATACACAATTATGTATTCTACCTCAGTCTTTGCAAGAGTGAGAACTTCTTATTATGACTAGTTAAGCTTGTAGCTAAATTATGGAGATTATAGAGCTCCTAAAACAACAACAAAAGATAAAACATAGAATGTAATAGGATAAGATTCCTAGAAAACACATGATTTTTAATGCTAGTGTCCTTCCTCTCTCCTGTTATTACATGGCTGAGAGTACTCCTTGGGTGGCTGGCTGGTAGGCTTTATTGCTTTTACAAGGTTAAAAGACTGAATTGCTGTTCTTCTTGGAAATTACATATCCCATTGGGAATAATTAAGACTAATGAGAAACTGGGAGCAGAACAATTAATTGATTTAATGTTTCATGCTTTTTCTCTTGTAGGATATCTTGTTTGAAAAGAAGGTAAGCACCTGGATTGTTTGCTGAGAATTACTCTAAAAGCTTGCAGTATCAAATCAGCATTATAATTCACATTAGAAGATAAGGTGTGATAAATAAAATGCTTAATTCTTTTTAATATGAGCTACTCTATTTTTAGGGAGACATCTGATTTTTTTTTAGTGCCACCATATCAACTGCAGGTTGGAAAATTTAGAAAATGTAGAGACTATTTAATGATTCAGGAGATAATTTTAGAAATCAATGATAACTAAATGGCATAATTTTTGCTTACTTTGATATGGCTTCCTTTATTCTAAGCATATCTCTGACACTAGCTACTTATGGGAGCCTGCTACTTTATGGAGTCTTCATGGTGTTGGCCTACTTCATGGTTTTGGCTAGTGCTGAGACAGAGCTCAGAATCACCCCTTGCTGCATACTGCTGAGGTTGACTTTAAGCTCATTCTTCTGAAGAAAAGAAAGCCAAATAGTGGCAGCCAGAGCACATGGCAAAGGAAACTAGGCAAGAGCACTCAGTTGGTTAAGACTTAGCACCATAGATGATCTTGAATTTGCCAAGAATTTCTGAGCTAGACAGGCATTTCTTAAAGCAAAGAGTTTGGAACATCTGTACTTTGTCCAATAAGCTGCTTTTAAAACATTAAGACATTTTACAAGCATTATTATAAAATAATAGAAACCAATCAATCATTAGGTTTAATTGAGTCATATATGGTCAGTTGTACCATTATTTTATGTAACATTAAGAAAGGAAAAAGCCTTGCCAATTAAACTATGATACAAATACTTTCTCATTAATTACAATTTCTATTTATGGAAATTCACTTATGGAAAAAGTCCTTGTAGATTTATTTAGTTATAGAGTTTTTATTTCTGAATTCCTTTAGTGTATATATATGTAAGTGCAAATATAGAATATAGGCAGAAAAAAATGATTATTTCTAAATCTTCATATCAGAGTCTAAATCTTCTGCACCAGTTTTTGTGTAAGTTGATGATAGCCTTGTTTTTCCACACAATATACTAGGCTCTGCACTGTCAAAAACATGTGATGAAGCATTTATTAAGAGTGCTCTGAAAATAAAAGTGCTCTGGAATTTTCTTCTGTGTCACTGTAAGTTCTGAAGTACGTGTGCAGAAAACAATGACTTTGTCATGTTCAGGGTTGTTAGACAGCTATTAGAAGACTCATTCTGATTTCAGTGATGTTAGGTTGAAAAATGTGCATTTTACTATGGATAAAATATAGTCTAAGTCAAATGTTTTATTTTTCCAAGTAAAGAGTAATTTAATATTTTTATATTATTGAGCTTTGATATTTTAGACAAGAAAGAGCAGAAATTCCCAAGTCCACTGAAAATGTTTATTTTTCTATTTTAACTGATCTCTCTCTCTCTCTCTCTATGTATATATATACTCTCACTATATATACACTCTATGTATGTGTGTGTGTGTATATATATATATATATATTATATATATGCTATTTTATTTAGCTATGGCAAAATTTAATCATGCTTTAGTAGCTCGCTGTTACTAAGTCTGAGTTTGCCTGGAATAATTTAATAGAAACAGCAAAATTTCCATATACTTACAAGGTAAACTTTCTCCAAGTGTTCCAGTTAATTATATGCTGGATAAAATTTGAAATGCTGCCTTATACTGTATGTCACTGTATGTTAATATTGTGTTTCATTATTGATCCAGTGTGAACACAAGATTTGTGAATGTGAGAAGGGGGATCCAGGTGATCCAGGGCCTCCTGTGAGTATATCATTACTTGGAACTTACAGCTGAGGAAGGCAACAATGAAACAATGATGAAGTTGTTTTCAGAAAGGACTTTTCAGTGTCATTCCTTATTTGATAATTGAGGCCAAAATTTTTCAACAACCAAGTTACAAAATAAAAGAATGCAAATTCATCAATGCTTTAGGCAAACCTTTATCCTATTAGAAAGGAGAGACGTAGCCCTCTCCTGCAGTAGGAATACCATGTGGCTGAGTGAAGGGGGCCAGATGAGGACCCTTTGGGGGTAAGGTGAAATATGGGAAATGGAAGTACCCACTTGGCAACCCAAGACAAAGACAGATGATTCAATATTTGGTAAGATCATTCCAAAAGGAGTGCTTTCTTTACATTCTGGCCTAGTATCTGGTAGGTGCTATGTTTATAGTTGGAACACATTTGAAATGATGTGAAGACTACTGGAGATTCTGAGTTTTTCTCTGACAGATATAATCAGAAAGCATCCCTGCTACTCATTCAGTATTTCATTCATTTATGCGATTCTAAACCTTATCCGTAGAGTTCAGAGAACTGGGGATGATGTTTCACAAAATGTGTAGATAAAATTTTTGAATTAATGTTTGTATTTGGAGACAGGGAAGGGAATGTGCACTGTGATTGTTTTCAAATACAACACATTTTACCTTGGGACTTCAGTCGAAAGCTTATACTTTTTCAAACCGCTCTACTAAGCAAGGTATTAAAGAGTGAGGACAGTTGTCTTTTTTCCTCCCAAAATAAAAAATAAGGTACACTACATGATATTGTGGCAGCCAGTAGAGTTGACTTTCATTAAAGCTAAGATTTAACCTTCCCTTCCTGTTAAGTCTTAGTTTATACTTAATACATCAAGAGATCACCGGTAAAGAGATAGCCAATTATTTTTTAAAACAATGAATGACAATGAGAAAGATTACAATTGCTGAGTTAAACTGACACTTTCAATCATTCAATATTGTCATGGCTCTATAGGCCATGGAGCTGTTATTTAATATGTATTGAGTGCTCCCAAAACCAGTTCTCAGAAAGGGGAGCTTTTTGGTGGCTTGAAAATAGGAAAACAAAATGCTTTTTCTGGAACAGGATTGGAGGACTCCCTTCTTCCATCATTAGAGGGTATTCCCTGGATATCAGAACCTCTTTGATTAAAGGCAGGCAAGCTGACGTGGTCTTTTTAAAAGCTATGAAGTGTGTAGGGGGAGCTAGAGTAAGTGGTCCCAAGTGAAGTGAGGGTAGGAGCAACTCCCATCTTCCTGGTATGAGTTGAGTTTGATTTTGTTTACAAAGCATGTGAACACTCATTGGGGGAAAGAAATAATTGCTGGGAAGAGAGAGATATTATTCTCTTTTAGCAAATCTAGAGACTCTGTCTATTCAAGATAGTGCAGTTTCCCTAGTGTTGTAAAAGGGAGAAAAATGTATAATTTCTGCTTGGTGAGTCTAGGTTTTATAATATTCCTTCAATTTGTGGGATGTAGCTCATCAGAAATTATTATAAAATGTAGAAAACTAATAGAATAGTTGCTCAAGATAATTTTTTTACCCTTTGCCTTCAGGGTACACATGGAAACCCAGGTATCAAAGGTGAACGAGGACCAAAAGGAAACCCGGTAAATGAATAAACAGCTTTTTTTTTTAAACCAATAAACCCTCTAGATTTGTTTAACTAATAAAGGTTAAGAAAACAAAGTATTGTGGTATATGGCAAGAATCTGGTAATTTCTGTGAAGAATACACTATGTTTACTTTCTACATTATCTTGTTTGTACTAACTTGCATTCACAAATTCTGAGTAATTTGAATAGTTTAGTCAGGAAGTTTAGGAAACCTAAGGATATTGACTAAGTGGAAACTATTACTTAAATAATAGTGGCCCAAATCAGCTTAGGACAGTGTTTCACAAATCACTAATTCATGTGCCACATCAGATCGACATTGGTACTTGTATTTTTTATGTATCCACATTATAAAAACTGTCCTACAATAATAATAGAAAAAACACTGGTGATTTCCCAGTCCTAAAACATCTCCTGGTATTTCCCCAATTCTTTTCTTTGTATGCACATAAAAAAAAAAATCATAGATTTTAAAAAGTTACCTATTCAAATTATTGTTGGGATTACATCATTCCAAATTTAAGAAAGACTGAAGGAATCACAAGGAGAGAGATCAGTAGATATAAGTATGTGAAAATTATATAATAAAAAATAATTAAAATGAGAAAGACATATACAGGGTTGTTCATAATAAATACAATGCAGATTTTGTTAATTTCTGTAGTGCATAAAAACCATACAAAACTGATGAAAAAAATATCAAGCTACAAATAATTAAGGGAGCAAAGGACACAAATAATTTTTAAAAGAGGAAATGAAACAAGTAAAGAAAGAAATAGAAAAATATGTCATTTCATTAGGTAACGAAAGAAACTTAGATTTAAATAGATACAATAAGATACCCTTTAATACTAAATATTTACATTCTAGAAACTTTGAAATGTGGTGGATTTTTATTTAAAAGAAGTAGCTTTCAAGTTTAAATTGTTTTTATGAGTTTCAAACTTTTAAAAAATTTCTTTTCTTATAGCAATTAACATAGGAATTTTAAAACAGCAATGACTGGTGATAGTATTGTGGTAGTGGAACTGATTTGCTCTTATTGCAAAAATAACTTGACAAAAACATTTTAAAGTAGCTAGTAATATAGTAGAGGCATTCAAATACTTGAGACTTTAACCCAACCCTATTTCTGAGAATATTTTTAGGAAGGTAATGAAAAATATGTTGTATGCATGAAAGCTTTTTTTTTTTTGGCATTTGTTTGCTTGCTAAGGAAATGTTTATAGTCTTCTTGGGTCACTCTACCACACACACACAATAACATACACACTCAGCTGTATACTCACTCACTCATCTTATGTAGCGCTAAATGGATGCCCTCATCATTTTTGTTGTGTTAAATACCTTTTTATTAGTCAATGTGCACATGTCATATATTTGGTTTGTAATTTTGTGCCCCATAATTTATTTTCCTAAGGCTTGCTGAACTCTAGCAATCATCCTTGAGGACATTTTGGAAAACATTCCCAAGTCTTTTGGAGAAAAGCCAGGGTGTCCGGCTCCAAGCAAATACAATGCTATATTTGAGAAAAACAACCATGTGGTTAAACTGAGATGTGCCCTAAACTGCAAAAATATACCTGGATTCTGCACCCTGCACATCTGGCTTCACTCCAAAAAGGCAGAGTTTATCTGCTGCTTTTTATTTTCTAGATTACATGAAGAAAATGTCAATGGTAATGGCTTCAGAGGATTCCCCAATTGGGTTAACCTATCAATCTGGGACTTCTGAATAACACATTTTATTAAATGATCAATCACTCTGCAGGGTTGCAGAATTTTGACTGAGTCTGTTGTTTGTTGCAGGGTGATGCTCAAAAAGGAGAATCTGGAGAGAGAGGTCCTGGGGTACGTACACAACTGGAATGCCTTCTTGAGGAAGTGACCCTAGAGTGCTCCAACTCTGTGGTTGACCATTGTGACCCTTGCAGTACAAGTAAAAAGTGATTTTTATCTACCTAGCTTTTGATGACTCAGGAAGGCCATCAGACAGATACAGATATGATCGTAGAAGTGGAAATATGGGTAGAAAATACTCTGCTTATCAGGAGTGATGATGGGACCAAGGGTGTTCAGTCCCATAGCATTCTCTGATGCTTAAGTGGACATTTATGAAAGGCTCAAATGAGAAAAGCATTTATTTCCAAGATTATTAGAATTTGTTAGTGAAGCGTGATGGGAGACAAAGCCATGGAGCCAGCTAGGTGCCAGAACAGATAGGGACTAGTAGGCCAGAGTCAGAAGAGTGAATTGCAAGCCAGGTATAATGGGAAGCTCTTGGAGAATTTTAAATAGGTGAGATTATAGGGTTATAATGTTAAGTAAAGGAGGGAGTAAACTAAGATGATTATGAAATTTAGTGCTGTGATTTGAATGTGACAATATCATTACTACAAATAGGAAAGTCAGAAACAAACTTAGCAGAAACTAATGAGTGCAATTTTGAATATTTTTAAACTAGTAATTAGGATGCCTTGAAAAGAAGATGTAAGAAAAGGGAGTGGGAGAGAGCTGGTATGGCAGTCAAACAATAAGACTACCAGGGATTTCAGAGTAAAAATGGAGAAAAATACTATTTAAAAAAGTAATATTCCTTTCGTTGTGTAGAGCTGAATTGGCTCCTTTCAAAATACAGTCTCAATTCTTAACATAAAGTAATGACAGAATTTTATGTATGGTGGTGTATTATAATGGGTGGAGAGTGCCCAGAGATTCCTGAGATTAGAAATTCAGGCTCTTTTGGCACTATAGACATGAATGATCTTAAATTTTTTTTTATTAGTGTATGTTTGTGATACATGATCGTTACAATCATAATGGGAAATTGGCACATCTATGTACAATATCTTGATCATTTTCAATCTCTTTAGACATGAATGTCTTAATAGAGAATTCCACTTAATTGTTAATAATGTAGATTTTAATTTTAAGCACAATTCTAAAAGTTTATGTGCTGCCGAAGTGAGCACAGCACCATTCTAAAAGTTAAACAATTTGTTTGCATATATATTTTAAAACTGGATTAAATTGTAGTGTAATCCTAACTTTGACTAATTGTATTTTTATGTGCCTCAGTGATCACTTATTTGGAGTGCTATTGTTTCCTTCATGAAGTTTCCTTTTGGGGAAAAAAAGGACAAAACTTTTGAATTGTGTACAGCTGTAGTAATAGCTTGTCACCGGCTTGCTTTAAATATGATTTATAATTATATTTTCATTCTTGAAAAATATACTTGTAGGAAAAAGACATGACATCTAATTTGGAAAAAATGTGATGCAGTTTAGAGTTGGTAATTTCCCAGTGCATTTGATATTCAGTCTTGTATTCGTGCAGGGCATATGGGCAGTGGCACAATGGAGAAGGCTGTGCAGGATTCCTGGGAGTGACTCAGAAGGCAGCAGACTTGCTGGCTCTTTATTTAGCATGAGATAGAAGACAGTAACTTAAAGGTCACTGTCATTAGGGTTGAGAGAGGAACCATTCATTTCCTTGATGTTGTGCATTCTAGATTGAATTTGAAAGGAGGACAGAAATGAGTACAGATATTAATGTATATTCTTAAGGACATTAATCTTAGCACATTTTCAGAGCCAGTTTCTCTAACAGTTTCTGTGAAACATTCTCAACTGCAGTAGTTTATAATTTAAAAGTCAATAGAGTTTAATAATTTTGAAACAACCATTACGAGTGGTCATTTCCGCAATGACATTCAGGGTACCTTCTCTTTTTTAGTTTGCTACTAAAAGGTAAGAAACTGTTTGAAAAAAAATATTTGGAGCAGAGAATAGAATGGAATAGAGAGACAGGTTCTTTTCTTTTTAGTAAATGCACACTCCTCAAGTACAAAGAGCAGTAAAATTAATGACCTTTATCTGGTCTTACTTTGTATGGATATTTTTTGTTATGCCTTATATGTGAAAAACATCTAATACTTCCTTTAGTTGTGCTGTATAATATATTTTAACATTTAGTTTATTTTCTTTCTTAATTAGGGAATTCCTGGATACAAGGGTGACAAGGTAAGTTGGTCACAACAAATAGACCAGAATTTCAGAAAGAAAACCAGAAACATAATATACTCATGTACTTAATAAATAAATTTATTTTCCTTTATTTTTGAAAGTCCAGATTCCTACATTCTTGAGTATACTCTTAATTCTGTTAACATAAAATAATGCGTAATAAAACTAAAGATACAGGTATATGTTGTAAGGGATAGAGGGTGCCCTAAGATTTCTGAGATTTCAGTGCAACCTCCTTTAGTTCTGAAAACATGAATTCTTTCAGGAGAGAACTCCACCATGCAGCACAGGTACTCAGGTAAAAAATTTATGTGTATAATCTAATTCTGCAAAGCTGCAAGTAGGTTGCTGCGTGGATGTTTGACTTTCTATGAAAGCCTAGATACCAATCCCTTTCTCCAGGATTTATCCAAGAGAGGATTTATCCTGGTTAAGCAGTAAAGGATCACTGACCTCTCTGAGGCAGGCATGGGAAAGAGCTGGCAGGGGAAGGAAACAAAAAGTGTGGGTTTGTAGATGACTTTATTATTATTTGTAAATTACAAATTAGGAAATCTGAGTATGTGGTGTACACCTGTAATCCCAGTACTTGGGAGGCCAAGGCAGAAAGATTGCCACAAATTCAAGGCTAATCTGGGGTACATAATGAGTCCGAAGCCAGCCTGCACTACTTAGCAAGACCCTGTTTCAAAAAAACCCCAAAACCAAAAACCAAAAGAAAGTTAGGAAATCAATCTGCTTAGTAAGAAATTAACAAATTGGACTGGGGCTGAGGAACCTCTTGAATGTTCAGTGGAATACATCTATCCCAAAGTTGCACTATCAGATTTTATGTCAGAGATGAGAACATGTGCCTAGCATCCATTCTACTGTGCACTTGGCATAGCCCTCAGACTTGGGCAAGGGGCCTGCATTTTTAGATGTTCTTGCTCTGGTCTTGTCTGGTCTCCTCACTGCCCACAGAGCCAGGAGACTTCTGGGTGAGAAGATTGTGCCCCTTTCTAGATCATGTTTTCAGTAAACGAGACCTCAGAAGTCATGCAGAATGGCCTGAGCCTAGTTGGTGAGTGTACATACACTTCTTTTCCATATCCACCTTCTTCCAAGGCCTGAGAGGGAACCAAGTGGCAGTTCACATTTTGGTGCTTGGGCATTTTCATACTCACAGCTACTCTTGCCTCAGAAGGAAGTAGCTATTGGAAGTGAAAGACTGCAGTGTGGACAAGGGGCAGCATGGACCACTGAGGAATCCCAAAATTCTTTATCTCTTTTTTCCTTTTGAAGGTGTATTTATCAAGAAAGGAAGCTAGAAAACCATTAGCTTATTAATTTGTTTTTATAACATTCAACTAGATGGATGGTAGTAGGGTTTCCTTTGTACTTCTGGCACTTGGACACTGAACATAGTAGGAATGTTTTCCTGAACTTGTATACAGGCCAGTAAATATATCCCAAGCACTAGAAATATCAGGCCTCAAATGGGAGGAGTGTAAGAAATCCCAGGATTCTCTATCACCATCTATCAGACTTGGTCTCGAGAACTCAGTGTTGCTTTCTTCATTCATGGGGAACTGGATTAATATGGGGTTGTCTAATTTACAGAGTGGTTCGAAAATCAAATAGAATAATAAGTATGATAATGTACTGTAAACTGATTGCTTCTCTATAAATGTAAAGTCCTATCATCAAGAGATAAGGAAGAAATACTAATGTGAGAAAGTTAGAAATTTTTAAGATTATAAAATTATCTTATATACAGTTGAAAATTATGGATGCTTCTTTCCCATCCTGATTTTTAAAATGAGCTAACTATATATATATATATATATATATATATATATATATGAAAAGATTCATTTAACCTTCTGAAAAATTGAAGATTTACTGGAAGAATTCTCACTTGGAAAATACAAGCTGTCAGAGCAAAGTGACCCTAAATGTTCAACATTCAAACCAGAATGTCACCCGGAGGAGCAGCACCAGAAGTCTGAGACTGGGAACAGAGCTAATTTGTTCATAGCTTTCTGAAGCATTTGCTTTCTAGAACTATGTAACTGTGCCATTCCACAGGGATTAATGAGCCACTAAAAAAGAAAATGCCTTTGCTGAGACAAACAACAAGAATACAATATTTCATTGATAGAATACAATATTTTCATTGATAGAAATCTGCCCCTAAAACAAATGCTGTTCCTCAGGACCCTATAGCTAACAAATCTGTCTGGACAAATGGAATGAGAATTGTGGCCAAAATAATTGAGTGTATTTATGGTATTTTTCTGTTTTATATTTTGGTGGTTGACTCATTTTGTTCCCATCCAAGATTAGTAAATTAATTGCTTTGTAATTGAGTCTTCAAGATTGGTTTTCTTTTGCATTCAGAAATAAATGCTCAACTTGTACTAAGTGAAAACTCAGTTTTTCCTGGTGGTAGGAGAGAGAGAGAGAGGGAGGGAGGGAGGGAGAGAGAGAGAGAGAGAGAGAACAGATTGCTTTTGAACAGAGGCATAGCTAGCTCTAAGAATTGAAAGAATACAAGACCTTGTTATTAAGTATAGTCACTATGTTGTACAATAGGTCTCTTGAACTTACTGCTTCTAACTTAAATTTTGTATCCTTTAAGTAGATCTCTCCAAACCTCTGTCTGTTATTCATAGTAACCACCATTTCACTCTGCTTCTATGAGCTCAACTTTTTGAGAGTCCACATAAAAGTGAAATTATGGAGTATTTGTCTGTCTGCATTTGGCTTATTTCACTTAACATGTTTGCCAGGTTCATCTGTATTGTCACAGTGATAAGGTTTTTTTTTATACAGACTGAGTAATATTCCATAATATATACATCAAGCTTTTTGAATCACAAATTTTCAGTGTGTAAAATTGAGTTAATAATATCTATTTCAGACAGTTAATGTCAAAAATGTCTGTAAAATATCACTAATAAGCTCTGAAGCATAATTCTAATGTTAGTTTTGAGCGATAACCTAGGGAAGACAGTTACTGTAGTAGAGTGTGATAATGGAGAGTGTGGAATATGCTGACCTCTCACAGTGGGCCTTGCACACCCACGATAGCACCCTTCCCAAGCCATGACAGCTTTGTCTCAGAAACTCTCCCAGAGTTCTCCAGGAAACAAAGCCAACTGATTAGGATTGGTGCTTATTAGGCTGGAGCATGGTGTTGGGGAAAAGTTAGGGACTCTGAGTTATAGTACAGCTGAGTTTAGATCTTAATCCTCCCACTTAATTAGCTGTAGGATCGAGGGAAGATGTCACAGTGAGTTCCAATTTTCTCAGCTGACTTCACTGGGTCGTAATGTGGATTCAATTAGATCACATATGCAAAAAGACCATCTGATATGTGTCAGATGCTCAGTTTTCCTTCTAATTTCACCCAGCTCTTGAAAATGTCAAACCTCATTAGGTGGTGCCCGGGACTCAATCCTGTCAAGTGAAGAATGAGTCAGGAACAAAACTTCAGCATTCAGTGCCTGCCCAACTTCAGTACTGAGCATGAAATCGTGTAATGTGCTTGTGTCATAAGATTCTGCTGGGAATCTTAAAACAAAATCCTAGTATGGAGTGACTGGAAATGTCCCTTTATTTATTTATTTTGTTTTGTGTTTATTTTTTAGGGCGAACAAGGAGAATGTGGTAAACCAGGAATAAAAGGTGACAAAGTAAGGAATGAACATTACTTTTAAACACTAACAGCTGTGCTTCCCTTTGGGGCTGAGTTTCCTTACAAGGCAGTTCCTTGGTTGAACTGTGTAACTCTTATTTCTAGAGCTGCAGAATCAATGGCTCAATTTTCACATCTGTAAAACAAGAAGAAAAAAAGATATCTAATCTAGTTCATGGAGCCCCCAGATGCCTTTATTATAGACCACCTTAACCTTTAAGGCCAGTTCGAATGAACCTTCTGGTGAAAACAATAACTTAAACAATATGGTCATTTTTAAACTCCAGCTGGGTCCTAATAGAATTGCTTGCTAGATCTAAACACTGAAATCAGGCATTTTTCGAAGGAAAAGCAAGAACCCTGTGAGTTAGTGAAATAGAAATATTATGGCAGAACTAGACATAGGGGGGAGCATAAATTTTTGAAAACAGCTAGACACAAACAATGGATAGGTATTTATCTTTAATTAAAATATAAATATGGAAGTCAGATGCAGGGGTGCATGCCTATAATCTTAGTACTGAGGGAGGCTGAGGCATCCCAACTGGGCAACTTAGTGAGACCTTGTGACAAAATAAAAAATAAAAAGGGCTGGAAATGTTTTGATCCCCAATTCTGAAAAAAAGATATGAATTGAGACGGATAGGTAGATAGAGAACTTAAATGGGAGACAATATTCAGTATGTTAAGAGTTCTGTAATAGACCAGAAATATAGAGTATATCTAAAAACATAACGATAAGAGGTCCAAAAAAGTACAGACTCAACATCAATAGCTTTCATCATAGTTAAGAACTATTAATGGCAGGCCACCAAGATACTAAACTTTAAAAATATCTATGTTATAATTATGAGCGGAAGCCAAGGAGAGAAAATGAGGTGGAAGAATAAAAGATAATGACATGGCCCATGGAACTAAACACTTTAAATACCTTGAGACTTTCTGGAAGTTTTTAACTGCTGTGGAGCTAAATAAGGTAGATATGTCAAATGTGGGCTTGGTAATTATTGCTGGGCAGAAGAGACCATGAGAATGAATGGGTACTTACTTCCTAGAGGATGATGGGAGATGGGAGATGGATGTGGAAACTTGGAAATACAGAAGAACGGATACAGAACAGAAATGAAATGCAAATAATTCCTGCGAAAATGTGAAATAAAAGAAGTTGACAAAAATATATCTCCTTAAGTAAGATGACAGATATTATTAAATGTCCCATTATTTTCTGTGCCAAAAAAGAAAATACTTCCAATTATAAATATAAGATGTGATTGATTCTAAGACATATCTGAATGTCACAGATATAAAAAATATGAAAAAGCCTGTCTTAGCATCAATAAAATATAGTATTCTTGATATGAAGAGCTCATACAAAGTCATAAGAAAAATATACACAGAGTATGAAGAGACATAGCAGAGAAAATATAAATAGCTAATACATTAGAAAAAATATCCAAACATACTAGCAATCAGATGACTGGAATTAAGGCAGTAAAATATTACTTCACATATCAAATTAGCAGGCACTGAAGTAGTATTAAATCCTCAGTCTTGATGGGGATTCGTTAAGCTGGAGATGCAGTCTTTCCTATTCAGGTAAGACATACTCAGAGGACTGATGACAAACTTTGTGGAGGAAGTTTCTCTCTTTCCATGTATGGCATGAGAAGCAAAGTAGACTGATAGAGAACTATAAATGTGCTTGTAGTCTCTGCCTCAGTCATCATCTAGGAAGCTGTCCTTAGAAACTGAACAAAGGCTAATACACAAAAGATATTCATTATAATATTAATTAAAATAAAAATCACCAGAAATACTTTAATATTAAAAACTAGGGAAGTGAATAAATTATTATGGATACCTATACTTGAATATTATCTTGAAAAAAAGTGGAAGTATGAAAAAAAGAGAACTTGGACTACATTATATTCTCATAAAAGGAAGAGTTTCTGAGTTACAAAGCATAATGAAATCTTTTCTGTTAGAAAAGTCTGGAGTTTAAACAGTATTTTGCTAAGTTTCATGTCTTGAGGATGGACAAAAGAATGACATATATATAGCATAGAAACTCACTGTTGTTAATTTAGTGACATTGCCTTGTGGAAGGAAACAATATTTTGCCAAATTTATAGTCTTCTAGGGAATTTATGAAGCAATTTCTTTACTCTGGTTGCAATATTAATATAAAGGCTCCAAATGTCATGTAAAATTGGATTTTCATTGAGTTTGTTTATTAAAGCAAAGTTTGACTCTGAGATCTCTTGTTAATCAGGATAATTTCAGTTTGTTGGCTTTAATGTTTGGATAACAGGAAACACTGGCCATTACCCATGATGCATTCCCTTCCCTCCCACCTAAACTCCCTGTAGTTGGGAGATAGATATTACTGAGGGAGACTTACCACTAATTTTATTCTATAGGGAGCTACAGGGCCATCTGGACCAAAGGGACCCAGAGGACTTCAGGTAAGGAGGCTAAAACCGAATCTAAGCTTGGATTAGAACCACTTGGAAAGCTTTTTAAAATCCTTTTGCCTGCTTATATCCTCTACCAATTAAAACAGAATGTCTGGGAATTGGAGCCAAGTACCATTACTCTGTAAGGTTCTCAGATGATTCCAATGTGCAGGATGGTTTGGAAACCACTTGCATAATGTTTTGATTAACTCAGGCTCCCTGAAGATGGCTACCAGCAGGCAAACCAATTTAGAAAGTAGCTAAGGGGATAAAATATTAGTTTAGGTAGTTGGTGAATGTTAAAATAGTTAAGAGTGGGTGTAGTTATTTTTGCATTGCCACCTGTAATACAATTGGAAGAGTTGTGTATTTTATCTAAATTAGAATATTTATATTCTACCACTATACATTTACTCTATAATATGGAACAATTCTTAAGGCACTTATTGAAGTTAAATATATACCACAGATTTCAGAAAATAATTTGTACGTGTGCTGCCAAAGTGAGCACAAGATTTCAGAAGATGATCTGGATCACTGTTTTCCAGGCCTGGGCCTTCTCTTTTCTAAACTTACACTGCATGTGTACATATGGAAACAGTGACTTTTAGCATTTCAAGAATCTGCTGAAAACTTTACCTGTACTTTTCCTAGACAGCATTTAGTTAACATCAGCCTTTTTGGTTTGGCCTGGAATTGTCAGAGTAAGGCCCTAACTCTGATTGTGACAGGGCCATTGGAAGCCATAACTTTCAGTTATATGCCTGACACATTATTTAAAAGGCAAAATCTTTTTAAAAAGAGCTCAGTCCAGAAATAAGGTTGGAAAACCTTAGAAAGCAAACACCTCATTAATTGTTTTATTTTTTAAAATTAATTTTACTGGTATATTTTAGATATACATAATGATAATATTCTCACAGGGAATTTATACCTATGCATGCTATATCTCTATTCTTCTTTTTTTCCCATTTTTCTCCCCTCCCTTCAACCCTTGTTCCCCTCCTTATTTACAACATCTTTGTTTCCTTCTATTTTCTTTTCCTTTCCTTTCTTCCTTTTTCTCTAGTTCCCCTTCCCATTTGAACACTTTCTTCCTATTTCCCAATATCTATTATACATTTTGGTCCTTATTTACACTTTTGATTTCTCACACCAGAGAAACCATGTGACATTTGAACATATGTGTCTGGTTTATTTCATGTAAGGTATGGTTTCAAGGTGCATCCGTTTATCTAGAAATGTCTCAAGTTTATCTTTCTTTATGGCAGGGTAGTACTCCATTGTATAAAAAAATCACATCTTCTTTATCCATTCATCCGTTGATGGGCATTTGGGCTGTTTCCAAGATTTAGCTATTACAAACTGTCCTGCTATAAACATGAGGGTGCATATATTACTGTGGTATGACGCTTTTAATTCTTTCAGGAAGATAACAAGAAGGGGAATAGCTGGGTCAAATGCAACCTCTAGTTTTAGTTCTTTGAGGAATCTCCACACTGATTTCCAAGGTGATTGGACCAGTCTACACTCCTACCAACAGTGGAGAAGGGTTCCTTTCCCCCCATGGCCCTGCCAGTACTTAGGAATCAATCTAATTAATGAAGGAAGTAAAAGACCTCTACATTGAAAACTACAGTACTCTGAAAAGGGCAGTGGAAGAGGATATCAGAAAATGGAAAGATATCCCTTGTTCTTGAATAGGAAAAAACCAATATAGTGAAAATGGACACACTTCCAAAATTGTTATACAGATTGAATGCAGTCCTGATCAAAATACATACCATATCTCACAGAATTAGAGAAAAGAATCCTAAAATTCATTTGGAGCCAGAAGAGACCTAGAATAGCAAAACAACCCTGGACAACAAAGGTAAGCCAAGGTATATCACAATCCCTGACTTGAAATTATACTACATGGATACCATGATAAAAACAGCATGGTAATGGCAAACAAACAAAAAACAACCAACCAACAAACCAACCAACAAAAACAAAAACAAAAACAGATCAGAGAATCAATGGAATAGACTAGAAGACGCAGAAACAACTCCAAACACAGTCACCTTATTTTTGAAAAAGGGCCCAACACCTTCATTGGAAGAAAGATATCCTCTTTAATAAATGGTGCTGGTATGTATAAACAACTCCAGACACACTCAGCTACCTCATCTTTGACAATGCAGCCAAACACCCTCACTGGAGGAAAGATAGCCTCTTTAATAATGGTGCTGGAAAAATTGGGTTTCTTCTTGCCAAAGATTAAATCTAGACCTATATCTGTCTCCATGCACTAAACTAAAATCAAAATGGATCAAAGATCTAAATATTAATACAGAAACACTAAACTGGCTGGAAGAGGGGTTAGGTAGAACTCTTGAGGACATGAACAAAACCTCAGTTGCATGTGAACTAGCACAAACAATCAACAAGTGGGATCTCTTCTTATTAAAAAGCTTCTGCCCAGCAAGAGAAACCACCAACAATGTGAAGAGACAACCCACAATGTGGGAAAAAATCTTCACCTGCTGTTCCTCAGACAAAGACATTCTACTATCTTGAATCTATAAAGAACTTTAAAAATTCAGACCTCCTAAATTTAAAGACCCAATCCAAAAGTGTGCACCTGAAATGAATGGACATTTCTCAGCCAAAGAAGTAGAAATAGCAAATAAACATATGAAAAAATGGTCAGCATCATTGGTCATTCAAGAGATGCAAATGAAAACAAATCTGAGATTCCACCTCACTCCAGAAAGAATGGCTGCTATCATGAAATCAACCAATAACAAATGCTGGTGGGGCTGTGGGGAAAGAGGAACCCTGCTCCACTGGTGGTGGGAGTGTAGACTAGTGCAACCACTGTGGAAATCAGCATGGAGATACCTCAAAGAACTAGGACTGTAAGTCCCATTTGACCCAGATATTCCCCTGCTGGGTATCTTCCCCAAAGAATTAAAAGAATCATACCACAGGAAAAAAGAATGTTGGTGGTAAACCTGGCTTTCCAAATGCCAAAGACTAAAACTAGATCTGTATCTCTCACCATATACTAAGCTAAAATTGAAATGGATCAACAATGTAAATATTAGAACAGAAACACTAAATTTGCTGGAAGATAGAATAGGTAGAACTCTTGAAGACAGGTGTAGATAATTGCTATTTTAGAAGCTGTTTATTTAACTCAGATTTTTGTCATCCATTTCCTCATTTGAATGTGATCTCAATGGACCTGAGCTGTACAGCCTGACTTTTAACTCATAAGAATCCTAAAGATAATTCATTATTGGTTGGCCTTTTGTGCACAGAACTAATTTTTTTTTATCTTGGAACAGGGCATTAGTGGACCTCCAGGGGATACAGGCCCAAAGGGATTTCAAGGCAATAAGGTAATCTTATCTATTGGTTAAAGAGAAGAAAGAGTACCTTCCCCTAGTATTGTAGTAATGCATGTTTTTATTAGGCAGAAATCCATGGACTCTTTGAGGAAATAACTTTGGAAATAATGAATAACCTGCAGGTGAATGCACAGCGTCCAGCTCAAGTATATGCAGGGAGTCATTGGCATAGCTTTATCATTTATTATTCAGGAGGGCATTATTAAAGATAAGCCATTATCTAGAATTGTAACTGTTCCTTACTTATGATCTTTAGTCATTTTATGGCTTACTAGTAACTGAAAAACTGTGTCAAGTAACAATTCTAATCATTCTGAGTCTCACATGTAATGCCATCTCAATATACAGTTTATTGGGGAATGAAATTTATAACTCATACCAACAGAAATCAAGCAATTTTGACCATCAGTTGCACGCTTGTAATGTCATCACAGGCAATTAGGGAAAACAGATAGGGAGTGTGGAATAACAATCAAATAGAATGAACAGCAAACATGTACTAATAAAAATAGAAATTTGATAACAAAAATAGACCTGGTTATAAGAATCCTTTTCCCAAGAGAAGCGCCATTGATTTTCTAGAAGCAATCTTTTTAACTCTTCTCATTGCTTAGTAAATTTCACGGGCAGAGTAAATATCCAATAAATAGTGTTGACTCAGAGACTGCTATTGTGAGCAACGTGTGGCCATTATTAACTGCAGAAGTTGCTGTCCTCAACTGACCCTATATAAAGCCAATCTTTTAAGAGTGGTATTAAATTTAAGTTTTAGGGAGCAATTGGGCTACTTGAGTGTTAATTTTCCAGAGGGAGGAAAGGGAGTGACACATATGTATTTTTAATGAGATAATGACAGTTTGAGATTTCCCAGGCCACTTTTAATTGGCAAATTAAAATAGAATGGGCTTCTCAGTGGGAGCATGCTTAAGCTTCATCTGGGGAAGCTGTCTTTTCCAGCTCTTGCCTATGATTAATTCTCTCTGGGGGGAAAGAAATGGCCCTGTTGAATACTGAGTAGAGGTTTTCATAAAGTCTCATTGGCTATAGGTAAAACCCTGAAGCAAGAAAAAAGTTGTTTGGCCAGTACATGCATATTTTCGGAATTCATTTATTACTAAGATGATAATTTTAGTCTTAAAATTAGGAATCAGAGCAGGAGATGGTATCAGTGATAAAATAATGGAATGTTTGAGTCATAAAGTACAGTATGTTAAAGATCATACTGGCCCAACATTTTTACTTTGGAAATGAGAGCTAAAGCCTTGACATGACATGTGGCTTGCCTGAGTCAGAGGCCTGGGCAGGTTCCCTTGGTTCCAGAGAATGTGGAGAGGAGCTGGGCCAGGAGCAAGGTGCACAGCCTTTGATGGGGGTGACAGTGGGCTGGGCACATGGTCACTTCTTTTTATGTTGGATGGACTTACCACTTTGATTAAATTTATTTCAATTTATTTAGTTTTTATTTCCAACAATGTGCTAATTCTTAGTAAATAATGAGTCAAGTGACTTTGGAGGGTTAGTAATAAGTTTTCTGACATAATAGCACTTTGTGTTCTGACTTTCATAGCATAATCAAAAAAGGAGTCATTTTTCCAAAAGTATTTAAGGATTTCATCAGTTTCCCAAGGATACCTCTTTAAATTTTTTTTTTTTTTTTGGTACCAGGGATCAAACTCAGGACCTTGCGCTTTCGAGCCAGGCGCCAGAACCACTGAGCTAAATCCCCGGCCCTTCCTCTTTAAATTTTTTAATAAAAAACTTTAAATTAAAAATTTGATTGTGGTAAAGCATACATGACATAAGATTGTCACTTAAGTTTTTCTTTTTTTTGATACTGGGGATCGAACTCGGTACCTGCGCAGCAAGCAGTGAAACCACTGAGCTAAATCCCCGGCCCTGCTGCTTAAATTTTAATCACAAAGTTTACCAGTAAGTGAATAGATAAAGTTCATTGCCAATTTAAAAAATGTCAAATCAGTGATATCTTGAGTCTTATTTTGAGACTATTACTACTTTATATATGATTTTTATTATTATTTTGTTAGCCAGAGAGGCATGAAACATTGATCATTAATTATTTTTTCATTTTGTGTATTTATGAGTATATTGTCTTAAAAGTCAGGTCTCAGGCAATGATTTATTTTGCCTCCCAGAATGTACATGTACATTTTGAATATATAAACTATTTCATTCCTCAGTCTGGAAATAATGTTATATTAGACAGTGACTTATTTCTTTTCATCCATTATTGTTTTATTAAAAATGTTTTTAAGGAACTACTGTTGTAAATTATGCAAAAACATTTCTAAAATCTAGTTATTCTGTATTTTCTAGCGGGCATAGAGAAAATTGTTTATGTTGAGACTTTTATAACAGTAGTTAACATTTATTATATATTTTCAATATTCGGTACAGTTCTAAATACGCATTTTATGCCAATACCACCTTTTGAGGCATGATCTAGTCTTATTCCCCTTTGTACAAATCAGGCTACTAAGGCAGAAAGAGTTGAAGTAATGGGTCCAAGTCTACAGAGCTGATAAGGATTCAAATCCAGAAGTCTGCTCTTAACAGCCATTTGCTATTGATTCATTTGAGAAAAATTGCCGAATTTCCTGAATATTTGACCTGAGATAAATGTATTTCTTTTGCATAGTATGGAAATGGCATCTGTCTCTCCTTCTAGAATCTTCTGGTTGGAAATAACAATCTGATGAAGAGTGCATTTCTACTTGATTATAATGTTCATCTGAAAGTTCAGGAAAAGGAAGGGAACCACTTGGGAATAAGAAAACAGTAATGCTAATTGTGCAATTCAAACACTGTATTTCTTATGAGACCTTAAAATAGAAATCTTAGACTTGTAACATTTGCAAAGATTACATGAGAGTTTCTAGATGGGGCTTGCCTAAGTTTTTCAATTTATGAATAGTCTCTCTCATGAACTATAATCGCTTTCTGTTGCTCTGGGGGTTGGATTTTCTTCATCTAAGGGTTTTTCAGAAAAGGTGGCCAAAGAACAAAAGAAAAAAATAGCGTGTGTTAAATCAAGGAAAAATGTGCTTCTGGACCAGTTTCACAATCATTTTAGTCATTAATACTTTCCACATGTAAAGTAGCTCCTACTCTGCCTGAAATGCCTTTGTTACCTTAGCAACAAAACAGACATTTCTCAGAATGAAGCTTTGGCTGAGAAGTCACCTTAGCCTCTTCTTCACATGAGTGACATTCATCAATATGAGTGACTTCTCACCAGTCTCTGAAATCAGAACTGTAATCACACATGCTCCTGGGAAGCCTCATTCCTAGAACCAAACTGAAAGTGTGACTGAAGAGAGAGTGCTCCCTGGTCCCAGAATGTAGACTCGAACCCCTATGTGCCCAACACTGCCACCTTCCATGGGGCTGTGGTGACACAGCAGATTGCAGTTACATGTGGCTGTGAAAGGGGTGTCTAATAACTAGAAAGAATGACTCAATATCGATAGCCTTTCAACTTGCAGAGAACAAGTTACCAAAATTAATCCTGAACAAATAAACAGTGGAACACAGGGTGGGTCAAAGCCATATTAGGTCATTTTTGCCATTTGTTGATGTCTTTCTGAGAGTATTTCTAAGGACATTTTCTTCAATGTTATACAAAGCTGCTTTCTTGAAGCTGGTCTTTGTGTTCCTGGGAGGAGGGCTTGCACTGTGGCATGTGCGGGAAGCATCTTGTGACACTTAGTGTCCTAGTGTTACAGCTCCAGAGGCGGGGCCAAAAGAGCACTAGGAGATGGCCCTGAGGTCCTTTCCCAAGGTGAAGTCCCATATGTCAATCCTTAAACAATTACAAAAGTACTGTGATATTATATTACATATTAAATTATCTTCATAGATGAACTGCCTCCCTGCTTGTACCTTGCATTGTTCCTTTCCAGGATGTGCATAATATTCCCTGCAGGTTTTTTTCCCTTAAGTGTTTTCTGTTTGCTCTATGTTCAGGTCCTCTTGTGCATGAGATTGGGTCTTACTTTATGCTCAGTTTAGCTTTTAAGATGTAAAGAAAAGATGGGAGGTCCCATTAGGTTATACCGGAATCAGAAGGAGGATGTAGCAGTCAGGAATACTGATCATGCTTATAACATATTTGGATAATACAGTGACAGGAACCCATTGATATTAGAAGTTTCTTGTTCATTAAATAATCTAGTGTATTATTTATACTTGCACTTTCTTCTAAAAATAGCACTTGGAACTTTTTTAAGTTTCATATATACAACCTAGAATATCATATTTTTATAACATAAATATTTTCACTAGAACAGAAGAATCACAACTAAAATTTTTTTTTTCTTTTTTGGTACCGGGGATTGAACTCGGGTCCTTGCGCTTTCGAGGCAGGTGGCAGAACCACTGAGCTAAATCCCTGGCCCAAACGACTAAAATTTTAACAGTTTTTAAATAGATTTTTGTTTCATCATTATTTAAATTGTTGGTTTGATGTAAAGTTAGCTTAATAGTTTTAGTAGCCTAATTTGTTAAATAAACTTAACTTAATATTTCCAATTGTGGCTTGAAAATGGTTCAAAACTACTGCCAAATATGAACAACTATGAAGAATTTAAAGCTTTCTCTTCAAACAAGCATCTTATGTAGATTTATTTTGGCTCTCATACAACTCAAAAACTTAACAGTCTCTTAATATCATGATGATTCTTTCAACCACTGAAAAAGTTCATGATTTATAATAGGATATATAATACTTTATAACTTTATGTGTAGTAAATCAAGAGAAACATATATAGTATCTGGAATTCCTCATAAAGAATAATTGATCAAACAAAAAAAGTTTTTACATTTACAACTCTAAGAATGATTATATTTTTGACTATATAAAATAATTTTTTAAAAACAGGGAAATTCAACAGTTTTTCTAGTTGTCAAAACACAGTAATATGCTTTCTGCTTCTCTTGGCAGGCTAATAACTTTGAACAAGGCAGTGTATTCAGTGTATAGGAAGAATCCCTATGTAATTTTAATTATGGCTATCTATTAAGTAAAGACTCATAGCCAAACTATGTGAATATTTTCCTTCAGAGATGTCTGTCTAAATGCTATTTCTTCCTGGGCTTAATTAAAGGGAAAAATCATTGGCAATTCAGCAATTCTTGCTGTGGAAAGGCCTTTGACCTACATGGACATCTGTCCAGCAGGACTCTAAATGAGCTTATTAACTCATTTGATACAAGGTAACTGATAGTGACAACTTGATGTGGCTGCCAGAACGTGTAGGATGTCAGCTAGTGGCTTCAAGGTAGATGATTTCCATCCCCAAATCTCTGATACATATGGTTCCTAGTGGCTGAGGTATACCATATGTGCACATGTGTGTAGACAATGCTGAGGTAAAAATTCTGATGCATCAAGGAACCCAAAATGTTGCCAACATTTCTCACAGAGTTAATCTAACCCATATACCTAGTTGGACTGGGCACTGATGTGAAATAGCATCAGCTACTGCATTGTCTTCAGAGGGATGCCACTTTTAAAATTAAGTACATCAATGTTCTTAAGTACTTTAAGAAAGTTATAATAGCACCTGTGCAATGGGAAAAATTTATTACAAATGTAAGACATTTTGAAAAATTGTAGATTTTTTATATCATTTGAGCCATTTCTGTGAAGGTACAACTCACTGATATTAAAACAGTCACAACATTGTATAACCATCACTATTATCTATACCCCAAAATATGTCCTTATCCCAAATATCTATACCCCAAAAATGTCCTTATCCCAAAATAAATTCTTTACACATTAAACAATATCCCCTCATTTCCTCCTCCTCTCAGCCTCCAAATTTAAGTGTTTAAGAAACACATCACACTGTCTATGTACGCACTTCCTCTTGTAAGTCAATGTTCTTGCTGTCAGATTAGTGGGCAGTGTCCAACTGGAGTATTTTCCAGCAACTTATTTTGTACTGGAGAAGTCAGAATGGTGTCCTCCGGAGTCAAGGTTCTCAAAAGCTCTCGTTAGGCTGCTAACTGGTTCTTCCTTTTAGGGGAAATGACGCACAATTCCTTAGTCTTTGTTATATAGGATGCAGTGTAACTTTCTTATTAGATTGGATCCTATGAATTATTATTTTATAGGTCAAATGTGATCAAATGTCAGTTTTATGTGGCTTAACCTAATATCTACTTTGAAATGGAGTTCAATTACTAAAATCTAGTGTAACACTACAATTTTATTTATACTCCTCATCACTTTTTTTGTTTTTTGGAGTGTGTTCTTCAGTAAGCACAGTAGGTACAGTATGTGGATTGAGGCCAATTAGATAGGATTTCAAAAAAGATTTTAATTGGAGATTTGAGATAATGGTGGTTCTAAACTGAGTGTAGTTTATTAATTGCTAGTTTATATGTAAAGTTACCTTGTGTGATCTCTGTATTGCAAATTATGATTTACATTAACTTTACCACTGATTCAGTAGACTTTTTGATCCATAAGTCAGTTTGTATAAATTATATTTTCTGTTGGCTTATATTTTATTTCAGATAATTTTTCTCTCCTTATGATGGATCTTCAATTATGGATAGATTTAAACTATCCAAATTTTGTATTTTTCATCCTGTAAAAAGATATAAATGTAGTCTTTAGTCAAATGATTTTTGAAATTCATTAAAAAAGGAATTGAAAATTCTAAAGATGCAGTTTGGCATGGTAGTTTAGAACAGTAGTTCTGAAGCCAGACTGCTGGGGTTGAAACCAGTCATAGGTTTTATTAGGTGTGTGATTCAGGCAAGTTGCTTTACCTCCCCCCATGAGTAAGTTTTTCTCTTCCATATAGTGGGTTATTAATAGTGCCCACCTCTTAGAGTTGAGGATTATGTGAATTGATATATTTAAAATATTTAGGGTAGCACTTGTCCATAGTGAATGCCACATATGTTGTTTATTTTTATGAAGCACTTATGTATTTTGACAACTTTCTTTATACTAATTCTGATCAAGTCTATCCTGATATGTTTTCTAAAAACAAGTTTTTTATTGCACAACAGTTCCTCTGAAACAAGAGAAATTAGGTGTAAAAATGGAGTGTGATCTAACAAGTATTTGGTAGATATTAACTTCCTGTCTCTTCCTCCCTTACTGCCTTCCAAAAAAGGCTCTTTCTTGACTGTATATACTTATCATTGAACTGAGTTTAGCTAAGAATGTAGCCTGGGCACTTGTGAACCATTCTGCAACTACAAAACACTCATTCATCATGTTCTTCCATTTGGAAAGCATGAGAATATTTGCTACCAGACTTAAGATATTAATTCTGGTGTTACCCTTATCTGAGAAATGAATAGAATTTGCTGAAATATCTTTCTGTTTTTAAGAAGAGCCAAGGGATGAATACCTTGTTCATAATGGTATTATACAAGATAAAGTTAAAATTCTGTTCTTAAACAATTCAGAGTTTCAGTGAATTAGAAAAATATTATTTTAGAGAAAGGTTTTGGTTAGAGCCCATGCCAGAAATAGGAAGTGCTGAGTTTTCTTTAGTTCAACTTTTCTTACATGTAACCTTAGGCTACTCAGTATGATTTCATTACTCTTTCCCTGAAACAAAGATTAATTGTGTCTTGAGAGATCTTGTGGAAGAAATTGCATAATAATCACTTGGTATCCTTGTGTAATTTATATATGAATCCTCCTCATTGAAAACTCAAGAGGAGCATTTCCAGATCCACAAATTCCCCTAGTCTGCACCTTGTTTTCTCTTTTGTTCACCTCCCACAGATAGCACAATTTCTGCTACCTAGTTGGTGCTCAGTAAATATTTAACAAATCAGTGGTTGAGTGAATGATAGTAATTAGCTAAGCACTGAGAATGCAGAGATGAACAAAACCACATGCATCCTTCCCATAGGCTGGAGTGGGGGAGACATATTAACACAGAAGTGTAAAGTTGCAAATGTAGTGAATGCTCAGAAAAAGAGGAAAATTGTGTTATCAGTGCTGTAGTGACTATAGTAGGGATATCACCTGATCAGGGAAGTTCTCCTTCAAGCCATGCTGTTTAAAAGAAGATCTGAGTTAGAGTAAGAAAGAAAGAGCTAAAAGCATCCAAGGCAGAAGGAATATCATGTAGCTAGATAGAGAATAAGGAACTGAACAATGCCCAATGCTGCTAGAGTGGAGAGTGAAGAGGTGACTGATGACTCCCGAGAATGGAGAGGCTTCAAAATTACACCATCAGGAGTCATGCAAGCTCTGTATTTACCCTCTGAGCAAAAGAAAAGGCCTTGGAAGTTTCTACTCATATTTAAGTTAAAATTAAGAGTTTGGTCTGGCAGCAATGGAGGGGACAAATTGGAGTATAAACAAGCAGGTAGAGTAGGAAAGACTTTGTTTTAGTTCGAACAAAAGATTTTGTTAATTTTGTGTGCACTATAGAGGTGAGAAATATTTAGGAAGCCTGTAGATAGGTGTTGGGATATATTCCATACAGTGGAAGGAATGAGAGAAAATGAGCTCTAGGTTCTAATTTGACACAGGAGGGATAAGGGAACCTTTCCTTAGATAGAACCTTGGGAGATGACCAGGTCTGGGAGGGAAAAATAATGAGCTGTCTTTAGAAATGACTAGTCCTTTTTGAGATTCTCTTCCCTCAGCTTCTTGCACTGTCTTGTTGGCTTCCAGTCTTATTCTGTTTAAATATTGGTACTGTCCATGGTTCTGACCTAAGGCTCCAGCCTCCTTAATCTGAAACTGAGCTGTACAATATAGTCTGCACATGCCGCTACTGAGCACAGGATATGAGGCTCATCCAAATTGAGATTGCTGTAAATATAAGATATACATTGGTTTCCAAAGATTTGGTATTAAAAAGAGAAAAAATATGATCATTAGTACTTTGAAATGTTGATTACATGCTGAAATGATAGCATTTTGTATATACCAAGTAAATATATGTAACTATAATTTACCTGTTTTTTTTTTACCTTCTTAATGTAGTTACTAGAAAATATAAAATTGTTTATGTGGCTCATTGTGTATTTCCTATGAACACTGCTCTTCCAGACGTTGAGCCTAGTGTCACTTCATTCCCAGCTCTTTTGAACCAGAAGTTTGTTCACTGTCCCCAGAATATTTCATATTATTTTATGTCTCATATTCTTTCCTCTCCTTGAAATTTTGTTCCTTTTTCCCCTTCCAGGTTAGGTATGATTCTTACTTTTTTGTTCAGCTCAAATACCTCCTATACTATAATGAAACTTTTCCAATACCTTGAGGGAAAATTAAACATTTCTGCCTCAGAGACATATACTCTGCTAATGCCTTTATTATTAGCTAATTCACAGGCTTGTATTTTGTTTCATATTCATTTGTCTCTCCAGCCTGATTGTTGGCTTCTGCAAGTACAGGTGCAATCTGATTTATATTTCTAATTATGAAAAACTGACAATCAAGTATAGACATGGATTCTTTACTAGACTTGAGGTTGGTCAATAAAGATCTGGTGAACAACAACCAAGTCTATTAAATAGCTACTGTGTGACTGGTTATGACTTAGATATTTTACAGACAGTATCTTAAATTCTCTCAACCCTACAAGGTAGATTGATTATCCTGCATTTTGGAATCTTGTAAAAGCTCAAATTATTCATAAGTGATAGAGCCAGGATTCTACTAGACTGTAAAACTCTGTGGCCTGGTTTATTCCTCCTGTGGTTCTATGCATGCTGAAAAGTGGATATTAAAATGGAGGTCCCATGTTGTGATGCCAGGCTTCTGAGAAATAAATTTAAGCAAGTGAAATGTAAAGATATGATGTAAAGGGACTGTGTTCAGATAAGAAAAATCAACCACTCTGCAATTGTCAGATCCCCATAATTTTGAAAAATTAATACTAAGAAATTTGACATATTATGAATATGTGTTGTTGGTTTCTGACCAAACATACAGATAAGTGCTAAGTAGGAGCAGAACTTCTACAACTTAAAAAAACCCTCAAATTGTCTACTAAATGTATTTACATGTCTTCTCACTTATTACAGAGCAAAACTGCAACTTAGGGCATTGTTATTATTATTATTTTGGTAGTATTGGGGATTGGACCTAGGGTCTTTGTACTGAGCTACATCTCCAACCCTTTTAAAAATTTTGTAATTTGAGACATAGTGTCACTAAGTTATTTTCCTGGCCTGGGCTCCAATTTATAATCCTCTAGCCCATTTTTCTATTTTTTATTTTGAGACATAATCTCACTAAGTCACTAAATTTTTGCCCCAACTGGGCTCCAATTTATAATCCTCCTTCATCAGCCTCCCAGAGTGCTGGGATGACAGGCATATACCACCATGCTCAAGTAGAAACTTGTCTTAGTTACTTTCCTTGTCAGTGAGACACAATACCTGACACCTACAATAAAGGAAGAGAAGTTTTTCACTCACAGTTTCAGAAGTTTCAGTCCATGGCTGGCAAGCTCTAAATTGAAACAGCATGATGAAAGGACTTGGGCAGAGGACAGCTAGCTGCTCATCCGATGACAATCAGGAGACAGAGAATGAAGCAAGGAGCCAGTGAGGGAGATACACCCTTCCAGGTTTATGATCCAATGACTTACCTGTTCCGACCAGGCTCCATCTCCTCATAGCACATTTAGCACATTCAATATGGCACCCCATGATCCCATCATCACCCAAACACAATAGGCTTTTAGGGGACACCCCAGATCTAAACTATACTACATCTGAACTTTTCTGTATTTATTCATAACCATCCACATATCAGGTACTTGGTATCCATTTGCTGTAAGATGGAAACAGTCATTCATACTGGGCTTGTAAAACGGACATGGAGATTCCAACTTGAGTGGAAAGCACAAGAAGTTGTAAGAAAAAATTCCTTAAAGAGAAAATTTGGAATATGTAGGAAGCTGAATATTTTTTAACACTTATTTATACTTTGAGATCAAGAAGACAACTTCAAATTTAGTGCAAAATTTACATCTGATATTATAAAAAGAAAGACATTTCATGGCCAAGAAAATGTAAAATAAGAATGGTAATCATCTGACTGCTCCAGAAAATTTAAACTATATAGAAAAATAAATAATATTTTTGAATTTTAAAGGAAAATTTCTAGTTGACTTATCTGCCAGATTGTCTTTTCCTCAACAGCGTGAATAGCCAGTACTTTTGAATTCAATCCACTTAAAGTGTCATAAGCTCTGACATCTGAGTTTTACACAGGTTTCCGTTATTTAATGTTCAGCCTGGGCATATATTCTGGGAAGTTGACCAGACTCTGACTCTTCTCATTCCTTCTCTTTCTCCTTTGCAATTGGTCAGTGTCGACAGACTTCTCATAAGTAATGCCTCTCTACCCACACCAATGCAGCATGCTCTGTTGCGAGGTATCCCCTCCAAAATCATAGGTCTTCAGGGTGATTTGGGAGTTTAATGAAAATTCTTCAATTTTCCTTAGTCTAAGAGAAGGCTGGTTTCAACTTATGTTCCACTTTACTATTTGCAAGCATAAACAGAGGAAAATTTAGGTCAAGTGAGATTTTTAAGTAGCGATTATTCTTTAACTCATAGTATTCAGAAATCCTCCTTAGCATAGATTAAATATACATGTGTGTATATAAATATTGGAAGGAAAATGCTAAAAATAATACCAATTATAAATAATTTAAAAATGTCTTTGTATATGACCATTTAATATATGATAAATATTCTGAGGTTAACATAAATGTAAGGTGAAGATATACCATTTTGGTAAATAGAGAAATTTAGCATTATTAAAAAAGCAGTTGAAATGCAGAGCAGCTGGGATCCTTTTGGCCTGTCACCATGCCATAGGACCAGAAGCCCAAGATGCCCTAACAGCTGTATTGGTGTGAGTGATGTTGAGGAGATGAATTTGTGCAGGCCAGGTAGTTTGTTGGGATCAGGCTCCTCACATGTGATGGGGAGGTTTGAGTGCTATGGTTTCGTGCCATTCTAAGATGCCCAAGTTCTGTTATTGACTTGCCACACAGTAGGCTGTATTAATTGAAAATGCTCTGGGTCTGAGTAGCAGAAATCTTGACTAAGAGTGGTTTAACCATAAAATACCTCTCATTTCTGAGTAGACAGACTATTTGCATAGGTGGTCCAGAATGGATCTGCTCAGTGAGGTTATCTAGCAGGCAAGCTCTTCTCCACCTGTTCTGCATGGTCCCTTTTGTCTCTTGGCTTTCATCCTAGAGATTATTGTGTCATGGATATAAGACAATTACCACATCTATATGTAGGAGAGAAGAGGCAGAGATGAAAGTCTTTTCCTGTACGTCCAGTAAGATTCCTTTCATCTCATTTGTCAGCACTGTCACATGACCAACCCAGACTAATCAATGGCAATGGGAAAGGAGATCTCAATCTTGGATTAGAGTAATTTCCATTTATCTTATACCTTAGAGAGCAAGGACCTGAGAGAGCCCATTGACCTGATCAGGGTTCTATCAGCAAAGAAGGGAAGGGGAGAAAAGATAGCCATTGTAGAAGAAATGAAATTCACCTACCAGGATACTCAACAAAGATTTGTTGAATGAATGAATGCAGGTTGCATTTTAACTTTCAGAAGTCCTAAAATGTTGCATTTGTGGGTATCTTCCTCCATATAAATTGTTAGGAAACATATGACTGAGTTGATATAAAGATAAATACAATCAAAGCAAAATTTATTATTATATTTACATTTATTCTGATTTAAAAAATTTAAATGAAAGTATTTTCATGGACTCCCAAAAGTTTGTAGGTCCCAGACACTGTTCTTATTGTGCCTAGTAGATAGTTTGACTCTGAGTCTTAGGTTGTTTTTCCAATTGGGTTGTAGAAAACTGAGGTCAGGGACTGTGTATTAAGTTTTCCTGTCACCCTCAAAGCCCCTATTGCAACACTATACATTGAAGAGCAGTACTATTGACTTGACCAAACACATCACTATTTCTTCCTCTAGGGTGAGCCAGGTCCTCCCGGTCCTTATGGTCCTCCTGGAGCCCCTGGTATTGGACAGCAAGGTATTAAGGTAAAAATGCTTTTGTCTTTGTCCACTGATGACATTGAATTTACTTTAGGGGCTGGGGAAATGTGATTTGAACTCTGTTCAGCCTAATTATAATAGAAATGGGGAATTTTTCAGCCGAAATTACTTCCATTTGGGATTCTTAGTGTAATACTCTGGTCAGAGGCAATTACCATAAGAATAATTAAGCTATTGTTTTTTATTTGGTTGGACTGAAAAATTTGCTTGTTTCCAAATATGTACCCTTTCAAAATGTACATGTAGCTTTGTTGAGATTCGTGGTCTCTAAACATTATCATGCACATGTGTTATTGGGAAGTGAAACACCTTAACACATCAATTACCACTTGCTTATGTTAAATAAGCACGGAGAGGTAAAAACAATGGCACTGAATAAATAATGTTGACAGAAAGGTTTATATGGAACTATGAAGTTAAGCAGTATCCCTACAGGGGTACCCTGCATCATGCATTATATGAAAAGAATAGAAGTACTTGATTTAAATGGCTCTTCTCTGTGGTTGGGACAGTAAGACTTTGATGCACAACAGAAATAGAGAGCTGTGCAAAACAGTGCTGTGAACATTTTGACAATAAGTGCATCGAGAGGATCCATAGAAGGTGAAGTTCATACAGGCAGATTTATTGGAGAAGGGTTTGAAGGAAATCAAGTAAGAGAGCTAAAGGAGAGGTTAAATGTGAACGAAAGGGGAGAAGGAAGGAGTGGCATTCTAGGGTGGTGGCAGGGTATAGCACAAACATTATTAGCCTGCCTGTCTCGGTACCCAAATGAATTGCTACACAGTCCACCTGCCTTGACCATATAAGAGGTTGTGAAAGCTGAAAGGACTGTGTTGCACTTAGACAAGTAGGGATGATGAATATTTCATGGTTATTTGTTCACTGAAATTCATACTCAAGTAATTTCTCCTCCTTTAGAATTATTTTAATGTATATGAATATGAAAAGTTTGGCTATTTTACTAATTACCCATGTTGAGATCTCCAGAGTATTTTGTGTTGTCTATTCTTCATTCAAAAACTCACACTCTATTATATCTTTCTCAGGGAGAAAGAGGCCAAGAAGGAAGGACAGGAGCTCCAGGACCAATTGGAGTTGGTGAGCCAGGACAGCCAGTAAGTAGCAAAAATTGGAGGTAGAATAAAAAGGAAAAATATAATTTTTTGGTGTTCTTTTTATTTAGAATAAATGGTAAAGTGAATCTAGTTCGTATCTTTTTGGATAGAAGAGACAAGAACATGTAAGGATCAGATCTGAGTGTTATTTTTCACAACACTTGAAATAGGGATATAAAATGTGTATGTATGATGTTTATGACTGGCTCTCTATTACTGTCATCTCTTATAATGCTGATTAGCTTGTTTGAGAAGAGCAGCTCACCTGTGTTGGAATTTCCTAGGAGACAATAGAACTAGACTAAGCCTAATGCCTAAATGTTATAATTGACTTTCTTAAAACCATGAGAGAAATAACTGAGAATAAGAACCTTACTCATTATCTATTCCATGAGTGTGCGCTAAAGCTGGGATTGTTGATGGTATTAAGATAAACTTGTTTTATTCACAACTTCTACCTTATGCAGCTTTGAAGTTTTGCTGTTGTTGGAGAAGAAAAAATTTTCTATCAAAAGAGATCTGAAGAGGAAGTGAATAAAACGTGACTACTCCAGTGTATGAAGCTTCTTAACTTCTCAAATAGTCATCAGTCTCCTAGGAAAAGAACTGTAGTGGACTTGTTGAAGTACAAGTTAAAACAACTGATTGTATACAGCTAGTCTTCCCATTTGATTTTGCATTACATTATTCTTCACTTGTAAATATGATCAGGAATGTGTGTGTATGTGCTATACTCTCTGATTGCAGGAGCAGCATTTTTTTTGAGGATAGAGATTTTTTACTAATATCTGTATACACTAATTTAAAAAGTAGAGCTTCATATGGAGAAAAAACCCATTGGACTAGGAATCTAGAGATCAGTGATCTATTCTTAATTTTCATTAACTAGATAGTGATCTTAAGATTGAACCACCAACTTTTTGTTCCTCTATTTTAGTTATCTATTGCTGTATAATAACCTACCTCAAGATGTAGTGCTTTAAACAGTAAGTAGTCATGATTCTTTGGGTTGACTGGGGAGTTCCATGCAAAGTGAGGTTAGTTGGAGTACAAAAACAGCTGAAGGTTAAAAAAGGCCTCACCAAGTAGGCTTGGGGCTCAGCTAGGGTTGCCCAGAGACCCCCTGTTCTCTTCCATATGGGCCTCGCATGTGGTTGACTTGGCTTTCTCACAAGATGGCAGCTAGAATCCAAGCAGGAGTGTTCCAACTGGAAGAAACTACTGTCAAGTAATGCTCAGCATCAGAAATTGCATGCTATTGTTTTTGTGATACAGTTGGCTAACACAAGCATAAGTCCCGCTCAGATTTGAGCAGTAAAGCAAAAAACTCCACCCCGCTATGGAGAATGTCAAAGAACTTGGAGATATCTTTAATTCTTCATGATCACAAATTATAACTTCTGTAAAATTAAAATATTGTTAACCTTTCTACCTTTGTAATTTTTAGAGTTGGAAGTACTGAACTAGAGTTTTAAAAATGTCCAAGAAATTAGTGCAACTTTTAATTCTTTAATATAAGGTGATGGATATTTTGTTCGAATAATGTTGTGCTTCACTATTATTTATACCTTCTAGCTTTTAAAATGTTTTTATTTTTAAGTAATGAAAGACTTTAAGTAAGTTGAAACAAATACGGAATGATTTAACAAACCTCCTATAAGAAAATAAATTTACCTAGGAGATTTCTTCCCCTTGATTTATATTTTATTTAGAAAACATAAAATCTCTATAAACTCTTTCAGACAGTGGAAGAGTAAAGAACACTTACCAACTTATTTTATGAGATTGGCTTCTTTTAATACCAAAACAAAATAATAACCATATAAAAGAGAAAAACTACAAACCAATATCCCTCATGAATATAAATACAAAATAACCTTAACAAAGGATTAGCAAATAGAATTAAACAATATGAAAAAATATTAGATGGCACGACCATGTAGGTTGTATTCCATGGATATAAAGTTGATTTAATATTAAAAATCAGCATATCATATATTAAATGATATCACAATCATATCTAAAGACATAGAAAAACATTTCACAAAATTCAGATCCCCCATAAATCCTAATAAAAACCTAATTAACCCTCTCAGGAAATTGAGAATAGAGTAAAACTTCCTCAACTTCCACACAAACCCTACAGGTAACATTATACTTAATGGCAAAAGACTAGATGCTTCACTTTAAGTTTAGAAATAAGACAAGGATTTCTGTTTACACCAATTGTATTCAGCATAGTAATAGTAGTTCTAGCCAGCACAAAGAAGAAAAAGTCAAAAGAAATTGAGATAAAGAGACAAAAATAAAACTCTTGCTATTTGTAGATGACATGATTGTCTTCATAGAAAATCTCAAGAAATCTACAAAAAATTTCCTAGAAGGCTGGGGATTTAGCTCAGTGGAGCCGCCACCTGCCTCGCAAGCACAAGATCCTGAGTTCAATCCCCAGTAGAATTAACAAGTGGGTTCAGTATGGTCACAGATTATAAGATCTATTTTATTTTTATAGTAGCAATGACTATATAGAAACTAAACAAAAATACAATATCATTTATAATTGCTAAATATAAATACTTAGGTGTAAGTCTAATAAAACATATGTAGAATTTGTAAAAACTCTAAAACACTGATGAAAGAAATTAAAGAATATTTAATAAGTTGAAAGACTATACTATGTTCATGATTAAAAGATTCAACATCATAAACTTGTCAATCTTTCATAAATTATTATAAAGGTTTAATGTAAGTTGTTGGTGTCCCAGCAAGATATTTTTGTAGATATGAACAGGACAATTTTTAAGTTAAGATAAAGGAGATAGAATAACTAAAACAATTTATAAAAAGAACACATTTTGGATAAATCACACTACCTGGCCTGGATTAATTAGCTGCAGTAAAGTAGGACTGTTTGGCACTGACACATGATCAAAGAAACAAGAGAAAACAGACAGACTCCCAAAGTATATCCAACTGATTTTTGATAAAGCTACAAAAGCACTCCAAGAGAAAGGAAGTGAAGTCTTCTTTCAAAATGGTGCTGGAGTATTTGAATATCCATGAACAATAATCCATGAACAATAATCCATGAACAACAATCCATGAACAACAAAATGAACTTCAACCTAAGTCTCACACCTTATACAAAAACCAACTCAAAACAGACCATAGTTATTTAAATGTAAAAGTTATAAACGCTGAAAATTTAAAAACATATGAAAAAGATCTTTGAGACCTAGGAGTTGATGAATATTTCTTAGATATGTCACCAAAACGGATTTAGAAAATGGATTAACTGGACTTCATCAGAATGGAAAAGGTTGGCTCTGTCAAAGATTTTTTTTGTTTGTTTGTTTGAGGGGCAGGGGATGACAGGTGTGTGCCACCATGCCCAGCCTCGTTAAGGACTGTTAAAAGGCTAAAAGACAAGCTACTGTTGGAGAGAACATTAGCGAGCACTCTTCTGATCATTTCTGGGTTGAAATCTACTTTGTTTGAAAATAGTATAGCTACTATTACTTGCTTTTGGGCTCCTGTTGCATAGAAATTGTTTCTCTCCTTTTATTTTTAATTTGTGGGTTTCTTTAAATATTAAGTATGTTTTTTGAATGTAGCATGGTGTTGTGCTTTGGTTTTTGATGCCAGTCGGTGTCTCCTAATTGGGGAATTGAGACTACTCACCTTGAGAAATATTCCTGAAAGGGATGGGCAGATTCCTGTCATTGCATTGTTTTTCTGTCATTAATTCCTTTAATTTCCCTTTCATTTAACTGCTCACCCTGCTTGCTGTATTCATTTCAGTAGCCCTTTGACATTGTTTCTGTGTATGGTATCCTTGACTATATTTTTTATAGTGCTGATTGTTGGTTATGAATTTCTTGTCTGTTTGTTGTAGAAGGTATTAATTTCCTTATTAGTTGGGAAGATATTTTTTTAAGTTCTTTTATTGGTACATTTTAGGTATACAATTCATTTACATTTATCATTGGGTGTTTGTACCTGTACATGATATATCTTGGTTCTTATTTTTTCCTCATTACCTGTGCACCTTTCACCCCCTCCACCCTTCTCTATTTACATAGACATCATTTCCATTTTTTTTCTTTTCTCATAATTTTTCCTTTCCCTCTTTTCCTTTCTCCTTCCCCTCCCTTCATCCTTTCGTCTTTGGACTTTTTTCCTATTTCAGATTATCAGTTATTCATTTTAATCATTTTAACCCTTGTTTACCCTATCAGTTTCTCACACTAGAGAAACTATTTGGTATTTACACATGTGGTCCTATTTATTTCACTTAAGAGTATGGCCTCAATATGGATCCATTTAGCTATAAATAACTCCGGTTTTTCGTTCTTTATGGCTGAGTGGTACTCCATTTTATAAAAAAACCACATCTTCTTTATGCAGTTTCCAGTTGATGGGCACTTGGGCTGCTTCCAAGCTTTAGCTATTACAAACTGTGCTGCTATGAACAGGTGCACATACATCACTGTGGTATGATTCTTTTTATTCTTTGGGGAAGATACCCAGCAGGGTCAAATGGGACTTCTAGTCCTAGTTCTTTGAGGTATCTCCATACTGATTTCCACAGTGGTTGCACCAGTCTACACTCCCACCAGCAGTAGAGCAGGGTTCCTCTTTCCCCATAGCCTCGCCAGCATTTGATATTGGTTGATTTCTTGGTAGCAGCCATTGCTTCTGGGGTGAGGTGGAATCTCAGTGTTGTTTTCATCTGCATCTCTCAAATGACCAGTGATGTTGAACATTTTTTCATATATTTGTTCACTGCTTTTACTTCGTCTGAGAAATGTCTGTTTTGCAGGATATGTGAATCTGGATTGAAAGTGACTTTCTTTTAGGGCTTGAGGAAACTTTCCTCCATGATCTTCTGACCTTTAATGCTTGTGTTGAGAAATCTGCAGTGGTTCTAATAGGTTTACCTTCAAAAATGATTTGTTGTTTTTCTCAGATTTTAAGATTCTGTCCTTGTGTTGGACTTCTAGGATTCTGACTATGATGTCTGTGGGAAAGTTCCTTTTTTATTAATACATGTTTGTAGTACCTAATCATTACAATCATCATGGGGAGCTGTATATAACACATCTCAATTCTTTTTCTGTCTGTTTTTATCCCCTATCCCTCTTCTCCCTCCCTGCTCCCTCCAACTCCTGGTCCTTTTCCCATTTGCGAAAGCTCTATTTTCATCATTTTTCTCCTTCAACTCCTTTCTTCCATCTCCTATCCCTTCTCTCCTTCCCCTTCCCTCCATCTCTTATTCTCTCATCCATTTGAAAAAAGGATCTCCCCACTTCCCATTTATCTTCTATTTCGCTCTTTATTTACACATATTTTTGAGTTTTTGTTATAAGAAGAACAGTGCGACTTATTTCACTTAATATTATGGTCTCAATCCATTTACATACAAATACCTCAAGTTTATCTTTCTTTATGGCAGAATAGTACTCTTTTGTGCATACATGGAGTGCACATTTTCTTTATCCACTCATCTCTCTCTCTCTTTTTCTTTTTTTTTGGTACCGAGGATCAAACTCGGGACCTTGTGCTTGTGAGGCAAGCAGTGGAACCACTGAGCTAAATCCCCAGCCTAATCCATTCATCTTTTGATGGGCATATAGGCCATTTCTAAGATCTAGCTTCTATAAATTGTGCTGCTATGAACATGAGTATGCATATATCCCAGTAATATGATGCCTTCAACTTTTTTGGGAAGAAACCTAGAAGGGGAATAGCTAGGTCCAAAGGAATTTCTATTTTTAGTTTTTTGAGGAATCTCTGTACTGATTTCCATTGTGGTTGTACTAGTTCACATTCCCAATGACAATGTAGAAGTGCTCTTTCCTGCATTTTCACCGGCATTTGTTATCATTTGATTTCTTGACAGCCATTCTTTCTGTAACAAGATGGTATCACTTTGTTGTTTTTATTTTAACTGCTATAATGGCCAGCAATGTTGAACATTTTTTCATGTGTTTATTGGCCATTTGTACTTCTGAGAAATATCTCTTCATTTCAGTTGCTCATTTTTTGCTTGAATCTTTTTTTTAGGGGTAATATTTTTTAGTTCTCTATGTATTCTAGATATTGGTCCTCTATCTGAGGAATAGCTGGCAAAAATCCCCCACCCCATTTTGTAGGTTGTCTCTTCATCCTGCTAGCCATTTCCTTTGCTGTGCAGGTTTTCTTCCCAATGTTATGGTAATGTAAATCTGCTGATAAATTAAATGAATATTCTAGCTCCAATACTTAACTCTGAACTGTTAGCTATCATCTTTATGTGATTATTACTAGTTTTGTGCTGATATGGCAAGTATAGCTGATTCATAAAAAGTAAATGGGCTGAGACTCTTAGGATAATCTGCTTTTTGTGTAAGGTTATTCGAAATGCTCTCAGCAGAAAAAAAATATCCCCTGAAGTAGAACTCTAGTTACTTCGAGGTTAAGAATAAAGTAGATGGCACTGTTTTAAGATAATGGCCCATTTTTATTATTATTTGGCACATTTATCTTTAATGCTTGCAGAGTATATTGAAGTCAGTTATTATTAGCACTATTGATTTTATTAAAGCATTACGAAAAATATAATGAGCAATTTAATTTTATCTCATTGTTAATGTCTCAGAAAGGCATTTCAGTGATTAGACTGTGTTAACTGATAGTTTCCTCCATTAGATTTTTTTTATTAGAGGTATCTGTTAGTAGCTGAATAAGTATGTCATAGTTGTAATTGGTTCTTCTGGCCTTGGAAAAGGTCATTGAGATTTTTATAGAAGCAGTTCTGTCTTTTCAAAATGATACATAATTATTATTCATCAATTAAAATGTTTAAAAAATGATTCTATGGTACTCCCTAACAAATTAAATATAGGACTCATCTCACCCAAGCACTTGCTATTTCTCTTCTCTGGTTACTAACCATTTTCCATCCTGATGTATAATTGGAAAACCTGAGAACATACTGACGTGTAGAATATTGCTGTAGGGTTTTAGAGTAATTAAGCCTCGGATCACTGATTTATAAAATTTCCTAAGTGCTTACTCATGAGCATTTA